>JBAIZL010000002.1:22338566-22421066 GCA_036971475.1 Prosapia bicincta | reverse complement strand
AATTGCTTTTTGTGGCGATAACTCCGTCCCTCCAGTTCTAACCAGTAGCTGATTCTTGCGCATCCCCACAAAGCTAGCCTTCTTTCTCCAGTCTACCCAAATAAATCATCATGGACAACATATCCTTGACCTTCTCGACTTCGACACTTTCTTGGTTTGGATTCTAAGACTAGTATCTCTGGGATAAACATAAGTACCGGCATTGTCGCAAACAAAGCTCATACTTAATTCATAATTTATCATTCTTGCAAAGTGGTATTAACTATATATTCATTACACAATTTATGTTTTCAGTGCAACATACCTAAATACGTGATTGGGGTTGGCTGGAGATATATTCCATGCTGCAAGGGGCTGTTTTGCTTTGTTGGGAGGTGCGTATCCAAGAGACCATGAACTCTCTTTACCTGTCCAAGAAGCAACAAATAAATAACTCAAAAAGATAAAACTTGCATCATTCTTACTACCTTTCCTCTTTAATGTTTTCTTACAAAGTCACTTCCAAAATATAGAAATGTGTATAGAAGATACAAATATAGAAAATATGAAATCAAATACAAGTGTGTTTATTATTACTGGAAATTAGACTATGTAATTGTTAGCCTGTATCTTTACACAATTTTTTGAAATATCATAAGTCATTTCAACACATTTTTACATTTCTTTTAAAAAACCTTTTGCTTTATGTTTAGATATAAAAATTGTTATTTTCCTAGTGCTGGTCAAGTTTCAACCAAATATTATTTAGCATTTTCCATCTTATTACAAGAGCAATATTTAGACAAAGCAATGTCATCTAAAACCTTGCCAGTATCCAAACTTGTGACGGAAAATAGGCCATCAAGGACGTGTGGCAGCGTTTCTGCCACGGACTAACAAATACCATTGGATCCCTCATTTGATATAATAGTTTCATAAGTCGCCAGTCTCATTATAACATCGGGAATCTCAGCAAGAGCCCCATGAATAATTTTGGTATAGTCCAGAAATCCTCTGGGTGGCTGTGGTAGATCCATAACTGAGCATAGCAAATTACCTGGAGCCTTGCCTTTTCGTAAAGTTTGGAATCCGTAAACACAGCGTACATTGAGATGAAAAAAACGGGAAAACTGGGTTTTCAGTTTGATTTTTGCTTTAAAAATATTGTCCATATTGTCCATAACCACATTCACGACATAGTAGTTTATTTTGGGGGAGGGTTCATAGATTCGTAACCCGTGCTAACACATTCAATACATTTTGCAGAGGAGAGTAGATTTTGTTCAAAATTTCTAAATTTACAATGACATTTCCCCTTGCATGTTTACTAGGCAAGCACTCACTATCATCGCCACAGTTAGGCAAATAAAGAGTTTCAGAAGCAGCGGTTTTATTTCCACACGCTGAGTCGCCACTGGGAGTGAATCCGTGCTGGGCGTAGGACTAGCAAGCCTACACTGAGTAGGGTCTGAATTGGTCCTCTCTGCATTATACACAGGCCTAAATATTTTTCTAGTAAACCTATTACCTTTAAACTTGTTCTTTCTTAACTCTTGGCAATAAGCCACGAACTTAATAAACCCCACTACACTGGACCAACAGTAAGCAATAAACACAGCAGTAATAAACTCAGTTCCACAATACTACTCCACAAACAAATATGTTTACTAACATGTGGCACAGCCGAAACCAACATACAGCATTGTACCAACATTACAAAGAGTAATGATGGGAAGTAGATTATACTAACCATATATGACTATGCAAAGCCACTTTTAGAAATTTGAGCAAACTAACCCCTCGATTACATTTAATGATTTTTAAAACCTGTTTTAAAGACATGCAGAATTTTAAAAAACTGAAAACAAATAAAACCAAAAATATTTAAGAAAAGGACCCCATAAAGCACGCATTCAGACTAACGGGTATGTAGGAATATAGGAAGGACGCTTGTTTTTAACAACTTTACACACTAACGGGCTGTCAATGCCTGATATATAGTTTTAATATATTAAGGACTCTGTGTTTTATAGCTGGAATTACTAACTGTCTGACACAATCCCACATGCTAGTATAATAAACATTGCGTTCAGATGGATTTAACTCTGAGTATATTATGATAGTAATATACCTACTTGTTCAGATAAATTTCACTCTAGAACTATCTGCAAAGTGTCTTCTGGATTTAACTCTGAGTAAGACATGATGGTAATATAACCAACCCTATAAGATAAATTTCACTCTTGAACTATCTGCAAAGTGTCTTCAGGATTTAACCCTAAATTAGACATGATGGCAATATACCCAATCCATTCAGATGAATTTCACTATGGAACTATCGCCAAATAGTCTTCTGGATTTAATTCTGAGTAAGACATGATGGTAATATACCCAATCCATTCAGATGAATTTCACTATGGAATATCGCCAAATAGTCTTCAGGATTTAACTCGGAGTAAGATATGATGATAATACACCCAACCCATTCAGATAAAGTTCTCTCTGGAACTATTTGCGGACGTGTACACCTTCTTAACGTACAGTTAAGTCATAAATGGGTAAAAATAAAATGAAACGTATCCTTCTTCATTATTTATTTTACATGTTATACGTAAATTAAATTATGATCAGAAAATATTGGTTCTACACTGTTCAGGCACTTTGGGGAAATACAATGACATCTTTCATAAAGGCACGAGAGGCCGTCGCAGCATTTGCTAGATATCCAACCATATCCCTTGTAGAATTTCGGAACATCACACTGAAACATTAAATAGCGTTAATTATAGTAAGTATATATCATTAGTTGCTCGTAGCATTGTTTCATAGGAATATTAAAACACAGTATTATAAGTTGTATTTTCAAATATAGAACCCTACAAGTTTTCATTGTTAATTTCATAGTCTGTTATATACTGAAGTGAAATGTTGAACTAGATTATAATAAGCACTAATTAATTAAAAACAGTGACGGTTTCTAGTTTTGTGGAGAAAAGGCGAAGAGGAAAGAGACATGGGGAGATTGGGGAAATGAGCTTTTATGGGTATTTACATGCATGAAGAACGGATATCAGTTGATGGTTGAAACAAACTGTTGTATCGAGCCATACTTAATGAGAAGAAGGTTTTGAGCGATATAGACATGGAGGAACAAAATTAGCAAGTAATGGAGATTGTAGAACTTTCTCAATGGAGCTTCCATCTATAGAAGACTAGAATAGAATATATACGACACAGATTATTGGGTGGAGCTTATTAGTGAAAAGAAAATGAACCATTTGTTAACGTCATTTAGGTTTGGAGTGGTCATCATAAAATGGACGATAAACAGTGGGAGGAGAGAAAGAGGAAAATTGAGACAGTGTCCTGGTAAATAGAAGATAATCATACACTCTATCGTTTTGAATGTTTATAAATGTTGATTTTTTACTTTATCTTCGTTTATTTTTATTTTTACAATAATTCATTTTACTAAGACTTCGGCCCCTGTATAAGTATCTATGTGTAAATTGGTTTAACTTTCCTTTAAATAGTAAATACTTATATAATAAAAATATGTAATTTCTTAGTTTCTATGTTGAAGAAATATACCTAATAATTTTCTGTAGGTAAACTAAATGAGCTAGTTTCTATTTTAGGAGGTCATGTAAATGATCATCAAATATCTACTCTAGTAATTCTACTTTGTTTCTTTGCCTTGGTTTTGAAATATGGTTGTTGTCTTCTTCAATTACGTGTAAGGTAGATTGTCATCAACTCCCTTTGCAACTCCTTCCTCGTCTTTCTCTCTCTCTCTCATACACACACACACACACACACACACACACACACACACACACACACACACACACACACACACACACACACACACACTCACACACACACACACACACACACACACTTACAGATATTTACATTCATAGAAACACACACACACACACGTACACATTTACAGACGTATAGAAACACACACACACAACACACATACACACACACACACACACACACACACGCACACACGTACACACGTATAGAAACTAGAAACACACACACATCCGTACACATTTACACACGTATAGAAACACACACACATACCCGTACACATTTACACACGTATAGAAAGACACACACACGCACAAACACACATACACACACACACCCACACACACAAACACACACACACACACACACACGCACACACGTACACACGTATAGAAACTAGAAACACACACACACACCCGTACACATTTACACACGTATAGAAACTAGAAAGACACACACACACCCGTACACATTTACACACGTATAGAAAGACACACACACACACACACAAACACACATACACACACACACACACACACACACACACACAAACACACACACACACACACACACTTTGGAATTCCCTCTCTCTCTTCCTTTAGAACACCTAAACACATGCACCTTATTATTTTGAGTAAATATTGACCCTATTCTTAGAGCTTAGAGCTAACATAATATATGACTATAATACTTACTCTTTGTTCAAACTCTACTAAACACCTCAGTCTTAAAGCCGACGACGTGGCCAGGGTGGCCAACATTACCACGAAGCAACACTTGGCAGCCATTACTTTGTTAGATTGGTAAATATTAAGGGATAACACATTTAGATAGTTTTGGTTTCAAGAGATAATTTTGAGGCTTGTAAATATTACTGCACTTTTATTTACCTCTTGAACAAAAGGGTTGTATTTCACAGGTTTTATTTAGACGAGGAATACGTTTGTTTTGCAGAGATTGTGGGGAAATTAACTAAAAGTGTGGTTTACGCTTTAAAATGGTTTAATTTCACGTTTAAAGTTTCGAGGATTTTATTTTCCGCGACGTTAGCGAAGCTTTACCTATGTTACTAAACTAATTACCAACTTGCCGATATTGTAATTTAACTGAGCTAATTCATGTAAAGAGTTGTAATTCATAGGTTTGTATGAAGAATGGCCCTACAATATTGATTGGAGCGCCAATGTAGGTTTTCCAAACAACTACGAATATGTGACATGAACTGTCTTAGTTATAACATAAAGTATATAAAAATAATTGACCATAAAACTTTACACTTTCATGTTCAGATGTGATTTAAATTACGGCAGATTTGAGCGTTTAGTAATTAATTGTTGAATCTAAATAAGAAGTTCACGTTTTGTATTTTGTTTTGTTTTTGCTCTTTATTAGGCTTGTTAGAGCGCATTCTATGTAAAGTTGTAAAAACTTCTAATAAGAGGTAACAGAGAAGTCAATCATAGTACAGCCGTGTAAGAGAAATGAAAAGTGACAACTTAACAATATTTCTCGATGTCGTGAAGCACGAGTCTAGATTTATTCAATATGTTAGAGTTATTTATAAAATGTTTTAAAAACGAACTTAAAGGTTGATGAAATAAATTAAATTTAGGAAAATCAGAGTTTTAACCGTTAAACATACACAAGAATTTTAATGTAACCTATCTTAATTAGAACGATTGAACAGACATCAGTCTCCCTGAGTTAGTGGTAAGATACAATTGTTAAGGAAAAGCAATTGACCCGGCGTGTCTCGTCAGTATAAAAAATAATGATAAAGAGCAAAGGCGATTAAAGTTTTTTAAAAATAAAATTAAGCACACTATCATCTACAGATTACCAGAGGGGGTTACAGAGAAAACCAAAACCAGTACTTCCCATGACAATGCCTGTTCTAAAAACTATGACGGAGGTGTGGAAGTAGCCGCAGCAATAGGTTCGAGCCGCCTCCAAGCGATCCGAAGAAAAACTGTGCTTTAGGTGTGCAAAATACATAGGAGATGGTAAAAGGTCTGCCTTTTAATCAGTTTAACAGGCTAAATCTGATAATGAAGGTATTCACATCTGCAGGTTAGGACACGTGCAAAAAGAAAGGGTACCCAAATTGAAAGCTGCACTACTTCAGGACGTGGTAGGCTTACTGATGCGTTGATTGATAATTTACAAACGTAATAAGGTGAAGCGATCAGAGACAACCTAAAAAATGTTGAGAAAATGAAACAGGCGGTACCGGCAACGTATTTCCATTTACTTCCTCCTGATGACGTACCTTAACGTGAACTCTGCCCGCTGAACTTTCATGGTGTAAATACTAAAGATTGTTTGCAGGCGAGAGATACATTCACAATCATGCAGTACCTGAGCCTATTATGCTAAAAGCAAAACCTATTTTTTAATGGCATATCAACTCAAATTTGTTCAAGAAATATCTTCAAGTGTGAACACAAACCCGAATGAGTCCTTCAACATTGTTATCTTTACAAGAATTCCCCAAAATAACTTTGTAGGGCTGTTAGAGCCATCCTTTCATTCAACTGTGGTGCTCTGGGTAAAGTACAAGGGATACAGACACCACAGATGTGCGGTGACGCGGGATGTAACCAAAAGGGGTGCTAGAAAAGCAGATTTAGAGAGCACAAAGAACAAAAGAATACAAAAAAGAAATCTGAAAATAAAAAGTGGATTACAAGGAAGAAGAAGAAAATCTCAACTATGGTGCTGGACTATTTTAGTGTACCAACAGGACACGTCAACCGTTTTTTGTGCCTCCTGATAAATCACTTTTACTGACACTTCGATAAAGTTTTCTTGGAAACCTTTTAGGCTATTGCCGTAACTTTTTTTCTGTTAATTAGACACGCTTATAGCACAATGCTAACTAACATTTTAAATTAAAACTGTTAGGTTCATGTTTTAAAAAAATAATTTACGTTTAAAAAATGAAATAATTTATAGGTTATTCCTATTTTTTCTATTTCTTTAAGATGTTATGTTATATTTAGTAATAATGTAGTAAACACTTTAATATATCTATTAATATATTTGTAGGTAATATAAAGACTATAAGGTTCCCTTCAAACATAAAAACCTCATTCAAATCCCTACATATCAGACAATGGACAGACCTCAGGTACTTCCAGCTATAAACCATAAAACAACCCCCTCTATTCCTGCATATCAGACAGCTACCGACCGTTAGTATTTCTAGCTATGTAACATAAAATGACCCTTCTAAATACCTATATATGAAATAATGACGTATCTTTAGTAACTATTTCCAGCTATAAGAAATAAAACGCGTTTCACAAAACAAAAAAGGAAAATAACGATAATCTATGCTAAAACCAAACTCACAAAAAGTGGCATACACATGATTTCAAAAATTGTTAAACACTCATTATTTATACTATATCATAAACAAAAAAACTTCTGTTGAAGTTCAAAACAAGGACAACGTTAATGAATTGGGCTTGATAGCGATTTTTTGCAAAACGAAACAAAGGTGTCACTTAACTTGATAAAAACATATGAAATACAGCCTTGTTGTTCAAAATACATTTCAAGGTAAAACATTCACGGTTTGCAAATGTTAACAGTCCAAAAAAAACCTATTTAGGTGAGATCCCCATTTGTGTCTACATAGTTACCAACCTAATATTGTGATGGCTACCAAGTATTTCTTCGTGTTTATGTTGGCCATCTTGGCAACGACGTCGACGTCGACCAAACAATGTATACCAGAGAAGGGCCCATTTGTATGTTTAACTTGCATATTTTAGATAGATGTATATATAGTGTCTGAGGTGGGCAGACGATGGTTCCTATTATACAATAAAATTGTTGGCATGATAAGGATATATATATATATATATATATATATATATATATATATATATATATATATATATTATAACTTAACTTTTGTTATAATTTAATTTATTTTAAATGCTATTTAATTACCTTACCTATTAAAGTCACACCTTCAGGTTTATAAAAGAATTAAAAATCTTATCAATTTTTACACATCACTTGCATTTATTCTCTACAATTATCTCTACACATTATTCCTAAATTATATTAATATTGTGCAGTGACAGGCTTGATATCTTAACTCAAATTACAATGATAAAAAAGGTGAATTTTTGAGGCTTTAGATTTCTAATAGAATAACAAAAAAACAGTATTAAAATTTTATTCTTGCTCTCGGGGTCGCTATTGCGGAACTTTGCTTTTAAATTAGAAATGGTGACTTAGAATAATTTTTATAAATTTTGATGAACTTAAAAATTGTTTTAAACTAAAAGATAGATGTCTGTTGGCTACACCTATTTTCAAATATACTTATTGTTCTGAAGAGTCTCTGGAGTCCTGGCTTGTTCACTTCCGCGCTAACACTTGATAATAAACAAAACTTACTTTATATTTCATAAAAAAACTTTTACGTCGCACTTTACTAAATTTTATTTATTAAAAAACTGTACTTAATTTACCAAAATTCTCCCTTTACAACACTTCCATCCTTGTCCCCACCAACCTGTCTTCCTCCTCCGAGACTCCTCAAAACTTTTTTTCTAAACTCCCGATCATTTAGTTTTTATGAATTCCCTAATCTCTCCACTACCACCAATACGTTCTTTGTCAGTTTCCCACAGTTCTACCATTAGCTAAACCTAACGGTACACGGTAAATTCCCCAGGCTATATTGGCCGCTGGATTTCCCGTCTTAACAACTATGGACCTTTGTCTATTGTCTATGGTTGCCGGACTCCACTTATAACTTTCTTGGATAGGATAACGACATGGTACCTGCTTTGAACGCCTAGAGAACTATTTGTGTATTTCTATGCTAAATCCTACAGATGATTTATTTTCGCAACTAACTTAATTTGATCTAAAGCCTCGTACTTTATGTTATAGAGTCCCCAGAATTTTAAAATTTAATTTTCTTTGATTTCTTAAATTTAAATTTACAATATTTGAATGCTATGACATCAAAGAAAAATTTGTTTTAAATTCTTCACCAATCTTAAACTTCTAATACATTTAATTTTACTATAGTTAAACCTCTTATATCCTAAATCATTTCACTCATAATTAGTACATAATTATAAATTCACCTCATACAAATTAATACTCTTGATTTAAAATTAAATGTGAAAGTTTACAATGCCATTGTTCATCCCATGATCCTAACCATTAATTATTTATGCATGAAAATCTAAAATTTTTTTTTATACAATTATTTAATTACTTAATATGGGTTTGTGATACCTTTTTAACATTCTACAATTAAATTTACCCTTAAGTTTACCATTAATTATGGAAGTAAGTTGGTAACTGCCATTACCAAGACATTTCTTAATTTCGTAGGACCCTTCATAAATTTCTAAGAATTTGCTGTTTACCGTATTTGAATGCTATGACATAAATAACAATTTTGTTTAAATTCTTCACCCAATCTTAAATTTCTAATACAAATATAACCAACTTAATAAGGTTTATTACCAAAAAGGAGAATATTAATTTCTTTTACTAAGACGAGTATTTTGTTACAGGGTTAAGATTCATTTTAAATAAAACAACAAGCAATTGCGTTTAGCTAAAATTACATATTAAAATCACTAACGGTTAATTATTATTATCTACAATTTTAAAAAATGTCATTAAATATGCTGCATAATTAATTATTAAATAACTCAATAGTTTAATGTTATTAATACTAAACAAAATAAAGAATCGCAAACATAATGCTATAATTATAGATTAAATTTACTCAGTTTTGTGAAATGTTTTAGTGATTAAATGTTTTAGTTGACAGTGTCTTACTTAAAACTGTTACAAAAATAGCTGACAGATGAAGTAATTTAATTGAAAGCCTTACAAGTTTATTAAGAAGATAAAATTGATATGCATCGTTCCTAAATGGTTTATAATTGTAATACTGTTATAACTTCTCAATTAACCTCGATTTTAATTAGTTATACACAACAAATAATTATTCTCCCATTTATATTAGAAAAATTGTGTAGATTATTTCTTTTATCAAATATTCCATACTTACAAACCACATCATACAAATTAACAATCCTTCTTTAAATTTAAATGTGAAAACTTTACAATTCATTTTACTTGTTTAACTAAATAATAATTTTATCACTTCCTAATTAAATTTCCCCTTTGCGCAGTTGATTAAATTTAAGTTCGTTATTCGTTGTTTATTATTTTTTTTCATAGCACAAATATTATTCTTATTATTTGTATAAATCAAGAAGTATTATATGAGTTTGGTTATTTAACATAAACGTTCAACAAAGGGCAGCACTGTCCTTCCGAGATCATTGTCCTTGAGTCTTGCAGGTGTTTTCCTCGCTCAAATGGAGTATTTTTGTTTCTACAGCAAATTTGACCTGGATCTGGTGGTTTTTCATTAATTACACTTGGCTGGTTTGATTCCTTCACAAAACGATTAATTTCATACCGTTGTCTAATCCCGTGTCTTTGACTTAATTGGCCTGGACTATGGTGTGATGTTAACAGAAAGTGTTCGTTTTGTTGAAAGTGAAATTCTGTAACTAGGTTGAAGAATGCACTTTTAGTTTTTATTCCTCTAGTGATTACAGTTGCTGTAACATTTGGGCCAAAAGGTCGTGCGAATTTCTTAATTATTATTTCCTCTGATATCCCTTGAACATACAATAAATTTTGTTCGACGTTCTCTATCATGTTGATAGGTCCCTTTCGAATTTCTACTGACGTTAAATGATTTTTGTTTTGTTTAAGGTGGTGGTCTAACTTTTTTAACTCAAGGTTGTCAGTAATACATTATCCCGTCTTAATTTTGAGTATGTTTACATCTTCCGCTTGTTTTTGATGTTGATCTTCACATATTATTTCTACGTCCGCTAATTTAGTTTGGATTGTATCACTTTTATTGTTTAATTCTAAGATTTCATGATTGCATTCTTCTTTATCCTCAATTAGTACATCATTAATTTCTACCTTAAAGTCTTCATTCTTCTTAACTAATTTTCATTAATTTCTTCTTTAAGGTCTTCCTGATTCTTAATTATTTCATCTATCTTTCTGTTAGTTTGATCCATTTTTTCATCTAATTTACTATAGGTTTTTTTAAAATCTTGTGTATTTTGATCCATTTTCGCACTTAGAATTGCAGTAACTGAAGCACATCTATTCCGGTGTTAACGCTAGTCCCTATATTCGTCTCTGTCCCCACACCTAAATTTTGTTCTTCTACTTTATTCAAGATTTAAAGTCTCTTCCCTAATAATGTTCTATAGTCTTAATAATGTTCACAGTTTTTTTTTTTTTTTTTTTTTTTTTTTTGTTAAATTTACTTAATTAACACATTTACTTAAGCCAACAGATTAATAAGTTTGCTTATTAAATGATTTATTCACCATTTCTATTTAACTTTGCCAACTAGTTGGGCGTCAAATTATAACTAAACTTTGCCAATACGTTGGGCGTCAAATTATAACTTAACTTTTGCCTATACGTTGGGCGTCAAATTAATACTCATCTTTTGTTATAATTAAAATTATTTTAATGTTACTTATTTACCTTACCTATTAAAGTCACACCTTCAGGTTTATAAAAGAATTATTATTATTTTTTTTTTTTATTATTATTATTATTACTAAAAAACTCGGAGGGACCTTATCGGTGTAGAGCACTTAGCTGTAGCCTTTGTACTCTCTTCCCATCCCTACCACAGGACTAGCTTAGTGGATACCTACCTCTTTGCAGAAATCAAGTACCCACTTGATGCTAGATCTTCTGATATCCTCTGGTGTACATACCTGCCAGCCAAACCACTTTCTCCTTGCAGCTCCCAAAGCAGGACACTCACAGAGTACGTGGATTGGGCTTTCCTCTTGGTCCTCGTCGCATCTCTTGCATACAGGGGACCTAGATTTTCCAATTTTGTATTGAAACCCCCTCAGATTCCCATGGCCTGTAACCAGCTCTACAGTAGCTCTGAGTTGATGTCTACTTAAGGAGAGTAGTTCTTTGCCCCACACATCTCCTGAGTAACCCCACAGTACCTTGGATTTGTTACACCCCAAGGTTACATTCCATTCTTCCCTGTACAACCTGTCTATATGTGCCATGATCCTCTTGCGCACCTCCCGAGGCGGCATGCCCACTGCCCTCAGCAACGGTCCTTGGGTTATACACCCTTGTTTTGCTAAGGCGTCAGCTCTCTCATTCCCTATCCAGCCAGAATGTCCTGGAATCCAGGTTAGGTTGAGTGAATTATGCTTACTCAGCTCTGCTAAAGAAGCCATAGTCTCAGCCACCAACCTAGAGCTGGTACTAGCCTTACCTAAAGCCTTCAGAGCTGCCTGACTGTCCGAGCAAATCCAGATGGTCTTGCCCCTCCTGCCAGACCCTATTATTTCCTCAGCACATAGTTTGATCGCGAGCACCTCCCCCTGGAAGACAGAGTTGTAGTCCTCCAGGCGATGACAAAATCTGTCTTGGTGTCTCGGTCCACTAAATCCTGCTCCCACTCCTTCCTTCATCTTGGACCCATCGGTGAACCAGATTTCACCATGTCTGGGTCTATACTCCGTCCATGCCTCTCTTGCAGGAATAAGGATTTTGTAGTTTCCTTTTTCCCTTTTAAGAGGCAGTATCTTATCCTGAGGTTCTATCCAGAGCTCCTTCAGTGAATCCCCAAATAGCTGTTTATGAAGTTTGCTACTTGTCTTCCATTGCCCAGTACAGCTTAGCCGGTATGCAGTTTTCATTGCCTCCATCCTAATTTGAAGACTCAAGGATGGAAAACCCAACATAACCCTCATGGCCGCACATGGTGTGCTTCTCCTTGCAGCAGTTATGCCTCTAAGGAAGAGCCCCTGCGCGCGGTCCAGCATTCTTTTACTTGTTTCTTTCTGTGCCCTGTCCCACCAGACGATAGAGGCAAAAACCAACCTCGGCACCACAATGGCGGAATAAATCCAGTTCATTTGACGTGGACCCAAACCCCATCTCGTGCCTATTGCTCCTCTGCATTGCCAGAACGTAGCTATTGCTTTCTTGCACTTATCCTCCAAATGCTCACGCCAGAGTAGCTTCCTATCCAGAATAACTCCCAGATATTTAGCACTCTCAACGTAATAAAAGAATTAACAATCTTATCAATTTTTAAACATCACTTGCATTTATTTTCTTCAATTAACTCTACACATTATTCCTAATTTATATTAATATTGTGCAGTGACAGGCTTGATATCTTAACTAAATTACAATAATAAAGGTGGACTTCTGAGGCTTTATATTCTAATAGAATAACAAAAAAAAAAAAACAGTATTAAAATTTTATTCTTGCTCTCGGGGTCGCTATTACGGGAACTTTGCTTTTAAATTAGAAATGGTGACTAGAAAAATTTTTATAATTTTTTGATGAACTTAAAATTTGTTTTAAACTAAAAGATAGATGTCTGTTGGCTACACTTATTTTCAAATATACTTATTGTTCTGAAGAGTCCCTGGAATCCTGGCTTGTTCACTTCCTCGCTAACACTTGATACAAAAAAAAACTTACTTTATATTTCAAAAAAAACTTTTACGTCGCACTTTACTCAATTTTACTTATAAAAAACTCTACTTAATTTAACAAAAATGTCCCTTTACAACACTTCCATCCTTGTCCCCACCAACCTGTCTTCCTCCTCCGAGACTCTCCTCAAAACGTTTTTTTTTTTTTAAACTCCCGATCATTTAGTTTTTATGAATTCCCTAATCTCTCCCACTACCACCAATACGTTCTTTGTCAGTTTCCCACAGTTCTACCATTAGCTAAACCTAACGGTACACGGTTAATTCCCCAGGCTATATCGGCCGCTGGATTTCCCTTCTTAACAACTATGGACCTTAGTCTATTGTCTATGGTTGCCGGACTCCACTTATAACTTTCTTGGAAAGGATAACGACATGGTACCTGCTTTGTCCGCCTAGAAAACTATTGGTGTATTTTGTATGATAAATCCTACAGATGATTTATTTTCGCAACTAACTTAATTTAATCTAAAGCCTCGTACTCTATGTTATAGTATATATATATATATATATATATATATATATATATATATATATATATATATATATATATATATAAAGAACTAAGTGAAAATACAATTGTTTAATATTCCTGATGATGTTGGTACTGTTAGCCAACGAAAAGCTTTGAATTTAAATTCAATTATAATTCTTGTATTTGTATTTTGACTTAGTTCTTTATTAATACACAAGAATACATATTGCGATATTTATGGATTAGTGGAAAATGGATTAGTGTTTGTGTGTGTGTGTGTGTATGTGTATGTAGAGAGAGAGAGAGAGAGAGAGAGTATGTGCGTGTGTGTGTGCGCGATGAAGTAATCGTAAGTATGTTACGATGTTACTTATAGAATCCCATTACTGTTTGCTCAGTTTGAAATCTGTCTACTTGAACCAGTACAATCTTATTTGCCAAAATGTTTCATTGTTATTCGCCCCTATTAGTTATAGAAAGCAACATGTAGGCATAATTATGAAGTCGAAAGCTTAAAGTTCAAGGTCATTTGCCACTAAAAAAAAAATAGCAGAAACAATTGTACACTTTAAAAAACATTATTTGCTTTATCACTGATTTTATAAATGTTTCCGTATTATTTAAGTTTATAACAGCTTTACTTTCAATACATTACTTGATTAAATTAAAATATTTTACTACTTTGCGTGATATTGTTTCAGTAACAAAGTGATGTTACTTTGTATATTTAATTAATTCCTTTTTGTGGCAATATCTCCGTCCCTCCAGTTCCAACCAGTAGCTGATTCTTGCGCATCCACACAAAGCTAGCCTTCTTTCTCCAGTCTACCCAACTACGTCATCATGGACAACATATCCTTGACCTTCTCGACTTCAACGCTTCCTTGGTTTGGATTCTAAGACTAGTATCTCTGCGATAAGCATAAGTACCGGCATTGTCGCAAACAAAGCTCATACTCAAATCATAATTTATCATTTTTGCAAAGTGGTATTAACTATATATTCATCACACAATTGAAGCAATACATTATATGTTTTCAGTGCAATATACCTACATACGTGATTGGTTATGGCTGGAAATATATTCCATGCTGCAAGGGGCTGTTTTGCTCTGTTGGAACATGTGTAGCCAAGGGACACTGAACTACCTTTAACTGTCCAAGAGGTAACAAATAAATAACTCAGAAAGATAAAACTTGCAACTTTATTCCTACCTTTTCTTATTTGATGTTTTCTTACAGAATTTGTCACTTCCTGAAGATAATAAAAACCATAGAAGTGACCAAATGAAATAATTCATACAAGTTTAAATATTATTACTAAACACTTTTAAATGTTTCTAAAATTGCCGACAATGGGACACATCTCCCGAAACGGCTGTCCTCAACAAACAAAGTAAGTGCTACTATAGGAAAGTTTAGAAACGTTTAAAAGTGTTTAGTGATAACTAGTAGCTCACGTGAAGATGGAATATATATAATAATAATGACAATTATACTATTTTATTCTTAGCCTATAGCTGTATACAATTTTAATTGTTAAAACTTTTTTCAAACTATTTGTCGTGAACAGTAAAATCCTCGAAACTTTTAACTTAAAATTAAATCATTTTAAAACGTAAACTAATACTATTAGTTAATTTCCACATAATCTCTGCAAAACAAACGTATTCTTTGTATAATAATACCTACGAAATACAACCCTTTTGCTCAAGTGGTAGATACAAGTACTATGATATCTACAAGCCGTCAACATAATCAAACGGCTTGAAACAAAAATTACTTAAATGTAATATCCCTTAGTAGCGTAATATTTACCAACCTAACAAAGTAATGGCTGCTAAGTGTTGCTTCTTGGTAATGTTGGCCATCCTGGCCACGTCGTCGGCTTTGAGACAAAGGTGTTTAGTAGAGTTTGAACAAAGTGTAAGTATTATAGTCATATATTATTTTAGCTCTAAGCTCTAAGAATAGGGTCAATATTATCTCAAAATAATAAGGTGCAAGTGTTTACATAAAGATATTCTAAAGAGAGAGAGAGAGGGTATTCCAAAGTATGTGTGTGTGTGTGTTTGTTTGTTTGTTTGTTTGATTGTTTGTTTGTTTGTGTGTTTGTGTGTGTGTGTGTGTGTGTGTGTGTGTGTGTTTGTTTGTTTGTTTGATTGTTTGTTTGTTTGTGTGTGGGTGTGTATGTGTGTGTGTGTGTGTGTGTGTGTGTGTGTGTGTGTGTGTGTGTGTGTGTGTGTGTGTGTGTGTGTGTGTGTGTGTGTGTGTGTATTGTGTGTGTTGCAGCGGCCAAAATGACCGTTGCAATAAATGTGGTATTAGTACAGAAAAATGTAACTAAGCCTAGAATAGTTAAATAGTTTATTCAACTAATATTCAAATTACTTCAAAGTAGTATAATAAAAAGGTTAAATATAGGGAAAATAAATGTAAACTGAAGTAATTAGAACTAAATAGACAAACTGGGAATGTTAGAATAGATTATAAACCAACATAACGGTAATTAGGCTAACGGCTAATAGACCGATTTAAATGAAACAAAAAAAGTGAAGCCTATTGGACCAGGCCTAATATTAAATTAATTTTAACCAAATTTAATCAGGGATAGTGAATATAAGTATAAAACATATGAGGAAAGTAAATTAGGCCTAGCTAGGGAGAGTTTTATTTCGAAGTTTGACTTATGAAGAAGAGACAGCAAATTAATTAAATGAAAATTAAAAGTAGATATAAAAAATTGGAGTAAAGAAAAACCTTTCACAAAAGTTGAAATTAATTAAAGTTCAAAATTACAAAATAAACAAAGTCCATTGCCATAGCAACGGCTTTCTCATTGGTTAAAAATGGAAGATGGACATCGTGACGTAGGAAGTTTGTGGTTGGACGAGACGTGGCTTGAAGAAGTGACACTGAGAGCAGACGAGTTTTTACGGCCATCCAGTGCGGTCGTGTTAATACACTGAGAAAAAATAATTATCAAATATGTGGTAAAAAGTCAGTGTAAAGTGCTACGATGTGACCAGGGGAGGCTTATATATATTTCCAAATACATCTTGATCAAGAAAATGTAAAAAAACCCCGAACTTTACAAAATTCACCGTCGCCATGCAGTGAAGCCTAAACTAAATTCAATAGAAGCTCTGACGAGGCCCAAAGACAACCAAATTATAGAAGATACTCAACTGTTTGCAGTACAAGGTCATATAAACAATTTCATTTTCTTTTAAATAAACTTTTATTTCAAAATATATTAACTTAAAATCATAGTTAACTAAAAATTGAATAACCTAAGGGACTGAAAACTCTCTTAGGTTGCCTAAATTAAGTAATAAATGTTCTAAATCGATTTCCATTCAACCGTTTGCCTGAAGTGGAAATAAACGTATTGAGTTTAAATCATTATATCGAATATGGCTTTTTTCTTGAAAAACGGATGGAAATCCGTTATTGACTTAGTATATAAGTATCAGAAGGATGTTTATATTAAATGCCTAGCCTATTATAACTAACTAGGTTAACCTATAAATAGGTAATTGTTAACCAGAGCCTGATATTGAATTAAAGGAGTTTTTATTAAAAAGCATAGCCTAAAGTAACTAGAAATTAACCTTAAAATGTTTGAATGTGAACAAGAATCTAAAATATATAAAATTTAACTAGAATAAACAAAAATATTTGCAAAAGTAATTATAATAATTGAATTTAAATAGATGATAGTAGACATATTAAGCAATTTTGGATTTTGATAATAATATTAGAAAAGATTATAATAATCACTAAAACAATAGTTTATGACTATCCGAACTTTATATTTAGTAAATTTGTTAAAACATACTGAGACAGAACGTTTTCGATCGCTATGTGCTGATCTTCATCAGTGTCTTCTGCTTGGAGATGTTGGGTCAAGCGGTGATGGTTTTAAAGGTAGGTTTTCGATAGAATCAAACAGTATATGTGATTTATATTGTATTTGTTCGTTTATTATGTTTGTTTTTTGTGTTTTTGTGTGCCTGTAAATTTCATATTGTTCTAGTGTGTTGAGATGTGGTCCTTTTTTGTTGATGTGTAGGATTTCTAAATTATGATAAATATTTAGATAATTAAGTAATAATATGATAAATATTTAGTAATATTTATGATAAGTATTTGTGTTCTGTTTCTTTTAAGTGATTGTAAAATGTTGAGTTGGTGTTATGTTTGTGTTCTTCGACTCTTTGTTCAAAGCTGCGACCTGTTTGTCCAATGTAGAATTTGTTACATTAGAAAAGCAGTTAGAGGTAATGTCCGTGAGTGTGTGTGTGTGTGTGTATTTTAGAATAGGTTGGAGGAAAAAAGGGTTGATTTGACCTTTGATCTTACAAACCTGCAACGGCAAAAAAATCCTCATGACATTAAGGCCCAGCACGGAGTTTTGGCTGTTCAGCATTACGTAATGACTACAGCCTCTAACTGTAGTAAAAACCATGAACCTACAAAACTCGAACTTTTCTCAACCACACGTTGTCGTCCCCTGGAATCACCATTAGGCATTACTACAAGCGCCGACGTGACCAACAGCAAATGCTGTTTTAACTTCTCAAAACGTTTACATGTTTTTTTGGCTCCTGGCCACGTCGTCGGAGTTGAAAGAAAGGTGTTTGGAAGAATTTGAAAACGCAGTAAGTATTAATTAATTATTCATATACAATTTCTGATATTAATTGTGAAAAAACGCCTGCGAGCGCGTATTTGTGTGTGTGTGTGTATTGTGTGTGTGTGTGTGTGTGTGTGTGTGTGTGTGTGTGTGTGTGTGTGTGTGTGTGTCTCTCTGTGTGTGTGTGTGTGTGTGTGTGTGTGTGTGTGTGTGTGTGTGTGTGTGTGTGTGTGTGTGTGTGTGTGTGTGTGTGTGTGTGTGTGTGTGTGTGTGTGTGTGTGTGTGTGTGTGTGTGTGTGTGTGTGTGTAGGGGGGCATATGACACAGTCGTTGGACGGCATCATCTTTTTGAAGTGGATCTTCTCTTAGCACGGCGTTCGTTAATCTTTTTTCTCTTTTTAGTGATTTCTTATATCAAACCAGAGTTTCACAATTTTCAATAGTGCAACATACGGTTCCTGCAACGTGGATAAACACATATTCATTTTCTTGTGAAAAAGCATTGTCTTCTGTCGGCCTTAGACAATTCTAAATAACATTTATATGAGAAAGTAATGCTTAGAATTACTGATCCCAGTGGGTAACAGATCCCAAAATACGGCGGCAGCACCGACGTTGTACACGACGTTGCCAGGATCGCCAACATAACCACGAAGGAATACTTGGCTGAAATTACAGTATTAAGTTGGTAACTATGTCGGCACTAAGAGAAATTTCACCTAAATCGGTAATGTTTGATTCAATGTCTAACATTTGCAAATCGTAAATACTGTACATTGAAATATATTTTCAACAACAAAGCAATATTTTATGGGTTTTTGTTACGAAACGCCTTGTGTTTTGTTTGTTTTGCAGAAATTGGCGGTGCATCTTCATACATTTGACCATGGTTTTTAAATCATATCACTGAAACAATTTATCAATTGTTTATAATGACGTAATTATTTAGCGTTTTGTAATTTTAAATTTCACTACGCGATTCGTCACCTGTTTACTGTGTCCTAGAATAGATTAATTATCTTTTACTTATAGCTGGTATTTCTAGCGTGTTGTCCTTGTCAGTTATTTAGGGATTTAGGAGAGTTGTTTTGTTTTATGGTAGGAAGAACTAACTTGCTGTCACAATATGATTAGCAGAGATTTAAGATACCAGCGTGCATTACGTTAACGTCGTCTCATACCAACGTGCACTACCTTAACGTCGTTTCATACCAGGGTACATTACCTTAACGTCGTCTCATACCAGCGAGCATTACGTTAACGTCGTCTCATACCAACGTGCATTACCTTAACGTCATCTCATACCCGCGTGCATTACCTTAACGTCATCTCATACTAACGTGCATTACATTAACGTCGTCTCATGAAACGTGCATTACCTTAACGTCGTCTCATACCAGCGTATATTACCTTAATGTCATCTCATACTAACGTGCATTACATTAACGTCGTCTCATACCAACGTGAATTACCTTAACGTCGTCTCATACCAACGTGCATTACCTTAAACTCATCTCGTACCAACGTGTTTTACCTTAACGTCGTCTGATACCAGCGTGCATTACCTAAACGTCGTCTCATACCAGCGTGCATTAACTTAACGTCGTCTCATACCAGCGTGCATTACCTTAACGTCGTCTCATACCAGCGTTCATTACCTTAACGTCGTCTCATACCAGCGTGCATTACCTTAACGTCGTCTCATACCAGCGTGCATTACCTCAACGTCATCTCATACTAACGTGCATTACATTAACATCGTCTCATACCAACGTGCATTAGCTTATCGACGCCTCATACCAGCGTACATTAACTTAACGTCATCTCACACCAACGTGCATTACCTTAACGTCATCTCATACCAGCGTACATTACCTTAACATCATCTCATACCAACGTGCATTATCTTAACGTCGTCTCATACCAACGTCCATTACCTTAAAGTCTTTTCATACTTACGTGCATTAACTTAACTTCGTCTCATACCAGCGTGCATTACCTTTACGTCGTCTCATACCAACGTCCATTACCTTAAAGTCTTTTCATACCAACGTGCATTACCTTAACGTTGTCTCATACCAACGTCCATTACCTTAAAGTCTTTTCATACTAACGTGCATTAACTTAACGTCGTCTCATACCAGCATGCATTACCTTAACGTCGTCTCATACCAACGTCCATTACCTTAAAGTCTTTTCATACCAACGTGCATTACCTTAACGTTGTCTCATACCAACGTCCATTACCTTAAAGTCTTTTCATACTAACGTGCATTAACTTAACGTCGTCTCATACCAGCATGCATTACCTTAACGTCGTCTCATACCAACGTCCATTACCTTAAAGTCTTTTCATACCAACGTGCATTACCTTAACGGCGTCTCATACCAGCTTGCATTACCTTAACGTCGTCTCATACCAGAGTGCATTACGTTAACGTCGTATCATACCAACGTCCATTACCTTAAAGTCTTTTCATACCAACGTGCATTACCTTAACGTCGTCTCATACCAACGTCCATTACCTTAAAGTCTTTTCATAATAACGTGCATTAACTTAACGTCGTCTCATACCAGCGTGCATTACCTTAACGTCGTCTCATACCAACGTCCATTACCTTAAAGTCTTTTCATACCAACGTGCATTAACTTAGCGTCGTCTCATACCAGCGTGCATTACCTCAATGGTGTCTCATACCAACGTGCATTACCTTAACGTCGTCTCATACCAGCGTACATTACCTTAACGTCGTCTCATACAAGAGTGCATTACCTTAAAGTCTTTTCATACCAACGTGCATTACCTTAACGTCGTTTCATACCAGGGTACATTACCTTAACGTCGTATCATACCAGCTTGCATTACCTTAACGTCGTCTCATACCAGAGTGCATTACGTTAACGTCGTATCATACCAACGTCCATTACCTTAAAGTCTTTTCATACCAACGTGCATTACCTTAACGTTGTCTCATACCAACGTCCATTACCTTAAAGTCTTTTCATACCAACGTGCATTACCTTAACGGCGTCTCATACCAGCTTGCATTACCTTAACGTCGTCTCATACCAGAGTGCATTACGTTAACGTCGTATCATACCAACGTCCATTACCTTAAAGTCTTTTCATACCAACGTGCATTACCTTAACGTCGTCTCATACCAACGTCCATTACCTTAAAGTCTTTTCATAATAACGTGCATTAACTTAACGTCGTCTCATACCAGCGTGCATTACCTTAACGTCGTCTCATACCAACGTCCATTACCTTAAAGTCTTTTCATACCAACGTGCATTAACTTAGCGTCGTCTCATACCAGCGTGCATTACCTCAATGGTGTCTCATACCAACGTGCATTACCTTAACGTCGTCTCATACCAGCGTACATTACCTTAACGTCGTCTCATACATGAGTGCATTACCTTAAGGTCTTTTCATACCAACGTGCATTACCTTAACGTCGTTTCATACCAGGGTACTTTACCTTAACGTCGTCTCATACCAGCGAGCATTACGTTAACGTCGTCTCATACCAACGTGCATTACCTTAACGTCATCTCATACCCGCGTGCATTACCTTAACGTCATCTCATACTAACGTGCATTACATTAACGTCGTCTCATGAAACGTGCATTACCTTAACGTCGTCTCATACCAGCGTATATTACCTTAATGTCATCTCATACTAACGTGCATTACATTAACGTCGTCTCATACCAACGTGAATTACCTTAACGTCGTCTCATACCAACGTGCATTACCTTAAACTCATCTCGTACCAACGTGTTTTACCTTAACGTCGTCTGATACCAGCGTGCATTACCTAAACGTCGTCTCATACCAGCGTGCATTAACTTAACGTCGTCTCATACCAGCGTGCATTACCTTAACGTCGTCTCATACCAGCGTTCATTACCTTAACGTCGTCTCATACCAGCGTGCATTACCTTAACGTCGTCTCATACCAGCGTGCATTACCTCAACGTCATCTCATACTAACGTGCATTACATTAACATCGTCTCATACCAACGTGCATTAGCTTATCGACGCCTCATACCAGCGTACATTAACTTAACGTCATCTCACACCAACGTGCATTACCTTAACGTCATCTCATACCAGCGTACATTACCTTAACATCATCTCATACCAACGTGCATTATCTTAACGTCGTCTCATACCAACGTCCATTACCTTAAAGTCTTTTCATACTTACGTGCATTAACTTAACTTCGTCTCATACCAGCGTGCATTACCTTTACGTCGTCTCATACCAACGTCCATTACCTTAAAGTCTTTTCATACCAACGTGCATTACCTTAACGTTGTCTCATACCAACGTCCATTACCTTAAAGTCTTTTCATACTAACGTGCATTAACTTAACGTCGTCTCATACCAGCATGCATTACCTTAACGTCGTCTCATACCAACGTCCATTACCTTAAAGTCTTTTCATACCAACGTGCATTACCTTAACGTTGTCTCATACCAACGTCCATTACCTTAAAGTCTTTTCATACTAACGTGCATTAACTTAACGTCGTCTCATACCAGCATGCATTACCTTAACGTCGTCTCATACCAACGTCCATTACCTTAAAGTCTTTTCATACCAACGTGCATTACCTTAACGGCGTCTCATACCAGCTTGCATTACCTTAACGTCGTCTCATACCAGAGTGCATTACGTTAACGTCGTATCATACCAACGTCCATTACCTTAAAGTCTTTTCATACCAACGTGCATTACCTTAACGTCGTCTCATACCAACGTCCATTACCTTAAAGTCTTTTCATAATAACGTGCATTAACTTAACGTCGTCTCATACCAGCGTGCATTACCTTAACGTCGTCTCATACCAACGTCCATTACCTTAAAGTCTTTTCATACCAACGTGCATTAACTTAGCGTCGTCTCATACCAGCGTGCATTACCTCAATGGTGTCTCATACCAACGTGCATTACCTTAACGTCGTCTCATACCAGCGTACATTACCTTAACGTCGTCTCATACAAGAGTGCATTACCTTAAAGTCTTTTCATACCAACGTGCATTACCTTAACGTCGTTTCATACCAGGGTACATTACCTTAACGTCGTATCATACCAGCTTGCATTACCTTAACGTCGTCTCATACCAGAGTGCATTACGTTAACGTCGTATCATACCAACGTCCATTACCTTAAAGTCTTTTCATACCAACGTGCATTACCTTAACGTCGTATCATACCAGCGAGCATTACGTTAACGTCGTCTCATACCAACGTGCATTACCTTAACGTCATCTCATACCCGCGTGCATTACCTTAACGTCATCTCATACTAACGTGCATTACATTAACGTCGTCTCATGAAACGTGCATTACCTTAACGTCGTCTCATACCAGCGTATATTACCTTAATGTCATCTCATACTAACGTGCATTACATTAACGTCGTCTCATACCAACGTGAATTACCTTAACGTCGTCTCATACCAACGTGCATTACCTTAAACTCATCTCGTACCAACGTGTTTTACCTTAACGTCGTCTGATACCAGCGTGCATTACCTAAACGTCGTCTCATACCAGCGTGCATTAACTTAACGTCGTCTCATACCAGCGTTCATTACCTTAACGTCGTCTCATACCAGCGTTCATTACCTTAACGTCGTCTCATACCAGCGTGCATTACCTTAACGTCGTCTCATACCAGCGTGCATTACCTCAACGTCATCTCATACTAACGTGCATTACATTAACATCGTCTCATACCAACGTGCATTAGCTTATCGACGCCTCATACCAGCGTACATTACCTTAACGTCATCTCACACCAACGTGCATTACCTTAACGTCATCTCATACCAGCGTACATTACCTTAACATCATCTCATACCAACGTGCATTACCTTAACGTCGTCTCATACCAACGTGCATTACCTTAAACTCATCTCGTACCAACGTGTTTTACCTTAACGTCATCTCATACCAGCGTACATTACCTTATCGTCATCTCATACTAACGTGCATTACCTTAACGTCATCTCATCCCAACGGGCATTATCTTAACGTCGTTTCATACCAGCGTGCATTACCTTATCGCCATCCCATACTAACATGCATTACATTAACGTCGTCTCATACCAACGTGCATTACTATAACGTCGTCTCATACCAGCGGGCATTACCTTATTGCCATCTCATATTAACGTGCATTACATTAACGTCGTCTCATACCAACGTACATTACCTTAACGTCATCTCATTCCAGCGTAGATTACCTTAACATCATCTAATACCAGCGTGCATTACCATATCGTCATCTATACCAACGTGCATTACATTACGTCGTCTCATACCAACGAGCATTACCTTAACGTCGTCTCATACCAGCGTGCATTACCTTAACGTCGTCTCATACCAGCGTGCATTACCTTAACGTCGTCTCATACCAGCGTGCATTAAGTTAAAGTCGTCTCATAAAAACGTGCATTACCTTAACGTCGTCTCATACCAGCGAACATTACCTTAACGTCATCTCATACTAACGTGCATTACATTACCGTCGTCTCATACCAGCGTGCATCACCTTATCGTCGTCTCATAAAAGCGTGCATTACGTTAGCATTGTCTCATACTAACGTGCATTACCTTAACGTCGTCTCATACCAACGTCATTTACCTTAAAGTCATTTCATACCAACGTGCATTAAGTTAGCGTCGTCTCATACCAGCGTGCATTAACTTAACGTCGTCTCATACCAACGTCCATTACCTTAATGTCGTCTCATACCAACGTCCATTATCTTAAAGTCTTTTCATACCAACGTGCATTACCTTAACGTCGTCTCATACAAGCGTACATTACTTTAACGTCGTCTCATACAAGAGTGCATTACCTTAACGTCGTCTCATACCAGCGTGCATTACCTTAACGTCGTCTCATACCAGTGTACATTACCTTAACGTCATCTCTTACCAACGTGCATTACCTTAACGTCGTGTCATACCAACGTGCATTACCTTAACGTCATCTTGTACCAACGTGTTTTACCTTAACGTCATCTCATACCAGCGTACATTACCTTATCGTCTTCTCATACTAACGTGCATTACCTTAACGTCGTCTCATACCAGCGTACATTACCTTCACGTCATCTCATACCAACGTGCATTATCTTAACGTCGTCTCATACCAACGTCCATTACCTTAAAGTCTTTTCATACTTACGTGCATTAACTTAACTTCGTCTCATACCAGCGTGCATTACCTTTACGTCGTCTCATACCAACGTCCATTACCTTAAAGTCTTTTCATACCAACGTGCATTACCTTAACGTTGTCTCATACCAACGTCCATTACCTTAAAGTCTTTTCATACTAACGTGCATTAACTTAACGTCGTCTCATACCAGCATGCATTACCTTAACGTCGTCTCATACCAACGTCCATTACCTTAAAGTCTTTTCATACCAACGTGCATTACCTTAACGTTGTCTCATACCAACGTCCATTACCTTAAAGTCTTTTCATACTAACGTGCATTAACTTAACGTCGTCTCATACCAGCATGCATTACCTTAACGGCGTCTCATACCAGCTTGCATTACCTTAACGTCGTCTCATACCAGAGTGCATTACGTTAACGTCGTATCATACCAACGTCCATTACCTTAATGTCATCTCATACTAACGTGCATTACATTAACGTCGTCTCATACCAACGTGAATTACCTTAACGTCGTCTCATACCAACGTGCATTACCTTAAACTCATCTCGTACCAACGTGTTTTACCTTAACGTCGTCTGATACCAGCGTGCATTACCTAAACGTCGTCTCATACCAGCGTGCATTAACTTAACGTCGTCTCATACCAGCGTTCATTACCTTAACGTCGTCTCACACCAGCGTTCATTACCTTAACGTCGTCTCATACCAGCGTGCATTACCTTAACGTCGTCTCATACCAGCGTGCATTACCTCAACGTCATCTCATACTAACGTGCATTACATTAACATCGTCTCATACCAACGTGCATTAGCTTATCGACGCCTCATACCAGCGTACATTACCTTAACGTCATCTCACACCAACGTGCATTACCTTAACGTCATCTCATACCAGCGTACATTACCTTAACATCATCTCATACCAACGTGCATTACCTTAACGTCGTCTCATACCAACGTGCATTACCTTAAACTCATCTCGTACCAACGTGTTTTACCTTAACGTCATCTCATACCAGCGTACATTACCTTATCGTCATCTCATACTAACGTGCATTACCTTAACGTCATCTCATCCCAACGGGCATTATCTTAACGTCGTTTCATACCAGCGTGCATTACCTTATCGCCATCCCATACTAACATGCATTACATTAACGTCGTCTCATACCATCGTGCATTACTATAACGTCGTCTCATACCAGCGTGCATTACCTTATTGCCATCTCATATTAACGTGCATTACATTAACGTCGTCTCATACCAACGTACATTACCTTAACGTCATCTCATTCCAGCGTAGATTACCTTAACATCATCTAATACCAGCGTGCATTACCATATCGTCATCTATACCAACGTGCATTACATTACGTCGTCTCATACCAACGAGCATTACCTTAACGTCGTCTCATACCAGCGTGCATTACCTTAACGTCGTCTCATACCAGCGTGCATTACCTTAACGTCGTCTCATACCAGCGTGCATTAAGTTAAAGTCGTCTCATAAAAACGTGCATTACCTTAACGTCGTCTCATACCAGCGAACATTACCTTAACGTCATCTCATACTAACGTGCATTACATTACCGTCGTCTCATACCAGCGTGCATCACCTTATCGTCGTCTCATAAAAGCGTGCATTACGTTAGCATTGTCTCATACTAACGTGCATTACCTTAACGTCGTCTCATACCAACGTCATTTACCTTAAAGTCATTTCATACCAACGTGCATTAAGTTAGCGTCGTCTCATACCAGCGTGCATTAACTTAACGTCATCTTGTACCAACGTGTTTTACCTTAACGTCATCTCATACCAGCGTACATTACCTTATCGTCTTCTCATACTAACGTGCATTACCTTAACGTCGTCTCATACCAGCGTACATTACCTTCACGTCATCTCATACCAACGTGCATTATCTTAACGTCGTCTCATACCAACGTCCATTACCTTAAAGTCTTTTCATACTTACGTGCATTAACTTAACTTCGTCTCATACCAGCGTGCATTACCTTTACGTCGTCTCATACCAACGTCCATTACCTTAAAGTCTTTTCATACCAACGTGCATTACCTTAACGTTGTCTCATACCAACGTCCATTACCTCAAAGTCTTTTCATACTAACGTGCATTAACTTAACGTCGTCTCATACCAGCATGCATTACCTTAACGTCGTCTCATACCAACGTCCATTACCTTAAAGTCTTTTCATACCAACGTGCATTACCTTAACGGCGTCTCATACCAGCTTGCATTACCTTAACGTCGTCTCATACCAGAGTGCATTACGTTAACGTCGTATCATACCAACGTCAATTACCTTAAAGTCTTTTCATACCAACGTGCATTAACTTAGCGTCGTCTCATACCAGCGTGCATTACCTCAATGGTGTCTCATACCAACGTACATTACCTTAACGTCGTCTCATACCAGCGTACATTACCTTAACGTCGTCTCATACAAGAGTGCATTACCTTAAAGTCTTTTCATACCAACGTGCATTACCTTAACGTCGTCTCATACTAACGTCCATTACCTTAAAGTCTTTTCATACCAACGTGCATTAACTTAGCGTCGTCTCATACCAGCGTGCATTACCTCAATGGTGTCTCATACCAACGTGCATTACCTTAACGTCGTCTCATACCAGCGTACATTACCTTAACGTCGTCTCATACAAGAGTGCATTACCTTAAAGTCTTTTCATACCAACGTGCATTACCTTAACATCGTCTCATACCAACGTCCATTACCTTAAAGTCTTTTAATAATAACGTGCATTAACTTAACGTCGTCTCATACCAACATCCATTTCCTTAAAGTCTTTTCATAATAACGTGCATTAACTTAACGTCGTCTCATACCAGCGTGCATTACCTTAAAGTCGTCTCATACCAACGTCCATTACCTTAAAGTCGTCTCATACCAGCGTACATTACCTTCACGTCATCTCATACCAACGTGCATTATATTAACGTCGTCTCATACCAACGTCCATTACCTTAAAGTCTTTTCATACTTACGTGCATTAACTTAACTTCGTCTCATACCAGCGTGCATTACCTTTACGTCGTCTCATACCAACGTCCATTACCTTAAAGTCTTTTCATACCAACGTGCATTACCTTAACGTTGTCTCATACCAACGTCCATTACCTTAAAGTCTTTTCATACTAACGTGCATTAACTTAACGTCGTCTCATACCAGCATGCATTACCTTAACGTCGTCTCATACCGACGTCCATTACCTTAAAGTTTTTTCATACCAACGTGCATTACCTTAACGTCGTCTCATACCAGCGTGCATTACCTTAACGTCGTCTCATACCAGCGTACATTACCTTAACGTCATCTCGTACCAACATGCCTCGTTAGGGGTAATCCCTAACGTCGTCTCATACCAATGTGCATTACCTTAACGTTATCTCATTCCAGCGTAGATTACCTTAACGTCGTCTAATACCAGCGTGCATTACCTCATCGTCATCTAATACTAACGTGCATTACATTAACGTCGTCTCATACCAACGAGCATTAATTTAACGTCGTCTCATACCAGCGTGAATTACCTTAACGTCGTCTCATACCAGCGTGCATTACCTTAACGTCATCTCATTCTAACGTGCATTACATTAACGTCGTCTCATACCAGCGTGCATCACCTAATCGTCGTCTCATAAAAGCGTGCATTACGTTAGCATTGTCTCATACTAACGTGCATTACCTTAACGTCGTCTCATACCAACGTCCATTACCTTAAAGTCTTTTCATACCAACGTGCATTACCTTAACGTTTTCTCATACCAACGTCCATTACCTTAAAGTCTTTTCATACTAACGTGCAATAATTTAACGTCGCCACATACCAGCGTGCATTACCTTAATGGTGTCTCATACCAACGTGCATTACCTTAACGTCGTCTCATACCAGCGTACATTACCTTAACGTCGTCTCATACAAGAGCGCATTACCTTAACGTCGTCTTATACCAGCGTGCATTACCTTAACGTCGTCTCATACCAGTGTACATTAAATTAACGTCATCTCATACCAACGTGCATTACCTTAACGTCTTCTCATACCAACGTGCATTACCTTAACGTCATCTCGTACCAACGTGTTTTACCTTAACGTCATCTCATACCAGCGTACATTACCTTGTCGTCTTCTCATACTAACGTGCATTACCTTAACGTGGTCTCATACCAGCGTACATTACCTTAACGTCATCTCATACCAACGTGCATTATCTTAACGTCGTCTCATACCAACGTCCATTACCTTAAAGTCTTTTCATACTAACGTGCATTAACTTAACGTCGTCTCATACCAGCGTGCATGATCTAAACGTCGTCTCATACCAACGTCCATTACCTTAAAGTCTTTTCATACTAACGTGCATTAACTTAACGTCGTCTCATACCAGCGTGCATTATCTTAACGTCGTCTCATACCAACGTCCCTTAACTTAAAGTCTTTTCATACTAATGTGCAATAATTTAACGTTGTCTCATACATCCGTGCATTACCTTAACGTTCGTCTCATACAAGAGTGCATTACCATAACGTCGTCTCATACCAGCGTGCATTACCTTAACGTTCGTCTCATACAAGAGTGCATTACCATAACGTCGTCTCATACCAGCGTGCATTACCTTAACGTCGTCTTATACCAGCGTACATTACCTTAACGTCATCTCATACCAACATGCATTACCTTACCGTCGTCTCATACCAACGTGCATTACCTTAACGTCATCTCGTACCAACGTGTTTTACCTTAACGTCTTCTCATACCAGAATGCGTTACCTTATCGTCATCTCATAGTAACGTGCATTACCTAAACGTCGTCTCATACCAGCGTACATTACCTTAACGTCATCTCATACCAACGTGCATTATCTTAACGTCGTCTCATACCAACGTGCATTACTTTAACGGCATCTCATACCAGCGTACATTACCTTAACGTCGTTTCATACCAACGTGCATTACCTTAACGTCGTCTCATACCAACGTCCATTACCTTAAAGTCTTTTCATAATAACGTGCATTAACTTAACGTCGTCTCATACCAGCGTGCATTACCTTAACGTCGTCTCATACCAACGTCCATTACCTTAAAGTCTTTTCATACCAACGTGCATTAACTTAGCGTCGTCTCATACCAGCGTGCATTACCTCAATGGTGTCTCATACCAACGTACATTACCTTAACGTCGTCTCATACCAGCGTACATTACCTTAACGTCGTCTCATACAAGAGTGCATTACCTTAAAGTCTTTTCATACCAACGTGCATTACCTTAACGTCGTCTCATACCAACGTCCATTACCTTAAAGTCTTTTCATACCAACGTGCATTAACTTAGCGTCGTCTCATACCAGCGTGCATTACCTCAATGGTGTCTCATACCAACGTGCATTACCTTAACGTCGTCTCATACCAGCGTACATTACCTTAACGTCGTCTCATACAAGAGTGCATTACCTTAAAGTCTCTTCATACCAACGTGCATTACCTTAACATCGTCTCATACCAACGTCCATTACCTTAAAGTCTTTTAATAATAACGTGCATTAACTTAACGTCGTCTCATACCAACGTCCATTTCCTTAAAGTCTTTTCATAATAACGTGCATTAACTTAACGTCGTCTCATACCAGCGTGCATTACCTTAAAGTCGTCTCATACCAACGTCCATTACCTTAAAGTCTTTTCATACCAACGTGCATTACCTTAACGTTGTCTCATACCAACGTCCATTACCTTAAAGTCTTTTCATACTAACGTGCATTAACTTAACGTCGTCTCATACCAGCATGCATTACCTTAACGTCGTCTCATACCGACGTCCATTACCTTAAAGTTTTTTCATACCAACGTGCATTACCTTAACGTCGTCTCATACCAGCGTGCATTACCTTAACGTCGTCTCATACCAGCGTACATTACCTTAACGTCATCTCGTACCAACATGCCTCGTTAGGGGTAATCCCTAACGTCGTCTCATACCAATGTGCATTACCTTAACGTTATCTCATTCCAGCGTAGATTACCTTAACGTCGTCTAATACCAGCGTGCATTACCTCATCGTCATCTAATACTAACGTGCATTACATTAACCTCGTCTCATACCAACGAGCATTAATTTAACGTCGTCTCATACCAGCGTGAATTACCTTAACGTCGTCTCATACCAGCGTGCATTACCTTAACGTCATCTCATTCTAACGTGCATTACATTAACGTCGTCTCATACCAGCGTGCATCACCTAATCGTCGTCTCATAAAAGCGTGCATTACGTTAGCATTGTCTCATACTAACGTGCATTACCTTAACGTCGTCTCATACCAACGTCCATTACCTTAAAGTCTTTTCATACCAACGTGCATTACCTTAACGTTTTCTCATACCAACGTCCATTACCTTAAAGTCTTTTCATACTAACGTGCAATAATTTAACGTCGCCACATACCAGCGTGCATTACCTTAATGGTGTCTCATACCAACGTGCATTACCTTAACGTCGTCTCATACCAGCGTACATTACCTTAACGTCGTCTCATACAAGAGCGCATTACCTTAACGTCGTCTTATACCAGCGTGCATTACCTTAACGTCGTCTCATTCCAGTGTACATTACCTTAACGTCATCTCATACCAACGTACATTACCTTAACGTCTTCTCATACCAACGTGCATTACCTTAACGTCATCTCGTACCAACGTGTTTTACCTTAACGTCATCTCATACCAGCGTACATTACCTTGTCGTCTTCTCATACTAACGTGCATTACCTTAACGTGGTCTCATACCAGCGTACATTACCTTAACGTCATCTCATACCAACGTGCATTATCTTAACGTCGTCTCATACCAACGTCCATTACCTTAAAGTCTTTTCATACTAACGTGCATTAACTTAACGTCGTCTCATACCAGCGTGCATTATCTAAACGTCGTCTCATACCAACGTCCATTACCTTAAAGTCTTTTCATACTAACGTGCATTAACTTAACGTCGTCTCATACCAGCGTGCATTATCTTAACGTCGTCTCATACCAACGTCCCTTAACTTAAAGTCTTTTCATACTAATGTGCAATAATTTAACGTTGTCTCATACCAACGTGCATTACCTTAACGTTCGTCTCATACAAGAGTGCATTACCATAACGTCGTCTCATACCAGCGTGCATTACCTTAACGTCGTCTTATACCAGCGTACATTACCTTAACGTCATCTCATACCAACATGCATTACCTTACCGTCGTCTCATACCAACGTGCATTACCTTAACGTCATCTCGTACCAACGTGTTTTACCTTAACGTCTTCTCATACCAGAATGCGTTACCTTATCGTCATCTCATAGTAACGTGCATTACCTAAACGTCGTCTCATACCAGCGTACATTACCTTAACGTCATCTCATACCAACGTGCATTATCTTAACGTCGTCTCATACCAACGTGCATTACTTTAACGGCATCTCATACCAGCGTACATTACCTTAGCGTCGTTTCATACCAACGTGCATTACCTTAACGTCGTCTCATACCAACGTCCATTACCTTAAAGTCTTTTCATAATAACGTGCATTAACTTAACGTCGTCTCATACCAGCGTGCATTACCTTAACGTCGTCTCATACCAACGTCCATTACCTTAAAGTCTTTTCATACCAACGTGCATTAACTTAGCGTCGTCTCATACCAGCGTGCATTACCTCAATGGTGTCTCATACCAACGTGCATTACCTTAACGTCGTCTCATACCAGCGTACATTACCTTAACGTCGTCTCATACAAGAGTGCATTACCTTAACGTCGTTTCATACCAACGTCCATTACCTTAAAGTCTTTTCATACTAACGTGCATTAACTTAACGTCGTCTCATACCAGCGTGCATTAACTTAACGTCGTCTCATACCAACGTCCATTACCTTAAAGTCTTTTCATACCAACGTGCATTACCTTAACGTCGTCTCATACCAACGTCCATTACCTTAAAGTCTTTTCATACCAACGTGCATTACCTTAACGTCGTCTCATACCAACGTCCATTACCTTAAAGACTTTTCATAATAACGTGCATTAACTTAACGTCGTCTCATACCAGCGTGCATTACCTTACAGTCGTCTCATACCAACGTCCATTACCTTAAAGTCGTTTCATACCAACGTGCATTAAGTTAACGTCGTCTCATACCAGCGTGCATTACCTTAACGTCGATTCATAACAACGTCCATTACCTTAAAGTCTTTTCATACTAACGTGCATTAACTTATCGTCGTCTTATACCAACGTCCATTACCTTAAAGTCTTTTCATAATAACGTGCATTAACTTAACGTCGTCTCATACCAGCGTGCATTACCCTAAAGTCGTCTCATACCAACGTCCATTACCTTAAAGTCGTCTCATACCAGCGTACATTACCTTCACGTCATCTCATACCAACGTGCATTATCTTAACGTCGTCTCATACCAACGTCCATTACCTAAAGTCTTTTCATACCAACGTGCATTAACTTAGCGTCGTCTCATACCAGCGTGCATTACCTCAACGTCGTCTCATACCAGCGTACATTCCCTTAACGTCGTCTCATACAAGAGTGCATTACCTTAACGTCGTTTCATACCAGCCTGCATTACCTTAACGTCGTCTCATACCAGCGTGCATTACCTTAACGTCGTCTCATACCAGCGTACATTACCTTAACGTTATCTCATACTAACGTGCATTACCTTAGCGTCGTCTCATACCAGCGTGCATTACCTTATCGTCGTCTCATATCAACGTGCATTACCTTAGCGTCGTCTCATACCAACGTGCATTACCTTATCGTCGTCTCATACCAGCGTGCACTACATTAACGTCGTTTCATACCAGCGTGCATTACCTTAACGTCGTTTATTACCTTAAATTCGTCTCATACCAACGTGCATTAACGTTAGCGCTGCCTCAAACATTTTTCTAAAGAACGTAAACTTGGTGTTTAAATTTATGACACTAAACATGTAAAAAGACAATTGTTATATTTTTACTATTATAATTGTTTTAAAAATTAATATTTTTTCATAAACACACACAAGAATTTAAATGTTACCTATCTTAATTAGAACGATTGAACAGACATCAGTCTCCCTGAGTTAGTGGTAAGATACAATTGTTAAGGAAAAGCAATTGAGCCGGCTTGTCTCGTCAGTATAAAACATAAAGATAAAGAATAAAAGCGATTAAAGATTTTTAATAATCAAATTAAGCACACTACCATCTGCAAATTACCAGAGGGGGTTATAGAGATAACCAAAACCAGTACTTCCCATGACAATCCCTGTTCTAAAAACTATGACGGAGGTGTGGAAGTAGCCGTAGCAATAGATTCGAGCCGCCTCCAAGTGATCCGAAGAAAAACTATGCTTTAGGTGTACAAAATACTTAGGAGATGGTAAAAGGTCTGCCTTTTAATCAGTTTAACAGGCTAAATCTGATAATGAGGGTATTCACATCTGCAGGTTAGGATATGTTGGACACGTGCAAAAAGAAAGGGTACCCAAATTGAAAGCTGCACTGATGCGTTGATTGGTAACGTCCTAAGGTAAAGCGATCAGAGACAACCTAAAAAATGTTGAGAAAATGAAACAGGCGGTACCGGCAACGTATTTCCATTTACTTCCTCCTGATGACGTACCTTAACGTGAACTCTGCCCGCTGAACTTTCATGGTGTAAATACTAAAGATTGTTTGCAGGCGAGAGATACATTCACAATCATGCAGTACCTGAGCCTATTATGCGTAAAGCAAAACCTATTTTTTAATGGCATATCAACTCAAATTTGTTCAAGAAATATCTTCAAGTGTGAACACAAAACCCGAATGAGTACTTCAACATTGTTGTTTTTACAAGAATTCCCAAAAATCACGTTTTAGGGCTGTTAGCATCCTTTGTTTTGCAGAGATTGTGGGGAAATTAACTAAAAGTGTGGTTTACGCTTTAAAATTTTTTAACTTCACGTTTAAAGTTTCGAGGATTTTATTTTCTGCGACGTTAGCGAAGCTTTACCTATGTTACTAAACTAATTACCAACTTGCCGATATTGTAATTTAACTGAGCTAATTCATGTAAAGAGTTGTAATTCATAGGTTTGTATGAAGAATGGCCCTACAATATTGATTGGAGCGCCAATGTAGGTTTTCCAAACAACTACGAATATGTGACATGAACTGTCTTAGTTATAACATAAAGTATATAAAAATAATTGACCATAAAACTTTACACTTTCATGTTCAGATGTGATTTAAATTACGGCAGATTTGAGCGTTTAGTAATTAATTGTTGAATCTAAATAAGAAGTTCACGTTTTGTATTTTGTTTTGTTTTTGCTCTTTATTAGGCTTGTTAGAGCGCATTCTATGTAAAGTTGTAAAAACTTCTAATAAGAGGTAACAAAGAAGTCAATCATAGTACAGCCGTGTAAGAGAAATGAAAAGTGACAACTTAACAATATTTCTCGATGTCGTGAAGCACGAGTCTAGATTTATTCAATATGTTAGAGTTATTTATAAAATTTTTTAAAAACAAACTTAAAGGTATGATGAAATAAATTAAATTTAGGAAAATCAGAGTTTTAACCGTTAAGCACACACAAGAATTTTAATGTAACCTATCTTAATTAGAACGATTGAACAGACATCAGTCTCCCTGAGTTAGTGGTAAGATACAATTGTTAAGGAAAAGCAATTGACCCGGCGTGTCTCGTCAGTATAAAAAATAATGATAAAGAGCAAAGGCGATTAAAGTTTTTTAAAAATAAAATTAAGCACACTACCATCTACAAATTACCAGAGGGGGTTACAGAGATAACCAAAACCAGTACTTCCCATGACAATGCCTTTTCTAAAAACTATGACGGAGGTGTGGAAGTAACCGCAGCAATAGGTTCGAGCCGCCTCCAAGCGATCCGAAGAAAAACTGTGCTTTAGGTGTGAAAAATACTTAGGAGATGGTAAAAGGTCTGCCTTTTAATCAGTTTAATAGGCTAAATCTGATAATGATGGTATTCACATCTGCAGGTTAGGACACGTGCAAAAAGAAAGGGTACCCAAATTGAAAGCTGCACTACTTCAGGACGTGGTAGGCTTACTGATGCGTTGATTGATAATTTACAAACGTCCTAAGGTGAAGCGATCAGAGACAACCTAAAAAATGTTGAGAAAATGAAACAGGCGGTACCGGCAACGTATTTCCATTTACTTCCTTCTGATGACATACCTTACCATGAACTCTGCCCGCTGAACGTTCATGGTGTAAATACTAAAGATTGTTTGCAGGCGAGAGATACATTCACAATCATGCAGTACCTGAGCCTATTATGCTAAAAGCAAAACCTATTTTTTAATGGCATATCAACTCAAATTTGTTCAAGAAATATCTTCAAGTGTGAACACAAACCCGAATGAGTCCTTCAACATTGTTATCTTTACAAGAATTCCCAAAAATAACTTTGTAGGGCTGTTAGAGCCATCCTTTCATTCAACTGTGGTGCTCTGGGTAAAGTACAAGGGATACAGACAACACAGATGTGTGGTGACTCGGGATGTAACCAAAAGGGGTGCTAGAAAAGCAGATTTAGAGAGCACAAAGAACAAAAGAATACAAAAAAGAAATCTGAAAAGAAAAAGTGAATTACAAGGAAGAAGAAGAAAATCTCAACTATGGTGCTGGACTATTTTAGTGTACCAACAGGACACGTCAACCGTTTTTTGGTCCTTCTGATAAATCACTTTTACTGACACTTAGATAAAGTTTTCTTGGAAACCTTTTAGGCTATTGCCGTAACTTTTTTTCTGTTAATTAGACACGCTTATAGCACAATGCTAACTAACTTTTTAAATTAAAACTGTTAGGTTTATGTTTTAAAAAAATTATTTAAAAAAATGAAATAATTTATAGGTTATTCCTATTTTTTCTATTTCTTTAAGATGTTATGTTATATTTAGTAATACTGTAGTAAACACTTTAATATAACTATTAATATAAAGAGTCTAGTAATATAAAGACTATAAGGTTCCCTTCAAACATAAAAACCTCATTCAAATCCCTACATATCAGACAATGGACAGACCTCAGGTACTTCCAGCTATAAACCATAAAACAACCCCCTCTATTCCTGCATATCAGACAGCTACCGACCGTTAGTATTTCTAGCTATGTAACATAAAATGACCCTACTAAATACCTATATATGAAATAATGACGTATCTTTAGTAACTATTTCCAGCTATAAGAAATAAAACGCGTTTCACAAAACAAAAAAGGAAAATAACGATAATCTATGCTAAAACCAAACTCACAAAAAGTGGCATACACATGATTTCAAAAATTGTTAAACACTCATTATTTATACTATATCATAAACAAAAAAACTTCTGTTGAAGTTCAAAACAAGGACAACGTTAATGAATTGGGCTTGATAGCGATTTTTTGCAAAACGAAACAAAGGTGTCACTTAACTTGATAAAAACATATGAAATACAGCCTTGTTGTTCAAAATACATTTCAAGGTAAAACATTCACGGTTTGCAAATGTTAACAGTCCAAAAAAAACCTATTTAGGTGAGATCCCCATTTGTGTCTACATAGTTACCAACCTAATATTGTGATGGCTACCAAGTATTTCTTCGTGTTTATGTTGGCCATCTTGGCAACGACGTCGACGTCGACCAAACAATGTATACCAGAGAAGGGCCCATTTGTATGTTTAACTTGCATATTTTAGATAGATGTATATATAGTGTCTGAGGTGGGCAGACGATGGTTCCTATTATACAATAAAATTGTTGGCATGATAAGGATATATATATATATATATATATATATATATATATATATATATATATATATATATTATAACTTAACTTTTGTTATAATTTAATTTATTTTAAATGCTATTTAATTACCTTACCTATTAAAGTCACACCTTCAGGTTTATAAAAGAATTAAAAATCTTATCAATTTTTACACATCACTTGCATTTATTCTCTACAATTATCTCTACACATTATTCCTAAATTATATTAATATTGTGCAGTGACAGGCTTGATATCTTAACTCAAATTACAATGATAAAAAAGGTGAATTTTTGAGGCTTTAGATTTCTAATAGAATAACAAAAAAACAGTATTAAAATTTTATTCTTGCTCTCGGGGTCGCTATTGCGGAACTTTGCTTTTAAATTAGAAATGGTGACTTAGAATAATTTTTATAAATTTTGATGAACTTAAAAATTGTTTTAAACTAAAAGATAGATGTCTGTTGGCTACACCTATTTTCAAATATACTTATTGTTCTGAAGAGTCTCTGGAGTCCTGGCTTGTTCACTTCCGCGCTAACACTTGATAATAAACAAAACTTACTTTATATTTCATAAAAAAACTTTTACGTCGCACTTTACTAAATTTTATTTATTAAAAAACTGTACTTAATTTACCAAAATTCTCCCTTTACAACACTTCCATCCTTGTCCCCACCAACCTGTCTTCCTCCTCCGAGACTCCTCAAAACTTTTTTTCTAAACTCCCGATCATTTAGTTTTTATGAATTCCCTAATCTCTCCACTACCACCAATACGTTCTTTGTCAGTTTCCCACAGTTCTACCATTAGCTAAACCTAACGGTACACGGTAAATTCCCCAGGCTATATTGGCCGCTGGATTTCCCGTCTTAACAACTATGGACCTTTGTCTATTGTCTATGGTTGCCGGACTCCACTTATAACTTTCTTGGATAGGATAACGACATGGTACCTGCTTTGAACGCCTAGAAAACTATTTGTGTATTTCTATGCTAAATCCTACAGATGATTTATTTTCGCAACTAACTTAATTTGATCTAAAGCCTCGTACTTTATGTTATACAGTCCCCAGAATTTTAAAATTTAATTTTCTTTGATTTCTTAAATTTAAATTTAAAATATTTGAATGCTATGACATCAAAGAAAAATTTGGGTGTGCTGGGGTTTGGTGCTCTTGGTTGATTGCTTCCCTGTTGCACCACCACCCTCACAACATCCAAGCCCTGGACTTTGACAAGCTCGGCTCGGTTTTGGCCTCCCCTTCATTTTGTATTCAGGATTATTAGCCCTCCCGCTGCTCTCGCCTGATCTCTTCGGAGCCGCCTTTTGGCCGCTCCACTCATACGCTTTCTCCGTAAAGAACCCGTGCTCAACTCTACAGCCATTTCACTGGTTTCTGCAGTCGGCAGCTTGGTAGCCGCCCTCGCACCCCCAGTGGTGGTTGCCGTTGACACATCTGCTACAGACTCACGGTTTGCCGTCTCATTGGCTCCCGCTGTCTGTGCAGTCTCAAAATCAATTTTTGTATTAGTTTGGTCCATTAACTTCTCACGAGTATGGGAGAAAGAACGATCAACCAGAGCAGAGCCCCCACTGCCCTGGCAAGACAACATACAATGAGGTTTTGTCCGGTTCCTCAAGGGGATCGTGTGCGACTGCATTTTATACCCTGCAGCCATTCATCCATCGGCACGATGCCTTCCACCTTGGATTGGGTATTCAGTTACTGACCTTGAAGCCTACCCCAAGTTCAGGACATTATTAACTGTTGTTCTTGGAGCGAACAGCCTGCTTTAATCTCTTTTGTTACAACTGTGTTGTTAGGGTTGGTCGGACGTCGCGTAAGTTTTTCAATGTTGTTTAGTTGAAACGTTGGTCATTTGATCTAGCCTTCACCAACCATAGCCGCCATAGCCCGTTTTAACTCGGTTTAAATGTTGTTCGATTGAACTTCGTTTAAGTTGGTTGTTTAAACGTCGTGTAAGATATTTTTTCAATGTTGTTTAGTTGAACGGTAGCGATCTTGTTTGGAGATATTGTGTAAGGTCTAAAGCTCAGATCATAAAGGCTTTTGCCAATGGTTTACCGACATAACAGGCAATACGATGATTAGCCTATTTGTTGAGTGATATCTTATTTATAGCGACTATATATCAAGTTTGGGAAGCCTCTTGCAGGTATGCATCCCTCAACATATGGCTTCGCCTGGAGTTGGGGGACCCTGATTGACGAATAGCGCCTGCAGAAACGCGTCCGTGTGTTGCGTGTCCGTCGACACGGCGTAGCCTGCCGAGCGCCTGTAATGTGACAGGGCGATTCACACACTTCCAGACTGTTGGTTATTTGAACACAGTGTAGTTGTTGTTTGATTGATCTTCGTGTAAGTTGGTCGGTTAAACGTCGCTTAATCACGGATCTATGCACAAGAAAACCCACAAATCCCATCATCTTCAACCCCAACTTACCCGACATCTCATCACAACCACCCCAAACACACCCGCACACACAAACCCAACATCTACACACCCGACAATCACTCGGCGACGACACCTTGTTCACCAGACCAGAAACACATCCCCTCACAGCCACAGCCGCCATCTTGTTCCACACCCTGGATGACGTCCGGTTCTAGGGTCCCCCGCATACAACACTCCAACCACCTACCTCGTAGCTCAGCCGGTAGCGTTACAAGCCACGAACCGTTCACAGATCGAATCCCGACATCATACAACTTTATTTTTCTACACCTGCCGCCACCTTAACCCCTACACACCCCACATCTTGCACAGCCATATCCAACAACTACCCTCAACACCCACCACACACGCAACCGATCATTTATTACACTGGGTGACGACAATATTTACGGAGCGAAAACAACCCCAACAACCCCCATCTTCAACCCCAACATACCCCACACCTTGCACACACATACCCTACATCTACCCCAACATACCCCATACACGTTCCCCACATTTTCTTACACTGGGCTACGCCATCTTGTTTTGTACCAAAGTGTCTTTCTTTATAATGATACTCCTTTATCCCTACATATCGATATTATTAGCCCCTTAGTACTTCTAGCTATGAAACATAAAAAGGCCCTCATATATCCCTACATATCAGACAACAATAACCCGTTGGTACTTCTAGCTATGAAACATAAAAAGGCAATCATATATCCCTACATATCAGACAACAATAGCCCGTTGGTTCTTCTAGCTATGAAACAAAAAAAGGCAATCATATACCCCTACATATCAGACAACAATAGCCCCGTTGGTACTTCTAGCTATGAAACATAAAAAGGCAATCATATATCCCTACATATCAGACAACAATAGGCCGTTGGTAGTTCTAGCTATGAAACATAAAAAGGCAATCATATATCCCTACATATCAGACAAAACAATAGGCCGTTGGTACTTCTAGCTATGAAACATAAAAATCAATCATATATCTCTACATATCAGACAACAATAGGCCGTTGGTACTTCTAGCTATGAAACATAAAAAGGCAATCATATATCCCTACATATCAGACAACAATAGGCCGTTGGTACTTCTAGCTATGAAACATAAAAATCAATCATATATCCCTACATATCAGACAACAATAGGCTGTTGGTACTTCTAGCTATGAAACATAAAAAGGCAATCATATATCCCTACATATCAGACAACAATAGCCCGTTGATACTTCTAATTATGAAACATAAAAATGCCCTATATATCCCTACATATCAAACAACAATAGCCCGTTGGTACTTCTAGCTATGAAACATAAAAAGGCAATCATATATCCCTACATATCAGACAACAATAGGCTGTTGTTACTTCTAGCTATGAAACATAAAAATCAATCATATATCCCTACATATCAGACAACAATAGGCCGTTGGTACTTCTAGCTATGAAACATAAAAAGACAATCATATATCCCTACATATCAGACAACAATAGCTCGTTGGTACTTTTAGCTATAAAACATAAAAAGGCAATCATATATCCCTACATATCAGACAACAATAGCTCGTTGGTACTTTTAGCTATGAAACATAAAACGACACATGTATATCCCTATATATCAAGTAATAAACGCATTCTAGTACTTTCTGCTACGAAATATAAAACGTTCCACATATATCCCTACATATCAGAATATAATGACCCGTTAGTTATTCTTATTTCTAGCTAAGAAACATAAAACGTCCATCAATTATTCCTACATATAAGACAATAATCGCCCGTTTGTACTTCTAGCTATGAAACATAAAACGTCTCTCCTATATCTCAACATATAAGACAATTACAGCCCGTTAGTACTTCTAGCTATGAACAATAAAACGACCCTACTATAAATTCCTGTATATCAAACAAAAATATTACCTTAGTTTTTCTAGCTATGACAACCCCTCTATTCCTGCATATCAGACAACTACCGCCCTTTAGAATTTCCAGCTATGTAACATAAAATGACCCTACTAAATACCTAATTATGAAACAAAATCTTTAGTAACTATTTTCAACTAAAAGAATTAAAACGCGTATCATAAAACAAAAAAATATAATGATAATTTACGTTAGAACCGTACATAGACAAAAAGAGGCATATACTTGATTTCAAAAGTTAATAAACACTCATTATTTAAAGCAAATCGTAAACAAAGCTGGTGAAAAGTAGACAAAACAAGCACCACTTAATGAACTGGGCTTGACAGCGGTTTTTTTAACGCGAAACTAAGGCGCCACTTGTCGTGATAAAAAACCAATGACGTAAATGAATATATATCTATGTTAAGTATTTATGGTTTGAAAATGTTACCAGACCAAACTAACAAAACCTATTTATGTGAGATTTCCATTCTGCCGTCATAGTTACCAACCTACTGTAATGGCTGTCAAGTATTTCTTTGTGGTTATGTTGGCCATCCTGGCAACGTCGTCAGCAGCGACTACAGACTGCATACCAGAGAACCAACCACGTATAAATGTACGTAAAACATTTAATATAAAAATTATACATGTATGTTTAAATGAATGTATATATAGTGTCTGAGGCGGGGCGATTGGAGATTTTTTAAAATAAAATAAATACAAATGTTTCTATGGACTAATATTATGGTTGTCCATGTTTAGGCTATATAGAGCAGGATATGGAAGCGAAAATAGATTAGTGTGTATGTGTGTGTGTGTTTGTGTCTGATTGTGTGTATGTGTGTGTGTGTGTGTGTGTTTGTGTCTGATTGTTTGTCAATGTAGCGTGTGTTTGTGTGTGTGTGTGTGTGTGTGTGTTTGTGTGTGTATATATATATATATATATATATATATATATATATATATATATGTGTGTGTGTGTGTGTGTGTGTGTGTGTGTGTGTGTGTGTGTGTGTGTGTGTGTGTGTGTGTGTGTGTGTGTGTGTGTGTATGTGCGTATGTGTGTGTGTGTGTGTATGTGTGTGTTTGTGTGTGTGTGTGTGTGAGTATGTGTGTGTGTTTGTGTGTGTGAGTGTGTGTGTTTGTGTGTGTATTTGTGTGTGAGTGTTTGTGTCAACCTCTCGAAAGTTGTCTACCACCTAGTTACATGAGCAAGTATTAAAATCCCATCTAATAAGTATACCCTGGGAACGTTGTCTATAAAGTGTATTTAAAGCCATGGTAAGGTCAGTGATCTGTCATATAGTCTAATTTATGTCAGCTGAAAACCCATAAAATTTATCACATCTTAAATTTGCCTTACCATGCTTTGAAGACATCTCTCCACCATGCTCCTGCTTTAGGGAGGTCCGTGCAAGATAGAGTCTTACCATATCCTCCTAAAAGAGGTCCTGTGTTTCATATGGTAAAACCTGCCAGTGAGTATCAACTCCTGGGCTTTAAAGTAAAACCAACCAGTCCTTAAGCTAGCTCATAATTTATAATTTAATTTAATTAATTTCTCTGGATGGGTTGCTCGATTATCTTTAGGTTGCACATTGATTTCTAGCTATTTATTATTAAATAAATATGACTGACTCTAATAGGCTGGATTTTATTATATGTATTGATTTTGTTAATTTACTATTATAATTTACTAGTTGGGAAATAATTAAATTTATTAGTTTTGTACACAGGATTAATTCAATAAAATTTACTCCTTTGACTTTTGTTGGAAACTGAATTTAATAATAAAGAAATTTGTAACTGAAATAAATTGAATATATACTTTCAAATGGTATTATCTTAAAGTCCTTAGCTAACAAAACATAAATTGAATTTTCCTTAAATAAACTAAAATTACTTTGATATTTATTGCAGGGAGGTTGGCTAAGTTTATTTCAATTATTATAAATTTCAAATTTAATTTATGATCTTATTTTGTGCCAGCAGTTAAATGACATTCAATAAATTTACATATTGTATTATTTAAACCAAATTTGTTACTAATTCTACTGCCACAGAAGTGATTGACTTTGTTTAGTAATTTCTGGTTGAGAAATTATTTTTTTTTCTACAAGTTAAATATTGATAAATACTTTTTCCGAGTTTAACTAACTACTGGTTGTAACAAACTTTACTGCATTTCCTTAGATATTATGAATGAATTTATTTTATAAATATGCCTAATCTTCTTTCTATCTTTTTCCATATACTTTACTATCTCTCTATCTGCAAACATTTGAACATTTTTACATAACCATTTTTATAACTAAATAATTTTGTATTTACCAATTTTTTATTTAATCTTCAAGGAAATAAAGCCATTATTTATAATTTTACACATTTAAAGCATTTATTTGAATCTTTGAATTTTTGGAACGTATTTCAAGATCAAATTTTATTTAATTACTAAATTTGTGTAGAAATCATGACTTGCCCAAATCTCGCCCTTTAGATGATACGTCCCAAGGTCCAAGGAGATGACTTTATGCTTCCAGACTGGTAGTTCTTCTCGTCTGGAATTTGGTTCATCCAGGAAGCAGGAACGGACAAATTCGGCGAAGCCAGTTTCTTGACAAATGAAAATTTTAACCGTGATTTTTCATATTTCGATGTCTAGTTTTCACGAGACATAAATTAAGACATACTACCTTATTCCCGCACTTCGCGGCCTCGAGTTTATGCTCTAGAAATCCATTTTGCTAATTTTGCTAATTTAACAGAAACTATGACCTTTCTGGTCAGTGGCCTAATTACGAGAGAGCACTAAAACGCTCAGCGACAGTTATCGTCTCTATTCCCCCCCCCTCGATTTGCTTGTCTTGACTTGGATTTTGCCGTTTTTTCTTGTCTTAACTGTTTATTTAAAATATTGTAGAAACCTGATGTTTACGTAGCCCACAAAACACTCCCGAAGTCATGATTTTTGTACAATTACAATTTATTTTAGCATTATAGACTTAATGATCAATATTCATGGCTTGAAAATATTATTTAAAATATATTTTATAAATTGAGATTATTTCAATTTTTTATTGAATTGTAACGGGACATTTCAACTCGTTTCAGTGTGTGTGTGTGTGAGTGTGTATGTGTGTGTTAGTGTATATATATATATATATATATATATATATATATATATATATATATATATATGTGTGTGTGTGTGTGTGTGAATGTATGTATGAGTGTTTGTGTGTGTGTGTGTGTGTGTGTGGTGGTATTCTGTGTGTGTGTTTGTGTGGTGGTGTTGTGTGTGTGTGTGTGTGTGTGTGTGTGTGTGTGTGTGTGTGTGTATGTGTGTGTGTGTGTGTGTGTTTGTGTGTGGTGTGTGAGTTTGAGTGTGTTTATGTGGTGTTTTATTTGGTGTTATATTTGTGTTTGTGTGCGTGTGTGTGCGCGCGCGCGCGTGTGTGTGTGTGTGTGAGTTTGTGTATGTGTGTGTGTGTGTGTGTGTTTTGTTTGGTGTTGTGTGTGTGTGTGTGTGTGTGTGTGTGTGTGTGTGTGTGTGTGTGTGTGTGTGGGTGTGTGTGTGCGTGTGTGTGTGTGTGTGTGTGTGTTTGTGTGGTGGTGTTCTGTGTGTGTGTGTGTGTGTGTTTGTGTGGTGGTGTTCTGTGTGTGTGTGTGTGTGCGTGCGCGCGTGTGTGTGTGTTTTGTTTGGTGTTGTGTGTGTGTGTGTGTGTGTGTGCGTGTGTGTGTGTGCGTGTGTGAGTTTGTGTGTGTGTGTGTGTGTGTGTGTGTGTGTGTGTGTGTTTGTGTGGTGGTGTTGTGTGTGTGTGTGTGCGTGTGCGTGTGCGTGTGTGTGTGTGTGTGTGTGTGTGTGTGATTCAGAGTATTTGTGTGTTTGTATGTGTGTGTGTGTGTGTGTGTGGGTGTGTGTGTTTCAGAGTGTTTTGTGTTTATATATATATATATATATATATATATATGTGTGTTTGTGTGTGTGTGTGTGTGTGTGTGTGTGTGTGTGTGTGTGTGTGTGTGTGTGTGTGTGTGTGTGTGTGTGTGTGTGTGTGTGTGTGTAACAAAGCTTCTCAGTATACGGGGCCTCCTTACATATTTTCAAAAACATTTTTTACAGTGACTTCCATCGGTACGATCTGAATTCGTCCCGATTCTTCTTCCAACGTCTCTAGTTATTACTTGTTTTCTTACATCCTATTTTCTGCCTACATTAGCGTTCCATTCCCTAATCATTTGAGCATTGTGAGTACCTCTATTGACTTACCTCAATTTCTCACGTAGTGACTAATCTCATGTCTTTACAACAATCGATTTAACTTTAATAATTTTATTAACTTTTTAAATCATTTATTTATCTTATTTCTGTTCACTGGAGTTTATAATTCTGGGTATACGCTTTTCAAAGATATGGCATTCATGTTTCTAGTGCTATTTTTTCTTTCACGCAATTTGTTGAATTTATATAGATTTTTAACACTTCACACTTTTAGAAGTTCCTTCTCACTAATACTGTCCGTTGCTGATTTTAATATTTTGCCTTTACCACACATTCTCGAATTTTGATGTATTGCTCTTTCATTGATTATTTTTACCCCTGATAATCTTCATAAAACTAAATTGTTTATGAGGTATGTGTGTACCTACAATAATTTACTTTTTGTTGTTATACTATTCAAGTAAATATATTTTATATACTTCAGATTTACATATCTTAGAGTAAGAAATCACTTTACCAAACCTGCAATCATTTACATTGAGTCTTATTTGGTGATTTTACGAGCAGAATCCTAGATCTGTCTCCCCAGTTTGAAACCTGTCTACCTAAACCAGTACAATCTTATTTGCTTAAATGTTTCATTGTTATTCAATGTTAAGCGACATGTAGACTTAATTATGAAGTCTAAAGCTTAAAGGTCAAGGTAGTTTACCCCTAAAATAAAAATTTGCAGAAACAATTAGATACATTAAATAAAACGTTATTTGCTTTATCACTAATTTTATAAATTTTTCCGTATTATTTAAGTTTATAACAGCTTTATTTTCAATACATTACTTTATTAAATTAGAATATTTTACTACTTCCCTTGACATTATTTCAGTACCAAAGTGATGTTACTTTGTATATTCAAGTAATTGCTTTTTGTGGCGATAACTCCGTCCTTCCAGTTCTAACCAGTAGCTGATTCTTGCGCATCCACACAAAGCTAGCCTTCTTTCTCCAGTCTACCCAAATAAGTCATCATGGACAACATATCCTTGACCTTCTCGACTTCGACACTTTCTTGGTTTGGATTCTAAGACTAGTATCTCTGGGATAAACATAAGTACCGGCATTGTCGCAAACAAAGCTCATACTTAATTCATAATTTATCATTCTTGCAAAGTGGTATTAACTATATATTCATTACACAATTTATGTTTTCAGTGCAACATACCTAAATACGTGATTGGGGTTGGCTGGAGATATATTCCATGCTGCAAGGGGCTGTTTTGCTTTGTTGGGAGGTGCGTATCCAAGAGACCATGAACTCTCTTTACCTGTCCAAGAAGCAACAAATAAATAACTCAAAAAGATAAAACTTGCATCATTCTTACTACCTTTCCTCTTTAATGTTTTCTTACAAAATCACTTCCAAAATATAGAAATGTGTATAGAAGATACAAATATAGAAAATATGAAATGAAATACAAGTGTGTTTATTATTACTGGAAATTAGACTATGTAATTGTTAGCCTGTATCTTTACACAATTTTTTGAAATATCATAAGTCATTTCAACACATTTTTACATTTCTTTTAAAAAACCTTTTGCTTTATGTTTAGATATTAAAATTGTTATTTTCCTAGTGCTGGTCAAGTTTCAACCAAATATTATTTAGCATTTTCCATCTTATTACAAGAGCAATATTTAGACAAAGCAATGGCATCTAAAACCTTGCCAGTATCCATACTTGTGACGGAAAATACGCCATCAAGGACGCCATCAGAAACGTTGCAGCGTTTCTGCCACGGACTATCAAATACCATTGGATCCCTCATTTTCTATAATAGTTTCATGAGTCGCCAGTCTCATTATAACATCGGGAATCTCAGCAAGAGCCCCATGAATAATTTTGGTATAGTCCAGAAATCCTCTGGGTGGCTGTGGTAGATCCATAACTGAGCATAGCAAATTAGCTGGAGCCTTGCCTTTTCGTAAAGTTTGGAATCCGTAAACACAGCGTACATTGAGATGAAAAAGACTCGTTTTCAGTTTGATTGTTGCTTTAAAAACATTGTCCATATTGTCCATAACCACATTCACGACATAGTAGTTTATTTTGAGGGAGGGTTCATAGATTCGTAACCCGTGCTAACACATTCAATACATTTTGCAGAGGAGAGTAGATTTTGTTCAAAATTTCTAAATTTACAATGACATTTCCCCTTGCATGTTTACTAGGCAAGCACTCACTATCATCGCCACAGTTAGGCAAATAAAGAGTTTCAGAAGCAGCGGTTTTATTTCCACACGCTGAGTCGCCACTGGGAGTGAATCCGTGCTGGGCGTAGGACTAGCAAGCCTACACTGAGTAGGGTCTGAATTGGTCCTCTCTGCATTATACACAGGCCTACATATTTTTCTAGTAAACCTATTACCTTTAAACTTGTTCTTTCTTAACTCTTGGCAATAAGCCACGAACTTAATAAACCCCACTACACTGGACCAACAGTAAGCAATAAACACAGCAGTAATAAACTCAGTTCCACAATACTACTCCACAAACAAATATGTTTACTAACATGTGGCACAGCCGAAACCAACATACAGCATTGTACCAACATTACAAAGAGTAATGATGGGAAGTAGATTATACTAACCATATATGACTATGCAAAGCCACTTTTAGAAATTTGAGCAAACTAACCCCTCGATTAAATTTAATGATTTTTAAAACGTGTTTTAAAGACATGCAGAATTTTAAAAAACTGAAAACAAATAAAACCAAAAATATTTAAGAAAAGGACCCCATAAAGCACGCATTCAGACTAACGGGTATGTAGGAATATAGGAAGGACGCTTGTTTTTAACAACTTTACACACTAACGGGCTGTCAATGCCTGATATATAGTTTTAATATATTAAGGACTCTGTGTTTTATAGCTGGAATTACTAACTGTCTGACACAATCCCACATGCTAGTATAATAAACATTGCGTTCAGATGGATTTAACTCTGAGTATATTATGATAGTAATATACCTACTTGTTCAGATAAATTTCACTCTAGAACTATCTGCAAAGTGTCTTCTGGATTTAACTCTGAGTAAGACATGATGGTAATATAACCAACCCTATAAGATAAATTTCACTCTTGAACTATCTGCAAAGTGTCTTCAGGATTTAACCCTAAATTAGACATGATGGCAATATACCCAATCCATTCAGATGAATTTCACTATGGAACTATCGCCAAATAGTCTTCTGGATTTAATTCTGAGTAAGACATGATGGTAATATACCCAACCAATTCAGATGAATTTCACTATGGAATATCGCCAAATAGTCTTCAGGATTTAACTCGGAGTAAGATATGATGATAATACACCCAACCCATTCAGATAAAGTTCTCTCTGGAACTATTTGCGGACGTGTACACCTTCTTAACGTACAGTTAAGTCATAAATGGGTAAAAATAAAATGAAACGTATCCTACTTCATTATTTATTTTACATGTTATACGTAAATTTAATTATGATCAGGAAATATTGGTTCTACACTGTTCAGGCACTTTGGGGAAATACAATGACATCTTTCATAAAGGCACGAGAGGCCGTCGCAGCATTTGCTAGATATCCAACCATATCCCTTGTAGAATTTCGGAACATCACACTGAAACATTAAATAGCGTTAATTATAGTGGGTAGAGATCATTAGTTGCTCGTAGCATTGTTTCATAGGAATATTAAAACACAGTATTATAAGTTGTATTTTCAAATATAGAACCCTACAAGTTTTCATTGTTAATTTCATAGTCTGTTATATACTGAAGTGAAATGTTGAACTAGATTATAATAAGCACTAATTAATTAAAAACAGTGACGGTTTCTAGTTTTGTGGAGAAAAGGCGAAGAGGAAAGAGACATGGGGAGATTGGGGAAATGAGCTTTTATGGGTATTTACATGCATGAAGAACGGATATCAGTTGATGGTTGAAACAAACTGTTGTATCGAGCCATGCTTAATGAGAAGAAGGTTTTGAGCGATATAGACATGGAGGAACAAAATTAGCAAGTAATGGAGATTGTAGAACTTTCTCGATGGAGGTTCCATCTATAGAATACCAGAATAGAATATATACGAAACAGATTATTGGGTGGAGCTTATTAGTGAAAAGAAAATGAACCATTTGCTAACGTCATTTAGGTTTGGAGTGGTCATCATAAAATGGACGATAAACAGTGGGAGGAGAGAAAGAGGAAAATTGAGACAGTGTCCTGGTAAATAGAAGATAATCATACACTCTATCGTTGTGAATGTTTATAAATGTTGATTTTTTACTTTATCTTCGTTTATTTTTATTTTTACAATAATTCATCTTACTAAGACTTCGGCCCCTGTATAAGTATCTATGTGTAAATTGGTTTAACTTTCCTTTAAATAGTAAATACTTATATAATAAAAATATATAATTTCTTAGTTTCTATGTTGAAGAAATATACCTAATACTTTTCTGTAGGTAAACTAAATGAGCTAGTTTCTATTTTAGGAGGTCATGTAAAATGATCATCAAATATCTACTCTAGTCATTCTACTTTGTTTCTTTGCCTTGGTTTTGAAATATTGTTGTTGTCTTCTTCAATTACGTGTAAGGTAGATTGTCATCAACTCCCTTTGCAACTCCTTCCTCGTCTCTCTCTCTCTCTCTCTCATACACACACACACTTACAGATATTCACATTCATAGAAACACACACACACACACGTACACATTTACAGACGTATAGAAACACACACACAACACACATACACACACACACACACACACACACACACACACACACACACACACACACGCACACACACGTACACACGTATAGAAACTAGAAAGACACACACACACCCGTACACATTTACACACGTATAGAAACACACACACACACCCGTACACATTTACACACGTATAGAAAGACACACACACACACAAACACACATACACACACACACACACACACACACACACAAACACACACACACACACACACACACACACACTTTGGAATTCCCTCTCTCTCTTCCTTTAGAACACCTAAACACATGCACCTTATTATTTTGAGTAAATATTGACCCTATTCTTAGAGCTTAGAGCTAACATAATATATGACTATAATACTTACTCTTTGTTCAAACTCTACTAAACACCTCAGTCTTAAAGCCGACGACGTGGCCAGGATGGCCAACATTACCACGAAGCAACACTTGGCAGCCATTACTTTGTTAGATTGGTAAATATTACGCTTTTAAGGGATAACACATTTAGATAGTTTTGGTTTCAAGAGATAATTTTGAGGCTTGTAAATATTACTGCACTTTTATTTACCTCTTGAACAAAAGGGTTGTATTTCACAGGTTTTATTTAGACGAGGAATACGTTTGTTTTGCAGAGATTGTGGGGAAATTAACTAAAAGTGTGGTTTACGCTTTAAAATGGTTTAATTTCACGTTTAAAGTTTCGAGGATTTTATTTTCCGCGACGTTAGCGAAGCTTTACCTATGTTACTAAACTAATTACCAACTTGCCGATATTGTAATTTAACTGAGCTAATTCATGTAAAGAGTTGTAATTCATACGTTTGTATGAAGAATGGTCCTACAATATTGATTGGAGCGCCAATGTAGGTTTTCCAAACAACTACGAATATGTGACATGAACTGTCTTAGTTATAACATAAAGTATATAAAAATAATTGACCATAAAAGTTTACATTTTCATGTCCAGATGTGATTTTAATTACGGCAGATTTGAGCGTTTAGTAATTAATTGTTGAATCTAAATAAGAAGTTCACGTTTTGTATTTTGTTTTTTTTTGCTCTTTATTAGGCTTATTAGAGCGCATTCTATGTAAAGTTGTAAAAACTTCTAATAAGAGGTAACTGAGAAGTCAATCATAGTACAGCCGTGTAAGAGAAATGAAAAGTGACAACTTAACAATATTTCTCGATGTCGTGAAGTACGAGTCTAGATTTATTCAATATGTTAGAGTTATTTATAAAATGTTTTAAAAACAAACTTAAAGGTATGATGAAATAAATTAAATTTAGGAAAATCAGAGTTTTAACCGTTAAGCACACACAAGAATTTTAATGTAACCTATCTTAATTAGAACGATTGAACAGACATCAGTCTCCCTGAGTTAGTGGTAAGATACAATTGTTAAGGAAAAGCAATTGAGCCGGCGTGTCTCGTCAGTATAAAAAATAATGATAAAGAGCAAAGGCGATTAAAGTTTTTTAAAAATAAAATTAAGCACACTGCCATCTACAGATTACCAGAGGGGGTTACAGAGATAACCAAAACCAGTACTTCCCATGACAATCCCTGTTCTAAAAACTATGACGGAGGTGTGGAAGTAGCCGCAGCAATAGGTTCGAGCCGCCTCCAAGCGATCCGAAGAAAAACTGTGCTTTAGGTGTGCAAAATACTTAGGAGATGGTAAAAGGTCTGCCTTTTAATCAGTTTAACAGGCTAAATCTGATAATGAGGGAATTCACATCTGCAGGTTAGGACACGTGCAAAAAGAAAGGGTACCCAAATTGAAAGCTGCACTGATGCGTTGATTGGTAACGTCCTAAGGTAAAGCGATCAGAAACAACCTTGAAAATGTTGAGAAAATGAAACAGGCGGTACCGGCAACGTATTTCCATTTACTTCCTCCTGATGACGTACCTTAACGTGAACTCTGCCCGCTGAACTTTCATGGTGTAAATACTAAAGATTGTTTGCAGGCGAGAGATACATTCACAATCATGCAGTACCTGAGCCTATTATGCTAAAAGCAAAACCTATTTTTTAATGGCATATCAACTCAAATTTGCTCAAGAAATATCTTCAAGTGTGAACACAAAACCCGAATGAGTTCTTCAACATTGTTATCTTTACAAGAATTCCCAAAAATAACTTTGTAGGGCTGTTAGAGCCATCCTTTCATTCAACTGTGGTGTTCTGGGTAAAGTACAAAGGATACAGACACCACAGATGTGCGGTGACGCGGGATGTAACCAAAAGGGGTGCTAGAAAAGCAGATTTAGAGAGCACAAAGAACAAAAGAATACAAAAAAGAAATCTGAAAAGAAAAAGTGAATTACAAGGAAGAAGAAGAAAATCTGAACTATGGTGCTGGACTATTTTAGTGTACCAACAGGACACGTCAACCGTTTTTTGGGCCTCCTGATAAATCACTTTTACTGACACTTCGATAAAGTTTTCTTGGAAAACTTTTAGGCTATTGCCGTAACTTTTTTTCTGTTAATTAGACACGCTTATAGCACAATGCTAACTAACTTTTTAAATTAAAACTGTTAGGTTCATGTTTTAAAAAAATAATTTACGTTTAAAAAATGAAATAATTTATAGATTATTCTTATTTTTTCTATTTCTTTAAGATGTTATGTTATATTTGGTAATAATGTAGTAAACACTTTAATATAACTATTAATATAAAGAGTCTAGTAATATAAAGACTATAAGTTTCCCTTCAAACATAAAAACCTCATTCAAATCCCTACATATCAGACAATGGACAGACCTCAGGTACTTCCAGCTATAAACCATAAAACAACCCCCTCTATTCCTGCATATCAGGCAGCTACCGACCGTTAGTATTTCTAGCTATGTAACATAAAATGACCCTACTAAATACCTATATATGAAATAATGACGTATCTTTAGTAACTATTTCCAGCTATAAGAAATAAAACGCGTTTCACAAAACAAAAAAGGAAAATAACGATAATCTATGCTAAAACCAAACTCACAAAAAGTGGCATACACATGATTTCAAAAATTGTTAAACACTCATTATTTATACTATATCAGAAACAAAAAAACTTCTTTTGAAGTTCAAAACAAGGACAACGTTAATGAATTGGGCTTGATAGCGATTTTTTGCAAAACGAAACAAAGGTGTCACTTAACTTGATAAAAACATATGAAATACAGCCTTGTTGTTCAAAATACATTTCAAGGTAAAACATTCACGGTTTGCAAATGTTAACAGTCCAAAAAAAAACCTATTTAGGTGAGATCCCCATTTCTGTCTACATAGTTACCAACCTAATATTGTGATGGCTACCAAGTATTTCTTCGTGTTTATGTTGACCATCTTGGCAACGACGTCGACGTCGACCAAACAATGTATACCAGAGAAGGGCCCATTTATACGTAAACCTTGCATATTTTAGATAGATGTATATATAGTGTCTGAGGCGGGCAGACGATGGTTCCTATTATACAATAAAATTGTTGGCATGATAAGGATATATATATATATATATATATATATATATATATATATATATATATATATATATATTATAACTTAACTTTTGTTATAATTTAATTTATTTTAAATGCCATTTAATTACCTTACCTATTAAAGTCACACCTTCAGGTTTATAAAAGAATTAAAAATCTTATCAATTTTTACACATCACTTGCATTTATTCTCTACAATTATCTCTACACATTATTCCTAAATTATATTAATATTGTGCAGTGACAGGCTTGATATCTTAACTCAAATTACAATGATAAAAAAGGTGAATTTTTGAGGCTTTAGATTTCTAATAGAATAACAAAAAAACAGTATTAAAATTTTATTCTTGCTCTCGGGGTCGCTATTGCGGAACTTTGCTTTTAAATTAGAAATGGTGACTTAGAATAATTTTTATAAATTTTGATGAACTTAAAAATTGTTTTAAACTAAAAGATAGATGTCTGTTGGCTACACCTATTTTCAAATATACTTATTGTTCTGAAGAGTCTCTGGAGTCCTGGCTTGTTCACTTCCGCGCTAACACTTGATAATAAACAAAAGTTACTTTATATTTCATAAAAAAACTTTTACGTCGCACTTTACTAAATTTTATTTATTAAAAAACTGTACTTAATTTACCAAAATTCTCCCTTTACAACACTTCCATCCTTGTCCTCACCAACCTGTCTTCCTCCTCCGAGACTCCTCAAAACTTCTTTTCTAAACTCCCGATCATTTAGTTTTTATGAATTCCCTAATCTCTCCACTACCACCAATACGTTCTTTGTCAGTTTCCCACAGTTCTACCATTAGCTAAACCTAACGGTACACGGTAAATTCCCCAGGCTATATTGGCCGCTGGATTTCCCGTCTTAACAACTATGGACCTTTGTCTATTGTCTATGGTTGCCGGACTCCACTTATAACTTTCTTGGATAGGATAACGACATGGTACCTGCTTTGAACGCCTAGAAAACTATTTGTGTATTTCTATGCTAAATCCTACAGATGATTTATTTTCGCAACTAACTTAATTTGATCTAAAGCCTCGTACTTTATGTTATACAGTCCCCAGAATTTTAAAATTTAATTTTCTTTGATTTCTTAAATTTAAATTTAAAATATTTGAATGCTATGACATCAAAGAAAAATTTGTGTTAAATTCTTCACCAATCTTAAACTTCTAATACATTTAATTTTACTATAGTTAAACCTCTTATATCCTAAATCATTTCACTCATAATTAGTACATAATTATAAATTCACCTCATACAAATTAATACTCTTGATTTAAAATTAAATGTGAAATTTTACAATGCCATTGTTCATCCCATGATCCTAACCATTAATTATTTATGCATGAAAATGTAAAATTTTTTTTTATACAATTATTTAATTACTTAATATGGGTTTGTGATACCTTTTTAACATTCTACAATTAAATTTACCCTTAAGTTTACCATTAATTATGGAAGTAAGTTGGTAACTGCCATTACCAAGACATTTCTTAATTTCGTAGGACCCTTCATAAATTTCTAAGAATTTGCTGTTTACCATATTTGAATGCTATGACATAAATAACAATTTTGTTTATATTCTTCGCCCAATCTTAAATTTCTAATACAAATATAACCAACTTAATAAGGTTTATTACCAAAAAGGAGAATATTAATTTCTTTTACTAAGACGAGTATTTTGTTACAGGGTTAAGATTCATTTTAAATAAAACAACAAGCAATTTCGTTTAGCTAAAATTACATATTAAAATCACTAACGGTTAATTATCATTATCTACAATTTTAAAACATGTCATTAAATATGCTGCATAATTAATTATTAAATAATTCAATAGTTTAATGTTATTAATACTAAACAAAATAAAGAGTCGCAAATATAATGCTATAATTATAGATTAAATTTACTCAGTTTTGTGAAATGTTTTAGTGATTAAATGTTTTAGTTGACAGTCTCTTACTTAAAACTGTTACAAAAATAGCTGACAGATGAAGTAATTTAATTGAAAGCCTTACAAGTTTATTAAGAAGATAAAATTGATATGCATCGTTCCTAAATGGTTTATAATTGTAATACTGTTATAACTTCTCAATTAACCTCGATTTTAATTAGTTATACACAACAAATAATTATTCTCCCATTTATATTAGAAAAATTGTGTAGATTATTTCTTTTATCAAATATTCCATACTTACAAATCACATCATACAAATTAACAATCCTTCTTTAAATTTAAATGTGAAAGCTTTACAATTCATTTTACTTGTTTAACTAAATAATAATTTTATCACTTCCTAAATAAATTTCCCCATTGCCCAGTTGATTAAATTTAAGTTCGTTATTCGTTGTTTATTTTTTTTTTCATAGCACAAATATTATTATTATTATTTGTATAAATCAAGAAGTATTATATGAGTTTGGTTATTTAACATAAACGTTCAACAAAGGGTCGCACTGTCCTTCCGAGATCATTGTCCTTGAGTCTTGCAGGTGTTTTCCTCGTTCAAATGGAGTATTTTTGTTTCTACAGCAAATTTGACCTGGATCTGGTGGTTTTTCATTAATTACACTTGGCTGGTTTGATTCCTTCACAAAACGATTAATTTCATACCGTTGTCTAATCCCGTGTCTTTGACTTAATTGGCCTGGACTATGGTGTGATGTTAACAGAAAGTGTTCCTTTTGTTGAAAGTGAAATTCTGTAACTAGGTTGAAGAATGCACTTTTAGTTTTTATTCCTCTAGTGATTACAGTTGCTGTAACATTTGGGCCAAAAGGTCGTGCGAATTTCTTAATTATTATTTCCTCTGATATCCCTTGAACATACAATAAATTTTGTTCGTCGTTCTCTATCATGTTGATAGGTCCCTTTCGAATTTCTACAGACGTTAAATGATTTTTGTTTTGTTTAAGGTGATGGTCTAACTTTTTTAACTCAAGGTTGTCAGTAATACATTATCCCGTGTTAAGTTTGAGTATGTTTACATCTTCCGCTTGTTTTTGATGTTGATCTTCACATATTATTTCTACGTCCGCTAATTTAGTTTGGATTGTATCACTTTTATTGTTTAATTCTAAGATTTCATGATTGCATTCTTCTTTATCCTCAATTAGTACATCATTAATTTCTACCTTAAAGTCTTCATTCTTCTTAACTAATTTTCATTAATTTCTTCTTTAAGGTCTCCCTGTTTCTTAATCATTTCATCTATCTTTCTGTTAATTTGATCCATTTTTTCATCTAATTTACTATTAGTTTTTTTAAAATCTTGTGTATTTTGATCCATTTTCGCACTTAGAATTGCAGTAACTGTAGCATATCTATTTCGGTGTTAACGCTAGTCCCTATATTCGTCTCTGTCCCCACACCCAAATTTTGTTCTTCTACTTTATTCATGATTTAAAGTCTCTTCCCTAATAATGTTCTATAGTCTTAATAATGTTCACAGTTTTTTTTTTTTTTTTTTTTTGTTAAATTTACTTAATTAACACATTTACTTAAGCCAACAGATTAATAAGTTTGCTTATTAATTTATGATTTATTCACCATTTCTATTTAACTTTGCCAACTAGTTGGGCGTCAAATTATAACTTAACTTTTGCCTATACGTTGGGCGTCAAATTAAAACTCGTCTTTTGTTATAATTAAAATTATTTTAATGTTACTTATTTACCTTACCTATTAAAGTCACACCTTCAGGTTTATAAAAGAATTAACAATCTTATCAATTTTTAAACATCACTTGCATTTATTTTCTTCAATTAACTCTACACATTATTCCTAATTTATATTAATATTGTGCAATGACAGGCTTGATATCTTAACTAAATTACAATAATAAAGGTGGACTTCTGAGGCTTTAGATTCTAATAGAATAACAAAAAAAAACAGTATTAAAATTTTATTCTTGCTCTCGGGGTCGCTATTACGGGAACTTTGCTTTTAAATTAGAAATGGTGACTAGAATAATTTTTATAATTTTTTGATGAACTTAAAATTTGTTTTAAACTAAAAGACAGATGTCTGTTGGCTACACTTATTTTCAAATATACTTATTGTTCTGAAGAGTCCCTGGAATCCTGGCTTGTTCACTTCCTCGCTAACACTTGATACAAAAAAAACTTACTTTATATTTCAAAAAAAACTTTTACGTCGCACTTTACTCAATTTTACTTATAAAAAACTCTACTTACTTTAACAAAAATGTCCCTTTACAACACTTCCATCCTTGTCCCCACCAACCTGTCTTCCTCCTCCGAGACTCTCCTCAAAACGTTTTTTTTTTAAACTCCCGATCATTTAGTTTTTATGAATTCCCTAATCTCTCTCACTACCACCAATACGTTCTTTCTCACTTTCCCACAGTTCTACCATTAGCTAAACCTAACGGTACACGGTTAATTCCCCAGGCTATATCGGCCGCTGGATTTCCCTTCTTAACAACTATGGACCTTAGTCTATTGTCTATGGTTGCCGGACTCCACTTATAACTTTCTTGGAAAGGATAACGACATGGTACCTGCTTTGTCCGCCTATAAAACTATTGGTGTATTTTGTATGATAAATCCTACAGATGATTTATTTTCGCAACTAACTTAATTTAATCTAAAGCCTCGTACTTTATGTTATAGTATATATATATATATATATATATATATATATATATATATATATATATATATATATATATAAAGAACTAAGTGAAAATACAATTGTTTAATATTCCTGATGATGTTGGTACTGTTAGCCAACGAAAAGCTTTGAATTGTAAATTCAATTATAATTCTTGTATTTGTATTTTGACTTAGTTCTTTATTAATACACAAGAATACATATTGCGATATTTATGGATTAGTGGAAAATGGATTAGTGTTTGTGTGTGTGTGTATATGTGTATGTAGAGAGAGAGAGAGAGAGAGTATGTGCGTGTGTGTGTGCGCGATGAAGTAATCGTAAGTATGTTACGATGTTACTTAAAGAATCCCACAACTGTTTGCTCAGTTTGAAACCTGTCTACTTGAACCAGTACAATCTTATTTGCTTAAATGTTTCATTGTTATTCGCCCCTATTAGTTATAGAAAGCAACATGTAGGCATAATTATGAAGTCGAAAGCTTAAAGTTCAAGGTCATTTGCCACTAAAAAAAAAATAGCAGAAACAAATGTACACTTTAAAAAACATTATTTGCTTTATCACTGATTTTATAAATGTTTCCGTATTATTTAAGTTTATAACAGCTTTACTTTCAATACATTACTTGATTAAATTAAAATATTTTACTACTTTGCGTGATATTGTTTCAGTAACAAAGTGATGTTTCTTTGTATATTTAATTAATTCCTTTTTGTGGCAATATCTCCGTCCCTCCAGTTCCAACCAATAGCTAATTCTTGCGCATCCACACAAAGCTAGCCTTCTTTCTCCAGTCTACCCAACTACGTCATCATGGACAACATATCCTTGACCTTCTCGACTTCAACGCTTCCTTGGTTTGGATTCTAAGACTAGTATCTCTGCGATAAGCATAAGTACCGGCATTGTCGCAAACAAAGCTCATACTCAAATCATAATTTATCATTTTTGCAAAGTGGTATTAACTATATATTCATCACACAATTGAAGCAATACATTATATGTTTTCAGTGCAATATACCTACATACGTGATTGGTTATGGCTGGCAATATATTCCATGCTGCAAGGGGCTGTTTTGCTCTGTTGGAGCATGTGTAGCCAAGGGACACTGAACTACCTTTAACTGTCCAAGAGGTAACAAATAAATAACTCAGAAAGATAAAACTTGCAACTTTATTCCTACCTTTTCTTATTTGATGTTTTCTTACAGAATTTGTCACTTCCTGAAGATATTAAAAACCATAGAAGTGACCAAATGTAATAATTCATACAAGTTTAAATATTATTACTAAACACTTTTAAATGTTTCTAAAATTGCCGACAATGGGACACATCTCCCGAAACGGCTGTCCTCAACAAACAAAGTAAGTGCTACTATAGGAAAGTTTAGAAACGTTTAAAAGTGTTTAGTGATAACTAGTAGCTCACGTGAAGATGGAATATATATAATAATAATGATAATTATACTATTTTATTCTTAGCCTATAGCTGTATACAATTTTAATTGTTAAAACTTTTTTCAAACTATTTGTCGTGAACAATAAAATCCTCGAAACTTTTAATTTAAAATTAAATCATTTTAAAACGTAAACCAATACTATTAGTTAATTTCCACATAATCTCTGCAAAACAAACGTATTCTTTGTATAATAATACCTACGAAATACAACCCTTTTGCTCAAGTGGTAGATACAAGTACTATGATATCTACAAGCCGTCAACATAATCAAACGGCTTGAAACAAAAATTACTTAATATCCCTTAGTAGCGTAATATTTACCAACCTAACAAAGTAATGGCTGCTAAGTGTTGCTTCGTGGTAATGTTGGCCATCCTGGCCACGTCGTCGGCTTTGAGACAAAGGTGTTTAGTAGAGTTTGAACAAAGTGTAAGTATTATAGTCATATATTATTTTAGCTCTAAGCTCTAAGAATAGGGTCAATATTATCTCAAAATAATAAGGTGCATGTGTTTACATAAAGATACTCTAAAGAGAGAGAGAGAGGGTATTCCAAAGTATGTGTGTGTGTGTGTGTTTGTTTGTTTGTTTGTTTGTGTTTGTTTGTTTGATTGTTTGTTTGTTTGTGTGTTTGTGTGTGTGTGTGTGTGTGTGTGTGTGTGTTTGTTTGTTTGTGTGTGTGTGGGTGGGTGTGTGTGTGTGTGTGTATTGTGTGTGTTGCAGCCGTCAAAATGACCGTTGCAATAAATGTGGTATTAGTTCAGAAAAATGTAACTAAGTCTAGAATAGTTAAATAGTTTATTCAACTAATATTCAAATTACTTCAAAGTAGTATAATAAAAAGGTTAAATATAGGGAAAATAAATGTAAACTGAAGTAATTAGAACTAAATAGACAAACTGGGAATGTTAGAATAGATTATAAACCAACATAACGGTAATTAGGCTAACGGCTAATAGACCGATTTAAATGAAACAAAAAAAGTGAAGCCTATTGGACCAGGCCTAATATTAAATTAATTTTAACCAAATTTAATCAGGGATAGTGAATATAAGTATAAAACATATGAGGAAAGTAAATTAGGCCTAGCTAGGGAGAGTTGTATTTCGAAGTTTGACTTATGAAGAAGAGACAGCAAATTAATTAAATGAAAATTAAAAGTAGATATAAAAAATTGGAGTAAAGAAAAGCCTTTCACAAAAGTTGAAACTAATTAAAGTTCAAAATTACAAAATAAACAAAGTCCATTGCCATAGCAACGGCTTTCTCATTGGTTAAAAATGGAAGATGGACATCGTGACGTAGGAAGTTTGTGGTTGGACGAGACGTGGCTTGAAGAAGTGACACTGAGAGCAGACGAGTTTTTACGGCCATCCAGTGCGGTCGTGTTAATACACTGAGAAAAAATAATGATCAAATATGTGGTAAAAAGTCAGTGTAAAGTGCTACGATGTGACCAGGGGAGGCTTATATATATTTCCAACTACATCTTGATCAAGAAAATGTAAAAAAACCCCGAACTTTACAAAATTCACCGTCGCCATGCAGTGAAGCCTAAACTAATTTCAATAGAAGCTCTGACGAGGCCCAAAGACAACCAAATTATAGAAGATACTCAACTGTTTGCAGTACAAGGTCATATAAACAATTTCATTTTCTTTTAAATAAACTTTTATTTCAAAATATATTAACTTAAAATCATAGTTAACTAAAAATTGAATAACCTAAGGGACTGAAAACTCTCTTAGGTTGCCTAAATTAAGTAATAAATGTTCTAAATTGATTTCCATTCAACCGTTTGCCTGAAGTGGAAATAAACGTATTGAGTTTAAATCATTATATCGAATAAGGCTTTTTTCTTGGAAAACGGATGGAAATCCGTTATTGACTTAGTATATAAGTATCAGAAGGATGTTTATATTAAATGCCTAGCCTATTATAACTAACTAGGTTAACCTATAAATAGGTAATTGTTAACCAGAGTCTGATATTAAATTAAAGGAGTTTTTATTAAAAAGCATAGCCTAAAGTAACTAGAAATTAACCTTAAAATGTTTGAATGTGAACAAGACTCTAAAATATATAAAATTTAACTAGAATAAACAAAAATATTTGCAAAATTAATTATAATAATTGAATTTAAATAGATGATAGTAGACATATTAAGCAATTTTGGATTTTGATAATAATATTAGAAAAGATTATAATAATCACTAAAACAATAGTTTATGACTATCCGAACTTTATATTTAGTAAATTTGTTAAAACATACTGAGACAGAACGTTTTCGATCGCTATGTGCCGATCTTCATCAGTGTCTTCTGCTTGGAGATGTTGGGTCAAACGGTGATGGTTTTAAAGGTAGGTTTTCGATAGAATCAAACAGTATATGTGATTTATATTGTATTTGTTCGTTTATTATGTTTGTTTTTTGTGTTTTTGTGTGCCTGTAAATTTCATATTGTTCTAGTGTGTTGAGATGTGGTCCTTTTTTGTTGATGTGTAGGATTTCTTAATTATGATAAATATTTAGATAATTAAGTAATAATATGATAAATATTTAGTAATATTTATGATAAGTATTTGTGTTCTGTTTCTTTTAAGTGATTGTAAAATGTTGAGTTGGTGTTATGTTTGTGTTCTTCGACTCTTTGTTTAAAGCTGCGACCTGTTTGTCCAATGTAGAATTTGTTACATTAGAAAAGCAGTTAGAGGTAATGTCCGTGAGTGTGTGTGTGTGTGTGTGTATTTTAGAATAGGTTGGAGGAAAAAAGGGTTGATTTGACCTTTGATCTTACAAACCTGCAACGGCAAAAAAATCCTCATGACGTTAAGGCCCAGCACGGAGTTTTGGCTGTTCAGCATTACGTAATGACTACAGCCTCTAACTGTAGTAAAAACCATGAACCTACAAAACTCGAACTTTTCTCAACCATACGTTGTCGTCCCCTGGAATCACCATTAGGCATTACTACAAGCGCCGACGTGACCAACAGCAAATGCTGTTTTAACTTCTCAAAACGTTTACATGTTTTTTTGGCTCCTGGCCACGTCGTCGGAGTTGAAAGAAAGGTGTTTCGAAGAATTTGAAAACGCAGTAAGTATTAATTAATTTTATTCATATACAATTTCTGATATTAATTGTGAAAAAACGCCCGTGTGCGCGTATTTGTGTGTGTGTGTATTGTGTGTGTGTGTGTGTGTGTGTGTGTGTGTGTGTGTGTGTGTGTGTGTGTGTGTGTGTGTGTGTGTGTGTGTGTGTGTGTGTGTGTGTGTGTGTGTGTGTGTGTGTGTGTGTGTGTGTGTGTGTGTGTGTGTGTGTGTGTGTGTGTGTGTGTGTGTGTGTGTGTGTGTGTGTGTGTGTGTGTGTGTGTGTGTGTGTGTGTAGGGGGGCATATGACCAGTCGTTGGACGGCATCCTCTTTTTGAAGTGGATCTTCTCTTAGCACGGCGTTCGTTAATCTTTTTTCTCTTTTTAGTGAATTCTTATATCAAACCAGAGTTTCACAATTTTCAATTTTGACTCACAATTTACAAATTTCATAATTAATTGCGGCGCAAAATTAAGTTTACAAAGTTAAAAAGAAAATAGTGCAACATACGGTTCCTGCAACGTGGATAAACACATATTCATTTTCTTGTGAAAAAGCATTGTCTTCTGTCGGCCTTAGACAATTCTAAATAACATTTATATGAGAAAGTAATGCTTAGAATTACTGATCCCAGTGGGCAACAGATCCCAAAATACGGCGGTAGCACCGACGTTGTACACGACGTTGCCAGGATCACCAACATAACCACGAAGGAATACTTGGCTGAAATTACAGTATTAAGTTGTTAACTATTTCGGCACTAAGAGAAATTTCACCTAAATCGGTAATGTTTGATTCAATGTCTAACATTTGCAAATCGTAAATACTGTACATTGAAATATATTTTCAACAACAAAGCAATATTTTATGGGTTTTTGTTACGAAACGTCTTGTGTTTTGTTTGTTTTGCAGAAATTGGCGGTGCATCTTCATAGATTTGACCATGGTTTTTAAATCATATCACGGAAACAATTTAACAATTGTTTATAATGACGTAATTATTTTGCGTTTTGTAATTTTAAATTTCACCACGCGATTCGTCACCTGTTTACTGTGTCCTAGAATAGATAAATTATCTTTTACTTATAGCTGGTATTTCTAGCGTGTTGTCCTTGTCAGTTATTTAGGGATTTAGGAGGGTTGTTTTGTTTTATGGTAGGAAGAACTAACTTGCTGTCACAATATGATTACCAGAGATTTAAGATAACAGCGTGCATTACGTTAACGTCGTCTCATACCAACGTGCACTACCTTAACGTCGTTTCATACCAGGGTACATTACCTTAACGTCGTCTCATACCCGCGTGCATTACCTTAACGTCATCTCATACTAACGTGCATTACATTAACGTCGTCTCATGAAACGTGCATTACCTTAACGTCGTCTCATACCAGCGTATATTACCTTAATGTCATCTCATACTAACGTGCATTACATTAACGTCGTCTCATACCAACGTGAATTACCTTAACGTCGTCTCATACCAACGTGCATTACCTTAAACTCATCTCGTACCAACGTGTTTTACCTTAACGTCGTCTGATACCAGCGTGCATTACCTAAACGTCGTCTCATACCAGCGTGCATTACCTTAACGTCGTCTCATACCAGCGTGCATTACCTTAACGTCGTCTCATACCAGCGTGCATTACCTTAACGTCGTCTCATACCAGCGTGCATTACCTCAACGTTATCTCATACTAACGTGCATTACATTAACGTCGTCTCATACCAACGTGCATTAGCTTATCGACGCCTCATACCAGCGTACATTACCTTAACGTCATCTCACACCAACGTGCATTACCTTAACGTCATCTCATACCAGCGTACATTACCTTAACATCATCTCATACCAACGTGCATTACCTTAACGTCGTCTCATACCAACGTGCATTACCTTAAACTCATCTCGTACCAACGTGTTTTTCCTTAACGTCATCTCATACCAGCGTACATTACCTTATCGTCATCTCAAACTAACGTGCATTACCTTAACGTCGTCTCATAACAGCGTGCATTACCTTACCGTCATCTCATCCCAACCGGCATTATCTTAACGTCGTCTCATACCAATGTGCATTACCTTAACGTCAACTCATAGCAGCGTACATTACCTTAACGTCGTTTCATACCAGCGTGCATCACCTTATCGTCATCCCATACTAACATGCATTACATTAACGTCGTCTCATACCAACGTGCATTACTATAACGTCGTCTCATACCAGCGTGCATTACCTTATTGCCATCTCATATTAACGTGCATTACATTAACGTCGTCTCATAAAAACGTACATTACCTTAACGTCATCTCATTCCAGCGTAAATTACCTTAACATCATCTAATACCAGCGTGCATTACCATATCGTCATCTCATACCAACGTGCATTACATTACGTAGTCTCATACCAACGAGCATTACCTTAACGTCGTCTCATACCAGCGTGCATGACCTTAACGTCGTCACATACCAGCGTGCATTACCTTAACGTCGTCTCATACCAGCGTGCATTACGTTAAAGTCGTCTCATACCAACGTGCATTACCTTAACGTCGTCTCATACCAGCGAACATTACCTTAACGTCATCTCATACTAACGTGCATTACATTAGCGTCGTCTCATACCAGCGTGCATCACCTTATCGTCGTCTCATGAAAGCGTGCATTACGTTAGCAATGTCTCATACTAACGTGCATTAACTTAACGTCGTCTCATACCAACGTCCTTTACCTTAAAGTCATTTCATACCAACGTGCATTAAGTTAGCGTCGTCTCATACCAGCGTGCATTAACTTAACGTCGTCTCATACCAACGTCCATTACCTTAAAGTCGTCTCATACCAACGTCCATTACCTTAAAGTCTTTTCATACCAACGTGCATTACCTTAACGTCGTCTCATACCAGCGTACATTACCTTAACGTCGTCACATACAAAAGTGCATTACCTTAACGTCGTCTCATACCAGCGTGCATTACCTTAACGTCGTCTCATACCAGTGTACATTACCTTAACGTCATCTCTTACCAACGTGCATTACCTTAACGTCGTGTCATACCAACGTGCATTACCTTAACGTCGTGTCATACCAACGTGCATTACCTTAACGTCATCTTGTACCAACGTGTTTTACCTTAACGTCATCTCATACCAGCGTACATTGACTTATCGTCTTCTCATACTAACGTGCATTACCTTAACGTTGTCTCATACCAGCGTACATTACCTTAACGTCATCTCATACCAACGTGCATTATCTTAACGTCGTCTCATACCAACGTCCATTACCTTAAAGTCTTTTCATACTTACGTGCATTAACTTAACTTCGTCTCATACCAACGTACATTAAGTTAGCGTCTTCTCATACCAGCGTACATTACCTTAACGTCATCTCATACAAGAGTGCATTACCTTAACGTCGTCTTATACCAGCGTACATTACCTTAACGTCATCTCACACCAACGTGCATTACCTTAACGTCATCTCATACCAGCGTACATTACCTTAACGTCGTCTCATACCAGTGTACATTACCTTATCGTCATCTCATACTAACGTCCATTACCTTTACGTCGTCTCATACCAGCGTACATTACCTTAACGTCATCTCATACCAACGTGCATTATCTTAACGTCGTCTCATACCAACGTGCATTACCCTAACGGCATCTCATACCAGCGTACATTACCTTAACGTCGTTTCATACCAGCGTACATTACCTTAACGTCGCCTCATACAAAAGTGCATTACCTTAACGTCGTCTTATACCAGCGTACATTACCTTAACGTCATCTCACACCAACGTGCATTACCTTAACGTCGTCTCATACCAACGTCCATTACCTTAAAGTCTTTTCCTACCAACGTGCATTACCTTAACGTTGTCTCATACCAACGTCCATTACCTTAAAGTCTTTTCATACTAACGTGCAATAATTTAACGTCGTCTCATACCAGCGTGCATTACCTTAATGGTTTCTCATACCAACGTGCATTACCTTAACGTCGTCTCATACAAGAGTGCATTACCTTAACGTCGTCTCATACCAGCGTGCATTACCTTAACGTCGTCTCATACCAGCGTACATTACCTTAACGTCATCTCGTACCAACATGCATTACCCTAACGTCGTCTCATACCAATGTGCATTACCTTAACGTCATCTCGTACCAACGTGTTTTACCTTAACGTCATCTCATACCAGCGTACATTACCTTATCGTCATCTCATACTAACGTGCATTACCTTAACGTCGTCTCATGCCAGTGTACATTACCTTAACGTCATCTCATACCAACGTGCATTATCTTAACGTCGTCTCATACCAACGTGCATTACCCTAACGGCATCTCATACCAGCGTACATTACCTTAACGTCGTTTCATACCAGCGTGCATTACCTTATCGTCATCTCATACTAACGTGCATTACATTAACGTCGTCTCATACCAGCGTGCATTACCTTATTGTCATCTCATACTAAAGTGCATTACATTAACGTCGTCTCATACCAACGTGCATTACCTTAACGTCATCTCATTCCAGCGTAGATTACCTTAACGTTGTCTAATACCAGCGTGCATTACCTTATCGTCATCTCACACCAACGTGCATTACCTTAACGTCATCTCATACCAGCGTACATTACCTTAACGTCGTCTCATACCAGCGTACATTACCTTATCGTCATCTCATACTAACGTGCATTACCTTAACGTCGTCTCATACCAGCGTACATTACCTTAAAGTCATCTCATACCAACGTGCATTATATTAACGTCGTCTCATACCAACGTGCATTACCCTAACGGCATCTCATACCAGCGTACATTACCTTAACGTCGTTTCATACCAGCGTGCATTACCTTAACGTCGTCTCATACAAGAGTGCATTACCTTAACGTCGTCTTATACCAGCGTACATTACCTTAACGTCATCTCACACCAACGTGCAATACCTTAACGTCGTCTCATACCAACGTCCATTACCTTAAAGTCTTTTCCTACCAACGTGCATTACCTTAACGTTGTCTCATACCAAAGTCCATTACCTTAAAGTCTTTTCATACTAACGTGCAATAATTTAACGTCGTCTCATACCAACGTGCATTACCTTAACGTCGTCTCATACAAGAGTGCATTACCTTAACGTCGTCTCATACCAGCGTGCTTTACCTTAACGTCGTCTCATACCAGCGTACATTACCTTAACGTCATCTCGTACCAACATGCATTACCCTAACGTCGTCTCATACCAATGTGCATTACCTTAACGTCATCTCGTACCAACGTGTTTTACCTTAACGTCATCTCATACCAGCATACATTACCTTATCGTCATCTCATACTAACGTGCATTACCTTAACGTCGTCTCATACCAGCGTACATTACCTTAACGTCATCTCATACCAACGTGCATTATCTTAACGTCGTCTCATACCAACGTGCATTACCCTAACGGCATCTCATACCAGCGTACATTACCTTAACGTCGTCTAATACCAGCGTGCATTACCTTATCGTCATCTCATACTAACGTGCATTACATTAACGTCGTCTCATACCAACGAGCATTACCTTAACGTCGTCTCATACCAGCGTGCATTACCTTAACGTCGTCTCATACCAGCGTGCATTACGTTATCGTCGTCTCATACCAACGTGCATTACCTTAACGTCGTCTCATACCAACGTGCATTACCTTAACGTCGTCTCATACCAGTGAACATTACCTTAACGTCATCTCATTCTAACGTGCATTACATTAAAGTCGTCTCATACCAGCGTGCATTACCTTAACGTTGACTCATAACAACGTCCATTACCTTAAAGTCTTTTAACGTGCATTAACTTCACGTCGTCTCATACCAGCGTGCATTAACTTAACGTCGTCTCATACCAACGTCAATTACGTTAAAGTCTTTTCATAATAACGTCCATTAACTTAACGTCGTCTCATACCAGCGTGCATTACCTTAACGTCGTCTCATACCAACGTCCATTACCTTAAAGTCTTTTCATACCAACGTGCATTAAGTTAACGTCGTCTCATACCAGCGTGCATTACCTTACCGTCGTCTCATACCAACGTCCATTACCTTAAAGCCTTTTCATAATAACGTGCATTAACTTAACGTCGTCTCTTACCAGCGTGCATTACCTTAACGTCGTCTCATACCAACGTCCAATAACTTAAAGTCTTTTCATACCAACGTGCATTAACTTAGCGTCGTCTCATACCACCGTGCATTACCTCAATGGTGTCTCATACCAACGTGCATTACCTTAACGTCGTCTCATACCAGCGTACATTACCTTAACGTCGTCTCATACAAGAGTGCATTACCTTAACGTCGTTTCATACCGGCCTGCATTACCTTAACGTCGTCTCATACCAGCGTGCATTACCTTAACGTCGTCTCATAACAGCGTACATTACCTTAACGTCATCTCATACTAACGTGCATTACCTTAGCGTCGTCTCATACCAGCGTGCATTACCTTATCGTCGTCTCATACCAACGTGCATTACCTTATCGTCGTCTCATACCAGCGTGCATTAACTTAACGTCGTCTCATACCAACGTCCATTACCTTAAAGTCTTTTCATAATAACGTCCATTAACTTAACGTTGTCTCATACCAGCGTGCAATACCTTAACGTCGTCTCATACCAACGTCCATTACCTTAAAGTCTTTTCATACCAACGTGCATTAAGTTAACGTCGTCTCATACCAGCGTGCATTACCTTAACGTCGACTCATAACAACGTCCATTACCTTAAAGTCTTTTCATACCAACGTGCATTACCTTAACGTCGTCTCATACCAACGTCCATTACCTTAAAGTCTTTTCATACCAACGTGCATTAAGTTAACGTCGTCTCATACCAGCGTGCATTACCTTAACGTCGACTCATAACAACGTCCATTACCTTAAAGTCTTTTAACGTGCATTAACTTAACGTCGTCTCATACCAGCGTGCATTAACTTAACGTCGTCTCATACCAACGTCCATTACCTTAAAGTGTTTTCATACCAACGTGCATTACCTTAACGTCGTCTCATACAAACGTCCATTACCTTAAAGTCTTTTCATAATAACGTGCATTAACTTAACGTCGTCTCATACCAGCGTGCATTACCTTAACGTCGTCTCATACCAACGTCCATTACCTTAAAGTCTTTTCATACCAACGTGCATTAACTTAGCGTCGTCTCATACCAGCGTGCATTACCTCAATGGTGTCTCATACCAACGTACATTACCTTAACGTCGTCTCATACCAGCGTACATTACCTTAACGTCGTCTCATACAAGAGTGCATTACCTTAACGTCGTTTCATACCAGCCTGCATTACCTTAACGTCGTCTCATACCAGCGTGCATTACCTTAACGTCGACTCATAACAACGTCCATTACCTTAAAGTCTTTTCATACTAACGTGCATTAACTTAACGTCGTCTCATACCAGCGTGCATTAACTTAACGTCGTCTCATACCAACGTCCATTACCTTAAAGTCTTTTCATACCAACGTGCATTACCTTAACGTCGTCTCATACCAACGTCCATTACCTTAAAGTCTTTTCATACCAACGTGCATTACCTTAACGTCGTCTCATACCAACGTCCATTACCTTAAAGTCTTTTCATACCAACGTGCATTAAGTTAACGTCGTCTCATACCAGCGTGCATTACCTTAACGTCGACTCATAACAACGTCCATTACCTTAAAGTCTTTTAACGTGCATTAACTTAACGTCGTCTCATACCAGCGTGCATTAACTTAACGTTGTCTCATACCAACGTCCATTACCTTAAAGTGTTTTCATACCAACGTGCATTACCTTAACGTCGTCTCATACAAACGTCCATTACCTTAAAGTCTTTTCATAATAACGTGCATTAAATTAACGTCGTCTCATACTAGCGTGCATTACCTTAACGTCGTCTCATACCAACGTCCATTACCTTAAAGTCTTTTCATACCAACGTGCATTAACTTAGCGTCGTCTCATACCAGCGTGCATTACCTCAATGGTGTCTCATACCAACGTACATTACCTTAACGTCGTCTCATACCAGCGTAAATTACCTTAACGTCGTCTCATACAAGAGTGCATTACCTTAACGTCGTTTCATACCAGCCTGCATTACCTTAACGTCGTCTCATACCAGCGTGCATTACCTTAACGTCGTCTCATAACAGCGTACATTAACTTAACGTCATCTCATACTAACGTGCATTACCTTAGCGTCGTCTCATACCAGCGTGCATTACCTTATCGTCGTCTCATATCAACGTGCATTACCTTAGCGTCGTCTCATACCAACGTGCATTATCTTATCGTCGTCTCATACCAGCGTGCATTACATTAACGTCGTTTCATACCAGCGTGTATTACCTTAGCGTCGTCTCATACCAGCGTGCATTGCCTTATCGTCGTCTCATATCAACGTGCATTACCTTAACGTCATCTCATACTAACGTGCATTACCTTAGCGTCGTCTCATACCAGCGTGCATTACCTTATCGTCGTCTCATATCAACGTGCATTACCTTAGCGTCGTCTCATACCAACGTGCATTACCTTATCGTCGTCTCATACCAGCGTGCATTACCTTAGCGTCGTCTCATACCAGCGTACATTACCTTAACGTCGTTTATTACCTTAAATTCGTCTCATACCAACGTGCATTAACGTTAGCGCTGCCTCAAACATTTTTCTAAAGAACGTAAACTTGGTGTTTAAATTTATGACACTAAACATGTAGAAAGACAATTGTTATATTTTTACTATTATAATTGTTTTAAAAATTAAATAGTTTTTCATAAACACACACAAGAATTTAAATGTTACCTATCTTAATTAGAACGATTGAACAGACATCAGTCTCCCTGAGTTAGTGGTAAGATACAATTGTTAAGGAAAAGCAATTGACCCGGCTTGTCTCGTCAGTATAAAAAATAAAGATAAAGAATAAAAGCGATTAAAGATTTTTAATAATCAAATTAAGCACACTACCATCTGCAAATTACCAGAGGGGGTTACAGAGATAACCAAAACCAGTACTTCCCATGACAATCCCTGTTCTAAAAACTATGACGGAGGTGTGGAAGAAGCCGCAGCAATAGGTTCGAGCCGCCTCCAAGCGATCCGAAGAAAAACTGTGCTTTAGGTGTGCAAAATACTTAGGAGATGGTAAAAGGTCTGCCTTTTAATCAGTTTAACAGGCTAATTCTGATAATGAGGGTATTCACATCTGCAGGTTAGGATATGTTGGACGCGTGCAAAAAGAAAGGGTACCCAAATTGAAAGCTGCACTGATGCGTTGATTGGTAACGTCCTAAGGTAAAGCGATCAGAAACAACCTTGAAAATGTTGAGAAAATGAAAAAGGCGGTACCGGGAACGTATTTGCATTTACTTCCTTCTGATGACGTACCTTAACGTGAACTCTGCCCGCTGAACTTTCATGGTGTAAATACTAAAGATTGTTTGCAGGCGAGAGATACATTCACAATCATGCAGTACCTGAGCCTATTATGCTAAAAGCAAAACCTATTTTTTAATGGCATATCAACTCAAATTTGCTCAAGAAATATCTTCAAGTGTGAACACAAAACCCGAATGAGTTCTTCAACATTGTTATCTTTACAAGAATTCCCAAAAATAACTTTATAGGGCTGTTAGAGCCATCCTTTCATTCAACTGTGGTGCTCTGGGTAAAGTACAAGGGATACAGACACCACAGATGTGCGGTGACGCGGGATGTAACCAAAAGGGGTGCTAGAAAAGCAGATTTAGAGAGCACAAAGAACAAAAGAATACAAAAAAGAAATCTGAAAAGAAAAAGTGAATTACAAGGAAGAAGAAGAAAATCTGAACTATGGTGCTGGACTATTTTAGTGTACCAACAGGACACGTCAACCGTTTTTTGGGCCTCCTGATAAATCACTTTTACTGACACTTAGATAAAGTTTTCTTGGAAACCTTTTAGGCTATTGCCGTAACTTTTTTTCTGTTAATTAGACACGCTTATAGCACAATGCTAACTAACTTTTTAAATTAAAACTGTTAGGTTCATGTTTTAAAAAAATAATTTACGTTTAAAAAAAGAAATAATTTATAGATTATTCTTATTTTTTCTATTTCTTTAAGATGTTATGTTATATTTGGTAATAATGTAGTAAACACTTTAATATAACTATTAATATAAAGAGTCTAGTAATATAAAGACTATAAGTTTCCCTTCAAACATAAAAACCTCATTCAAATCCCTACATATCAGACAATGGACAGACCTCAGGTACTTCCAGCTATAAACCATAAAACAACCCCCTCTATTCCTGCATATCAGGCAGGTACCGACCGTTAGTATTTCTAGCTATGTAACATAAAATGACCCTACTAAATACCTATATATGAAATAATGACGTATCTTTAGTAGCTATTTCCAGCTATAAGAAATATAACGCGTTTCATAAAACAAAAAGAAAAATAACGATAATCTATGCTAAAACCAAACTAACAAAAAGTAACATACACTGGATTTCAAAAATTGTTAAACACTCATTATTTATACTATATCATAAATTAAAAAACTTCTGTTGAAGTTCAAAACAAGAACAACGTTAATGAATTGGGCTTGATAGCGGTTTTTTGCAAAACGAAACAAAAGTGTCACTTATCGTGATAAAAACCTATGAAATACAGCCTTGTTGTTCAAAATATATTTCAAGGTAAAACATTTACGGTTTGCAAACGTTATCATTTGACGATGGTTCTTATTATACAATAAAATAAATAAATAAAGTGTTTCTATGGAGTAATGGTTGGGCATGATAAGGCTATATATATATATATATATATATATATATATATATATAAGCGAAAATGATTTAGTGCTTACATAGTGTGTGTGTATGTGTGTATGGGGGTGAGAGAGAGAGAGAGAGTGAGTGTGTATATGTGGTGAGAGAGAGAGAGAGAGTGAATGTGTGTGTATATATATGTGTGTGTGTGTGTGTGTGTGTGTGTGTGAGTAGTAGGTGGGTGTAGGTGAATGTATGTGTGTGGTTTGGTTGTAACAGGCAGCTCTCTTATTGTACTCCTAACCTCTATATATTTCTCCTATTGTTTGTGCTATTATGAGATAGCTCCTCTTGGTATCTACAAAAACCTAAAACTTCACTTTCCACTTATCAATTTTGTTTCCTCTCTTTTCTTCCTCCTTTCTCATCTAATGCTTACCAGTTGCCCAAAAATATGCATCTATGAGAAAATTCGATCTATCAACCGCAACCTGTAAATTCTCTGCCTAGATCTTCTAGGAATAAATTCCTAGATTTCGATAAAACCAATTAGCAGAATATATCCCTGTACTATCATGGGCCTTGTGTTTGCTATTTCTAGGTTTTTATTACTTGGAACCTGTTAGTAAAAGACTGTAAAACTGCGTGTCCTTAGGTTCTATTAAAACTAGCAACGGGTAATTTGACATTACATTTTTTTAATTGCAAAGCGACAACTCTCGCTCTCAACATTTTCAGGTTTTTTGTTTAATCTTGTGCATATATACACATTGCTAACAACATTTAGGAGCATTAAATTTTTCCTTCGCTATTTATAGCCTATACTTTAAATTATTATTTTGAACCTTCTTAGCCTTTCTTACTTTTATAATATTATATTTTAAGAAAAATCCTATAATAATGAGTCCTGGAGAGTTTAGCATACGTATAGACTAGAGTAATTACATTTAGACCTACTATTTTGTCTAGTTTAAATAAAACTGGAATCTTTTCCATTTTTATAAAACATACTCCGTATATTATGATAACTAACTTTTTATGCTTTTACCAATTTCCTTTTATTATTATTTCCACCTCCAAACCTATATTTTATTTCAATGTTTTATTATGATTATTTTAACATGTCTATTACAAAAATGTCAACGTTATTGACATTTATATCTTTAACTATTTTCAGTTAAAATTTAGTAAGATACTATTGATCAAAACTATGAATTTGAAGCATTTAGCTATTTGTATGTTAATAAATAATAATTTAATTTATCCTTCGTATTGAAGTTATCTATAAAGATTAAATAATTTATGTTAATATATACATATTACTTGTCCCTTTGTAATATCAATGTTTGTAGTTAGTAACCTTATTTCATATTTTTTATTTTATTATTACATATATATATATATATTTCTTCTCCATTTGTAGTATACATTTTTATAGCTAGTTAGTAAAACTATTTCAAATTTTTTATTTGACCAATATATACATATTTATTGTCCCTGTGTAATATCAATGTTTGTAGCTAGTAACCTTATTTCATATTTTTTATTTTATTAATATATATATATATATATATATATATATATATATATATATATATATATATATATATATTCTTCTCCCTTTGTAGTATAAGTTTTTGTAGCTAGTAAACCTATTTCATATTTTTATTTGACCAATATATGCATATTTCTTGTCCCTTTGTAGTATAAATTTTTGTAGCTAGTAACCTTATTTCATATTTTTTATTTTATTAATATATGTATATATTTTTATCTGAGAGTACTAACGTGCTGGCATTGTCTAATATGCAGGGATTTCACTACTTTGTTTGTAGTTTTTAGCTGGAAGTACTAACGTGCTGGCATTGTCTAATATGCAGGAATTTCACTAGTTTGCTTGTTGTTTTTAGCTGGAAGTACTAACGTGCTGGCATTGTCTAATATGCAGGAATTTCACTAGTTTGTTTGTAGTTTTTAGCTGGAAGTACTAACGTGCTGGCATTGTCTAATATGCAGGAATTTCATTAGTTTGCTTGTTGTTTTTAGCTGGAAGTACTAACGTGCTGGCATTGTCTAATATGCAGGAATTTCACTAGTTTGTTTGTAGTTTTTAGCTGGAAGTACTAACGTGCTGGCATTGTCTAATATGCAGGAATTTCACTAGTTTGCTTGTTGTTTTTAGCTGGAAGTACTAACGTGCTGGCATTGTCTAATATGCAGGGATTTAACAAGGTAGTTTTATGTTTTATATCTGCAAGTACTAATGTGATGTACTTGTCTGGCTTAGTAATTGGCTCAAATAGTATCTGGCCTAAATAGTATCCGCCTTAATTATTATCTGCGTTAAATAGTATCTGGCTCAAATTGTTGCTGCCTTGAACAGTATCTCGCTTAAATAGTATCTTCCTTAAATAGTATCTCCCTTAAATAGTTTCTTCCTTAATTGGTATCTGCCGTAAATATTATCTTCCTTAAATAGTATCTGCCTTAATTTTTATCTGCCCTAAGCAGAATCTGCCTTAAATAGTTTCTTCCTTAGTTGGTATCTGCCCTAAATAGTATCTGCCTTAAATAGTTTCTTCCTTAATTTTTATCTGCCCTAAGCAGAATCTGCCTTAAATAGTTTCTTCCTTAGTTGGTACCTGCCCTAAATAGAATCTGCCTTGAATAGTTTCTTCTTTAATTGGTATCTGCCGTAAATATTATCTTCCTTAAATAGTATCTGCCTTGAATAGTTTCTTCCTTAATTGGTATCTGCCCTAAATAGTATCTGCCTTAAATAGTTTCTTCCTTAATTTTTATCTGCCCTAAGCAGAATCTGCCTTAAATAGTTTCTTCCTTAGTTGGTATCTGCCCTAAATAGAATCTGCCTTAAATAGTATCTGCCTTGAATAGTTTCTTCCTTAATTTTTATCTGCCCTAAGCAGAATCTGCCTTAAATAGTTTCTTCCTTAGTTGGTATCTGCCCTAAATAGAATCTGCCTTAAATAGTATCTGCCTTGAATAGTTTCTTCCTTAATTGGTATCTGCCGTAAATAGAATCTGCCTTAAATAGTATCTGCCTTGAATAGTTTCTTCCTTAATTGGTATCTGCCGTAAATGGTATCGGCCTTAAATAGTTTCTTCCTTAATTTTTATCTGCCCTAAGCAGAATCTGCCTTAAATAGTTTCTTCCTTAGTTGGTATCTGCCCTAAATAGAATCTGCCTTAAATAGTATCTGCCTTGAATAGTTTCTTCCTTATTTGGTATCTGCCCTAAATAGTATCTGCCTTAAATAGTTTCTTCCTTAATTTTTATCTGCCCTAAGCAGAATCTGCCTTAAATAGTTTCTTCCTTAGTTGGTATCTGCCCTAAATAGAATCTGCCTTAAATAGTATCTGTCTTGAATAGTTTCTTCCTTATTTGGTATCTGCCCTAAATAGTATCTGCCTTAAATAGTTTCTTCCTTAATTTTTATCTGCCCTAAGCAGAATCTGCCTTAAATAGTTTCTTCCTTAGTTGGTATCTGCCCTAAATAGAATCTGCCTTAAATAGTATCTGCCTTGAATAGTTTCTTCCTTAATTTTTATCTGCCCTAAGCAGAATCTGCCTTAAATAGTTTCTTCCTTAGTTGGTATCTGCCCTAAATAGAATCTGCCTTAAATAGTATCTGCCTTGAATAGTTTCTTCCTTAATTGGTATCTGCCATAAATAGTATCTGCCTTTACATTATCCTGGATCTATCTTCCTAAGATATCTTATATTTTTTCCAATTGAGAGTTAGCAAAGATACTGCAAATAAGCCATAGCCCTTTCGTATAACTTCTAGTTGGATCTATCTGGGTGATTCTCTGCAAGTAGGCCTTACTAAGAATGGCCCTTTCGTATAACTTTTAGATGGATCTATCTGGGTGATATTCTCTGCAAGTAGGCCTAACTAAGAATGGTCTTGTCGTATAACTTCTAGCTGGTTCTATCTGGGTGATATTCTCTGCAAAAAGGCCTAACTAAGATTGGCCCTTTCGTATAACTTCTAGATGGATCTATCTGGGTGATATTCCCTGCAAGTAGGCCTAACTAAGAATGCCCATTTCGTATAACTTCTAGATGGATCTATCTGGGTGATATTCTCTGCAAGTAGGCCTAACTAAGAGTGGCCCTTTCGTATAACTTCTAGATGGATCTATCTGGGTGATATTCTCTGCAAGTAGGCCTAACTAAGAATGGCCTTTTCGTATAACTTCTAGCTGGATCTATCTGGGTGATATTCTCTGCAATAGGCCTAACTAAGAATGACCCTTTCGTATAACTTCTAGGTGGATCTATCTGGGTGATATTCTCTGCAATAGGCCTAACTAAGAATGACCCTTTCGTATAACTTCTAGATGGATCTATCTGGGTGATATTCTATGCAAGTATGCCTAACTAAGAATGGTCCTTCCGTATAACTTCTAGGTGGATCTATCTGGGTGATATTCTCTGCAATAGGCCTAACTAAGAATGACCCTTTCGTATAACTTCTAGATGGATCTATCTGGGTGATATTCTATGCAAGTATGCCTAACTAAGAATGGTCCTTCCGTATAACTTCTAGGTGGATCTATCTGGGTGATATTCTCTGCAATAGGCCTAACTAAGAATGACCCTTTCGTATAACTTCTAGGTGGATCTATCTGGGTGATATTCTCTGCAATAGGCCTAACTAAGAATGACCCTTTCGTATAACTTCTAGATGGATCTATCTGGGTGATATTCTATGCAAGTATGCCTAACTAAGAATGGTCCTTCCGTATAACTTCTAGGTGGTTCTATCTGGGTGATATTCTCTGCAAGTAGGCCTAACTAAGAATGGCCCTTCCGTATAACTTCTAGATGGATCTATCTGGGTGATATTCCCTGCAACTAGGCCTAACTAAGAATGCCCCTTTCGTATAACTTCTAGATGGATCTATCTGGGTGATATTCTCTGCAAGTAGGCCTAACATTCTTTGAGTGTATGAGAAAATAGTGGAAATAAAAATGCACTTTTTGTATTTCGCACCTATTTATTCGATATCTATTAGCCAATTATTAGTTCTGGCTTTAAAGGCTTGGGTCCTGCCTTTATCGCACATAAGCTTGAGAAACAGCGGCATTTTCCTTTATAGCAAGTCAGCCCGGGGCAGCACGGGACTCTGATCCACCCAAACAGGTAGTCGTATTTAGAAACGTTGCACTGTAAAAATCAAATATTTTGTTAATTGTATTTCACAAAAAAAACAAATAATAAAACAAAAGTTTTTAAAGTTAATCCCTACTTACGTCATTAAAGATAAATTTCTTTTGCGTTACTTTTTATTATATAAATAAAGTAATATAACCTATGCGTTAAAATTACTGATCTACCATATAACATAAAATCAGCTGTTTTATGAAAAATGTAGTAAATATAGAAATTGATTTGATGCTAATGTAGTCAAGTAGACTGAAGGGAGAAGTTTAAAGTAATTCTGGTGACAAACGAAGAATTACTAATTAGGATTAGTGGAGGAAATAAAAGAACACGCAAGATGGAAGGAAGCATTTTCACGAAGAAGAAAAAACCAAATTGTTTAGGAAAAACGTTGGAAGAGAACATGGGCTTTATTAACAGATAACGAATGTAACGACATTTGGAAAATACGCAAAGGTTGATCGAGAATGTCATTTAGGTACAATGTTACTGATATACAAGAAAGGTTTTAGGGGGAACACGCCAATGAAAAGATTTTGTAAACGGCATCCTGTGGAGGATAGAATATCTGGTGGACGCAATTAGGAGAGTAGAGTACAGAGGCTTCCGACATTTCCATATTGATATGTGACGAGAATAGAAAGATGAATACAAAAAGGATAGGAAATATTCTGTGCAGGGGACCAAAAGTTGGTTCTAAGGGACTCCTAATGATAAACGAGGCCTATAACGCAATGCAGATTGGAGAGCCGGCTAATTGGACATTCCCTCAATAAATAAGCGTACTGGAATATATACATTAAATATTTCTGCGTGGAAGCTTATGGAAGAAAGAATATAAACACTATATTGGAAGGTCGTAATAGTTGATGAAGTGTGAGAGGAGAGCATTATTGGAAGAGTGGAAGAGTGGTACAATTTGGGATAACGGGTGTTACATATTTTATATCAAAACTTTTCTTTGTTTTATCTTTAATATTTTTTCAATTAAGAATAAATCTCCACTAACGTACTTTATCAAACGAGGGTTAGAATTAATATTCTAATCTAAACAATAATTTCTTAAAAATAAATTAATAAATCTAGAATACCTCAGTGATTAGATAAATACTATTAGATAAATACTAATAGATTTATTATAATTTTAGTACCTTTGTAGCATTATCTTTTCATATCAAAGCCCCGAGAACAGTTTCTTTATTCAGTGAATTTCGAAACTATTGCCTCGGTCCCTGTTCACAGGGCTTTTATTGCCTAAGGTAAATATATGTAGTGTATGTTGGGAAGTGTTTTAAGGGGCAACTGGCATTTTTCCTTACTCTTTAAAAATAAAAATTCATAAAATGTATTCTGTAAGAGTTAAATACTTAATTTGTATTCACACACACACACACACACACACACACACACACACACACACGTTTACTCGTACATTGTCACGTATAATTTGTGAGGCTACAATATAAACCAATTTTCTCAAAAACAATGCCCCATTAACTGCTCCTATACACGTGTGTTTAAAACTTAAAGTTTACATCAAGAAATCTTATACAAAAATGTTATACATACATCAGTTTCAAACACTTCTTTACACTTAAAGGTCACAGCAGTCGTCGTTGCCAGGATGGCCAACATAACCACGAAGAAACTCTTGGCTGCCATTACAGTATTAGGTTGGTAACTATAGTGACCCAAAGTGGAATCACAATTAAATAGGGAATTTGTGTTTACACTGATAACTTTTGACAAATTATAAATCCCGTGAAATG
>JBAIZL010000002.1:22296066-22333566 GCA_036971475.1 Prosapia bicincta | reverse complement strand
TCACTAATTCGTTTGTTGTTTTTAACTGGAATTAGTAACGTGCTGTCATGGTCTAATATGCATGGATTTCACTAGTTTGTTTGTTGTTTTTAGCTGAAGTACTAACGTGCTGTCATTCTCTATTATGCAAGGATATAACAACGTAGTTCAATGTTATATATCTTCAAGTAATATTGTGCTGTCATTGTCTAATATGCATGGATTTCACTAGTTCCTTTGTTGTTTTTAGCTGAAGTACTAACGTGATGTCATTCTCTATTATGCAAGGATATAACAAGGTAGTTCTATGTTATATATCTGCAAGTAATATTGTGCTGTCATTGTCTAATATGCATGGATTTCACTAGTTCCTTTGTTGTTTTTATCTGAAGTACTAACGTGCTGTCATTCTCTATTATGCAAGGATATAACAAGGTAGTTCTATGTTAAATATCTGCAAGTAATATTGTGCTGTCATTGTCTAATATGCAGGGATTTCACTAATTCGTTTGTTGTTTTTAGCTGGAATTAGTAACGTGCTGTCATTGTCTAATATGCATGGATTTCACTATTTTGTTTGTTGTTTTTAGCTGAAGTACTAACATGCTGTCATTCTCTATTATGCAAGGATATAACAAGGTAGTTCAATGTTATATATCTGCAAGTAATATTGTGCTGTCATTGTCTAATATGCATGGATTTCACTAGTTCTTTTGTTGCTTTTAGCTGAAGTACTAACGTGATGTCATTCTCTATTATGCAAGGATATAACAAGGTAGTTCTATGTTATATATCTGCAAGTAATATTGTGCTGTCATTGTCTAATATGCATGGATTTCACTAGTTCCTTTGTTGTTTTTAGCTGAAGTACTAACGTGCTGTCATTCTCTATTATGCAAGGATATAACAAGGTAGTTCTATGTTATATATCTGCAAGTAATATTGTGCTGTCATTGTCTAATATGCATGGATTTCACTAGTTCCTTTGTTGTTTTTAGCTGAAGTACTAACGTGCTGTCATTCTCTATTATGCAAGGATATAACAAGGTAGTTCTATGTTATATATCTGCAAGTAATATTGTGCTGTCATTGTCTAATATGCATGGATTTCACTAGTTCCTTTGTTGTTTTTAGCTGAAGTACTAACGGGCTGTCATTCTCTATTATGCAAGGATATAACAAGGTAGCTCTATGTTATATATCTGCAAGTAATATTGTGCTGTCATTGTCTAATATGCATGGATTTCACTAGTTCCTTTGTTGTTTTTAGCTGAAGTACTTACGTGTTGTCATAGTCTGGCTTAATAATTGGTTCAAATAGTATTTGGCCTAAATAGTATCCGCCTTAATTAGTATCTGCTTTAAATTGTATCTGGCTCAAATTGTTGCTGCCTTTAATAGTACCTCGCTTAGATAAGATCCGCCTTAAATATTATCTGTCTCAAATTGTTACTGTCTTAAATATTATCTGTCTTTTAAAGAGTCTGTCTTAAATAGTATCTGGATTAAATAGTTGCAGCCTTAAATAGTAACTGTCCTAAATAAAAAAATTCGTACAGTAATAGTTTCTAAAGCGAGACAAGTAGCCCAAGTATTCTCATCCAAGTCATCCAGAATTGGCAGGCAATGAGAACATATTAGTTTTATAGTTTTGCTTAGTTAAAACATTTGAAAAGGAAATTTAAAAAATACAAAAACCATTTTTTATACTAAATTTTATAACTTTATAGGCCATTAGTGTATTCTTCCGCTGGAAATTATTTCCTCTGCGAAATTAATCACCAACGAATGAGAGACTTTGGGAAGTTAATAATCAATCGTCCGAAAGGACGACGATTCCTGTCGATAGCGGATAAGGATGTATTGCCAATAATTTGGATTACTTCGTTCTCACAGCGTTTTACATCATTTTACAGCAATGTTTACTGTGGGAAAAAAATATTACAAAATTTCGTTACCGAATTTAATTTTCTGTTATATTTTTATAAACGGTTGAAATATTACGCAAACGAAAATCTGGACTATTGCTAGTTGCGTAACACTGAGAAAGACCTGATAAGTGTTCGATGTAAACAATATCGTTTCACTTTCAGTCTATATATCTACTTGGCAACACTTTCCTCCATGTTGGAAAAATACACCTACGTTCGGATGAATTTCAATCTGGAACTACCTTCAAACTATCTTCTTGAATTAACTTTGAGTAAAATAAGACATGATGGTAATATACCCAACGCGTTTGAATGAAATTCACTCCGAAACTACCTGTAAAGTATCTTCTGGAATTACTCTGTGTAAGATGAGACATGATGGTAATATACCCAACGCGTTTGGATGAATTTCACTCCGAAACTACCTGTAAAGTATCTTCTGGAATTACTCTGTGTAAGACGAGATATGATGGCGATAGACTTAACGCGTTTGGATGAATTTCACTCCGAAACTACCTGTAAAGTATTTTCTGGAATTACTCTGTGTAAGATGAGACATGATGGTAATATACCTAACGCGTTTGGATGAATTTCACTCCGAAACTACCTATAAAAAATCTTCTGGAATTACTCTGTGTAAGATGAGACATGATGGTAATATACCCAACGCGTTTGGATGAATTTCACTCCGAAACTACCTGTAAAGTATCCTCTGGAATTACTCTGTGTAAGATGAGACATGATGGTAATATACCTAACGCGTTTGGACGAATTTCATTCCGAAACTACCTATAAAGTATCTTCTGGAATTACTCTGGGTAAGATGAGACATGATGGTAATATACCCAACGCGTTTGGATGAATTTCACTCCGAAACTACCTGTAAAGTATCTTCTGGAATTACTCTGTGTAAGATAAGACATGATGGTAATATACCTAACGCGTTTGGATGAATTTCACTCCGAAACTACCTGTAAAGTATCTTCTGGAATTACTCTGTGTAAGATGAGACATGATGATAATATACCCAACGCGTTTGGATGAATTTCACTCCGAAACTACCTGTAAAGTATCTTCTGGAATTACTCTGTGTAAGATGAGACATGATGGTAATATACCTAACGCGTTTGGATTAATTTCATTCCGAAACTACCTGTAAAGTATCTTCTGGAATTACTCTGTGTAAGACGAGACATGATGGTAATATACCTAACGCGTTTGGATGAATTTCACTCCGAAACTACCTGTAAAGTATTTTCTGGAATTACTCTGTGTAAGATGAGACATGATGGTAATATACCTAACGCGTTTGGATGAATTTCACTCCAAAACTACCTGTAAAGTATCTTCTGGAATTACTCTGTGTAAGATGAGACATGATGGTAATATACCCACCGCGTTCGGACGAATTGTACTCCGTAACCACCAGCAAAGTATCTCGTAGAATTATTTCTGTGTAAGATGAGATATGATTTTAATATATCCACCACGTGTGGATGAATTTCACTCCCGAACTACCTGCAAAGTATCTTCTGAAATGAACTCTGATTGAGAGAAGATATGAGGGTATTATACCCACAACGATCATATGAATATAACTCTGAAATATATATGAAAAGTTCCTTCTGGAAATATTACATTCTCTAAGAACACTCAAATCATAAAAGGGTAAAAATAAAATTGTACTTTTATCGTTTTTCGTTATTTTTTTAATAATTTATACATCAATTTTACTTTTGATTAGAAAGTATTGGTTTCATATTTTCCAAGCACTTTTTTCAAGTATAATAGAATCTTCCGAAATTGCACCAGAATTCATCGCAACATCTGCTCAATATCCAAGCATACCCGTTTTAGAATGTCGCAACATTGCAATGAAACATTAAATAGTGTTATTAATAGGAAGTAGAGAACATTAGTTCTTAGGTTTTTTCATAGGAAAATTAAATACAGTTTAATGAATTATGTTTTCAAATAGAGAAGGTAGTCTGTAAGTTTTCATCGATATGTTTTCAGTCATTTGCAACGGCAAAATGGACAGTTGCAAAATTAGGTAAAAGTGTAGAACAGGGTTTTGGACCAAAGAGATAAATGTTACCACATATTAAACATACTAGACTAGACCAGATTAAAAATATTCCAGGTAACCAAATTCAGAGAAGGATAAATTTAAAATTAAAGAAATAAAATTATAAGTAGTTTACACGTTAACGTAGTAGTTAAGGTTTTAAAACGCGTCAGCAATTAGGCTCTAAAATATTCACTTACTTATGTACTAAATACTTATAGTTTAATAAGTGAATTAAAGAGTTGTAATAGATAAAGCCTCACAACAGGCTTCAAAACTAATAAAGTCATATCGAAAGTATTAATACAAACTGTTAATACAAAGGTTAATAATATAAATCAAAGTGTTTATAAAAACTTGGGATATATTCCTAGCAGCACTACTATCGGGAAGTTAGAGAAAAACGGAATAAGGAAAATCTTGAAATAGGCCTAGCATCACTGTTATCAAGAAACTAGAGGAGATGGAATGAAGAAAATCTTGGGATACAGGCCTAGCAGCACTGCTATCGGGAAACTAGAGAAAAGGGAATAAAGACAATCTTGGGATACAGGCCTAGCAGCACTACTACTAGGGAAACTAGAGAAGGTGAAAAAAAAAAAAATATGTGGATATAAGAATAGCAGCACTGCTATCGGTAAACTAGAGAATATGGGATGAAGAAAATCTTGGGATATAGGCCTAGCAGCATTTCTATTGGGAAATTAGAGAAGATAGAATGAAGAAAATCTTTTGATGTAGGCCTTGCAACCATGCTATCGGGGAACTAGAGAAGTTGGAACGAAGCAAATCTTGGGATATAGGCCTTTCAGCACTGCTCTCGGTAAACTAGAGAAGATGGAATGAAGAAAATCTTGGGATATAGGTCTAGCAGCATTTCTATTGGGAAATTAGAGAAGATAGAATGAAGAAAATCTTTTGATGTAGGCCTTGCAACCATGCTATCGGGAAAATAGAGAAGATGAAATAAAGACAATCTGTGGATATAAGCCTAGCAGCACTGCTATCGGTAAACTAGAGAAGATAAAATGAAGAAAATCTTTTGATAGAGGCTTTGCAACCATGCTATCGGGAAAATAGAGAAGATGAAATAAAGACAATCTGTGGATATAAGCCTAGCAGCACTGCTCTAGGTAAACTAGAGAAGATAAAATGAAGAAAATCTTTTGATAGAGGCTTTGCAACCATGCTATCGGGAAACTAGAGAAGATGAAATAAAGACAATCTGTGGATATAAGCCTAGCAGCACTGCTCTCGGTAAACTAGAGAAGATAAAATGAAGAAAATCTTTTGATAGAGGCTTTGCAACCATGCTATCGGGAAACTAGAGAAGATGAAATAAAGACAATCTGTGGATATAAGCATAGCAGCACTGCTCTCGGTAAACTAGAGAAGATAGAATGAAGAAAATCTTTTGATATAGGCTTTGCAACCATGCTATCGGGAAACTAGAGAAGATGAAATAAAGACAATCTTGGGATATAGGAATAGCAGCACTGCTATCGGTAAACTAGAGAAGATGGAATGAAGCAAATCTTAAAATACAGGCCTTTCAGCACTGCTATCGGGAAACTAGAGAAGATGGAACGAAGGAAATCTTGAGATATAAGCCTTTCAGCACTGCTATCGGTAAACTAGAGAAGATAGAATGAAGAAAATCTTTTGATATAGGCTTTGCAACCATGCTATCGGGAAACTATAGAAAATGAAATAAAGACAATCTGTGGATATAAGCCTAGCTGCACTGCTCTCGGTAAACTAGAGAAGATAGAATGAAGAAAATCTTTTGATATAGGCTTTGCAACCATGCTATCGGGAAACTAGAGAAGATGAAATAAAGGCAATCTGTGGATATAAGCCTAGCAGCACTGCTCTCGGTAAACTAGAGAAAATGGAATTAAGAAAATCTTGGGATATAGGCCTAGCAGCACTGCTATTGGGAAATTAGAGAAGATAGAATGAAGAAAATCTTTTGATAGAGGCTTTGCAACCATGCTATCGGGAAACTAGAGAAAATGAAATAAAGACAATCTGTGGATATAAGCCTAGCAGCACTGCTCTCGGTAAACTAGAGAAGATAGAATGAAGAAAATCTTTTGATATAGGCTTTGCAACCATGCTATCGGGAAACTAGAGAAGATGAAATACAGACAATCTGTGGATATAAGCCTAGGAGCACTGCTCTCGGTAAACTAGAGAAGATGGAATGAAGAAAATCTTTTGATATAGGCTTTGCAACCATGCTATCGGGAAACTAGAGAAGATGAAATAAAGACAATCTGTGGATATAAGCCTAGCAGCACTGCTCTCGGTAAACAAGAGAAGATGGAATGAAGAAAATCTTTTGATAGAGGCTTTGCAACCATGCTATCGGGAAACTAGAGAAAATGAAATAAAGACAATCTGTGGATATAAGCCTAGCAGCACTGCTCTCGGTAAACTAGAGAAGATAGAATGAAGAAAATCTTTTGATATAGGCTTTGCAACCATGCTATCGGGAAACTAGAGAAGATGAAATACAGACAATCTGTGGATATAAGCCTAGCAGCACTGCTCTCGGTAAACAAGAGAAGATGGAATGAAGAAAATCTTGGGATATAGGCCTAGCAGCACTACTATCGGGAAACTAGAGAAGATGGAATAAAGAAAATCTTGGGATATAGGCCTAGCAGCACTGCTATTGGAAAAATTAGAGAAGATAGAATGAAGAAAATCTTTTGATATAGGCTTTGCAACCATGCTATCGGGAAACTAGAGAAGATGAAATAAAGACGATCTGTGGATATAAGCCTAGCAGCACTGCTCTCGGTAAACTAGAGAAGATGGAATGAAGAAAATCTTGGGATATAGGCCTAGCAGCACTGCTATTGCGAAATTAGAGAAGATAGAATGAAGAAAATCTTTTGATATAGGCTTTGCAACCATGCTATCGGGAAACTAGAGAAGATGGAACGAAGCAAATCTTCAGATATACGCCTTTCAGCACTGCTAGCGGAAACAAGAGAAGATGGAATGAAGAAAATCTTGGGATATAGGCCTAGCGTACTGCTATCTGTAAACTAGAGAAGATGGAATGAAGAAAATCTTGGGATATAGGCCTAGCAGCACTGCTATTGGGAAATTAGAGAAGATAGAATGAAGAAAAGCTTCTGATATGGGCCTTGCAACCCTGCTATCGGGAAACTAGAGAAGATGGAACGAAGCAAATCTTAAGATATAGGGCTTTCAGCACTGCTATCGGTAAACTAGAGAAGATGGAATGAAGAAAATCTTGGGATATAGGTCTAGCAGCATTTCTATTGGGAAATTAGAGAAGATAGAATGAAGAAAAGCTTCTGATATAGGCCTTGCAACCCTGCTATCGGGAAACTAGAGAAGATGGAACGAAGCAAATCTTGAGATATAGGCCTAGCAGCACTGCTATCGGTAAACTAGAGAAGATGGAACGAAGCAAATCTTGCTATATGGGCCTTTCGGCACTGGTATCAGGAAACAAGGGAAGATGGAATTTAAAAAAAATCTTGGGATATAGGCCTAGCAACACTGCAATTGGGAAATTAGAGGAGATAGAATGAAGAAAATCTTTTGATATAGGCCTTGCAACCCTGCTATCGGGAAACTAGAGAAGATGGAACGAAGGAAATCTTGAGATATGGGCCTTTCAGCACTGGTATCGGGAAACAAGGGAAGATGGAATTTTAAAAAAATCTTGGGATATAGGCCTAGCATACTGCTATCGGTAAACCAGAGAAGATCGAATGAAGAAAATCTTGGGATATAGGCCTAGCAGCACTGCTATTGGGAAATTAGAGAAGATAGAATGAAGAAGATCTTTTGCTATAGGCTATGCAACCCTGCTATCAGGAAACTAGAGAAGATCGAACGAAGCAAATCTTGAGATATAGGCCTTTCAGCACTGCTAGCGAGAAACAAGGGAAGATGGAATGAAGAAAATCTTGGGATATCGGCCTAGCAGCAATGGTATTGGGAAATTAGAGAAGTTAGAATGAAGACAATCTTTTTGATATAGGCCTTGCCACCATGCTATCGGGAAACTAGAGGAGGTGGAACGAAGTAAATCTTGAGATATAGGCCTTTCAGCACTGCTAGCGGTAAACTAGAGAAGATGGAATGAATGAAATCTTGGGATATAGGCCTAGCAGCACAGCTATCGGGAAACTAGAGAAAAAGGAATAAAGACAATCTTGGGATACAGGCCTAGCAGCACTACTATCGGGAAACTAGAGAAGATGAAATAAAGACAGTCTGTGGATATAGGCCTAACAGCACTGCTATCAGTAAACTAGAGAAGATGGAATGATGAAAATCTTGGGATATAGGCCTAGCAGCACTGCTATTGAGAAATTAGAGAAGATAGAATGAAGAAAATCCTTTGATATAGGAATTGCAACCCTGCTTTCGGGAAACTAGAGAGGATGGAACGAAGTAAAACTTCAGATATAGGCCTTTCAGCACTGCTAGCGGAAAACAAGGGAAGATGGAATGAAGAAAATCTTTTGATATAGGCCTTCAAACCTGCTATCGGGAGACTAGAGAGGATGGAACGATACAAATCTCGAGATATAGGCCTTTCAGCACTGCTTGCGGAAAACAAGGGAAGATGGTATGAAGAAAATCTTGAGATATAGGGCTTTCAGCTCGGCTAGCGGGAAAGAAGGGAAGATTGAATGAAGAAAATCTTGTGATATAGGACTAGCATACTGCTATCGGTAAACTAGGGAAGATGGAACGAAGCAAATCTCGAGATATGGGCCTTTCAGCACTGGTGTCGGGAAACAAGGGAAGATGGAATTAAAAAATAATCTTGGGATATAGACCTATCCTACTGCTATCGGTAAACTAGACAAGAAGGAATGAAGAAAATCTGGGAATATAGGCCTAGCAGCACTGCTATTGGGAAATTAGAGAAGATAGAATGAAGAAAATCTTTTCATATAGGCCTTGCAAACCTGCTATTGGGAAATTAGAGAAGATAGAATGAAGACAATCTTTTGATATTTGCCTTGCCACCATGCTATCGGGAAACTAGAGAGGATGGAACGAAGTAAATCTTGAGATATAGGCCTTTCAGCACTGCTAGCGGTAAACTAGAGAAGATGGAATGAAGGAAATCTTGGGATATAGGCCTAGCAGCACAGCTATCGGGAAACTAGAGAAAAAGGAATAAAGACAATCTTGGGATACAGAACTAGCAGCACTACTATCGGGAAACTAGAGAAGATAAAATAAAGACAGTCTGTGGATATAGGCCTAACAGCACTGCTATTAGTAAATTAGAGAAGATGGAATGATGAAAATCTTGGGATATAGGCCTAGCAGCACTGCTATTGAGAAATTAGAGGAGATAGAATGAAGAAAATCTTTTGATGTAGGCCTTCAAACCTGCTATCGGGAAACTAGAGAGGATGGAACGAAGCAAATCTCGAGATATAGGCCTTTCAGCACTGGTGTCGGGAAACAAGGGAAGATGGAATTAAAAAATAATCTTGGGATATAGACCTATCCTACTGCTATCGGTAAACTAGACAAGAAGGAATGAAGAAAATCTGGGAATATAGCCCTAGCAGCACCGCTATCGGTAAACTAGAAAAGATGGAACGAAGCAAATCTTGGGATATAGGCCTTGCAACCCTGCTATCGGGAAACTAGAGAAGATGGAACGAAGCAAATCTTGAGATATGGGCCTTTCAGCACTGGTGTCGGGAAACAAGGGAAGATGGAATTAAAAAATAATCTTGGGATATAGACCTATCCTACTGCTATCGGTAAACTAGACAAGAAGGAATGAAGAAAATCTGGGAATATAGGCCTAGCAGCACTGCTATTGGGAAATTAGAGAAGATAGAATGAAGAAAATCTTTTGATATAGGCCTTGCAACCCTGCTATCGGGAAACTAGAGAAGATGGAACGAAGCAAATCTTGAGATATTGGTCTTTCAGCACTGCTTGCGGTAAACAAGGGAAGATGGAATAAAGAAAATCTTGGGATATAGGCGTAGCAGCACTGCTATCGGTAAACTAGAGAAGATGAAACGAAGCAAATCTTCAGATATAGGCCTTTCAGCACTGCTAGCGGAAACAAGGAAAGATGGAATGAAGAAAATCTTGGGATATAGGCCTAGCATACTGCTATCGGTAAACTAGAGAAGATGGAATGAAGAAAATCTTGGGATACAGGCCTAGCAACATTGCTATTGGGAAGTTAGAGAAAAAGGAATAAGGAAAATCCTGGAATATACCTAGCATCACTGTTATCAAGAAACTAGAGGAGATGGAATGGAAAAAAAAACTTAGGATATAGGCCTAGAAGCACTGCTATCGGGAAACTAGAGTAAAAGGAATAAAGACAATTGTGGGATACAGGCCTAGCAGCACTACTATCGGGAAACTAGAGAAGATGAAATAATGACAGTCTGTGGATATAGGCCTAGCAGCACTGCTATCGGTAAACTAGAGAAGATGGAATGAAGAAAATCTTGGGATATAGGTCTAGCAGCAGTGCGTTTGGGAAATTAGAGAAGATATAATGAAGAAAATCCTTTGATATAAGCCTTGCAACCCTGCTATCGGGAAACTAGAAAGATGGAACGAAGCAAATCTTGAGATATAAGCCTTTCAGCACTGCTAGCCGAAACAAGAGAAGATGGAATTGAAGAAAATCTTGGGATATAGGCGTAGCAGGACTGCTATCTGTAAACTAGAGAAGATGTAACGAAGCAAATCTTGAGGTATAGGCCTTTCAGCACTGCTAGCCGAAACAAGGGAAGATGGAATGAAGAAAATCTTAGGATATAGGCCTAGCATACTGCTATCGGTAAACTAGAGAAGATGGAATGAAGAAAATCTTGGGATACAGGCCTAGCAACATTGCTATTGGGAAGTTAGAGAAAAGGGAATACGGAAAATCCTGGAATAGGCCTAGCATCACTGTTATCAAGAAACTAGAGGAGATGGAATGGAAAAAAAACTTGGGATATAGGCCTAGAAGCACTGCTATCGGGAAACTTGAGAAAAAGGAATAAAGACAATTGTGGGATACAGGCCTAGCAGCACTACTATCGGGAAACTAGAGAAGATGAAATAATGACAGTCTGTGGATATAGGCCTATCAGCACTGCTATCGGTAAACTAGAGAAGATGGAATGAAGAAAATCTTGGGATATAGGTCTAGCAGCAGTGCGTTTGGGAAATTAGAGAAGATAGAATGAAGAAAATCCTTTGATATAAGCCTTGCAACCCTGCTATCGGGAAACTAGAAAGATGGAACGAAGCAAATCTTGAGATATAAGCCTTTCAGCACTGCTAGCCGAAACAAGAGAAGATGGAATTGAAGAAAATCTTGGGATATAGGCGTAGCAGGACTGCTATCGGTAAACTAGAGAAGATATAACGAAGCAAATCTTGAGGTATATGCCTTTCAGCACTGCTAGCCGAAACAAGAGAAGATGGAATTGAAGAAAATCTTGGGATATAGGCGTAGCAGGACTGCTATCGGTAAACTAGAGAAGATGTAACGAAGCAAATCTTGAGGTATAGGCCTTTCAGCACTGCTAGCCGAAACAAGAGAAGATGGAATGAAGAAAATCTTGGGATATAGGTCTTTCAGCACTGCTATCAGTAAACTAGAGAAGATGGAATGATGAAAATCTTGGGATATAGGCCTAGCAGCACTGGTATTGAGAAATTAGAGAAGATAGAATGAAGAAAATCTTTTGATATAGGAATTGCAACCCTGCTATCGGGAAACTAGAGAGGATGGAACGAAGCAAAACTTGAGATATAGGCCTTTCAGCACTGTTAGCGAAAAACAAGGGAAGATGGAATGAAGAAAATCTTTTGATATAGGCCTTCAAACCTGCTATCGGGAAACTAGAGAGGATGGAACGAAGCAAATCTCGAGATATAGGCCTTTCAGCACTGCTGGCGGAAAACAAGGGAAGATGGAATGAAGAAAATCTTGAGATATAGGCCTAGCAGCACCGCTATCGGTAAACTAGAAAAGATGGAACGAAGCAAATCTTGGGATATAGGTCTTTCAGCACTGGTATCGGGAAAAGGGAAGATGGAATTAAAAAAAAATCTTGGGATATAGACCTAGCAGCACTGCTATTGTGAAATTAGAGAAGATAGAATGAAGAAAAGCTTCTGATATGGGCCTTGCAACCCTGCTATCGGGAAACTAGAGAAGATGGAACGAAGCAAATCTTGAGATATAGGCCTTTCAGCACTGCTATTGGGAAATTAGAGAAGCTAGAATGAAGAAAATCTTTTGATATAGGCCTTGCAACCCTGCTATCGGGAAACTAGAGAAGATGGAACGAAGCAAATCTTGAGATATGGGCCTTTCAGCACTGGTATCGGGAAACAAGGGAAGATGGAATTAAAAAAAAATCTTGGGATATAGACCTAGCAGCACTGCTATTGTGAAATTAGAGAAGATAGAATGAAGAAAAGCTTCTGATATGGGCCTTGCAACCCTGCTATCGGGAAACTAGAGAAGATGGAACGAAGCAAATCTTGAGATATAGGCCTTTCAGCACTGCTATCGGTAAACTAGAGAAGATGGAATGAAGAAAATCTTGGGATATAGGTCTAGCAGCATTTCTATTGGGAAATTAGAGAAGATAGAATGATGAAAATCTTTTGATATAGGCCTTGCAACCCTGCTATCGTAAAACTAGAGAAGATGGAACGAAGCAAATCTTGAGATATAGGCCTTTCAGCACTGCTAGCGGAAAACAAGGGAAGATGGAATGAAGAAAATCATGGGATATAGGCCTAGCATACTGCTATCGGTAAACTAGAGAAGATGGAACGAAGCAAATCTTGCTATATGGGCCTTTCGGCACTGGTATCAGGAAACAAGGGAAGATGGAATTTAAAAAAAAATTTTGGGATATAGGCCTAGCAACACTGCTATTGGGAAATTAGAGAAGATGGAATGAAGAAAATCTTGGGATATAGGCCATCAGCACTGCTATTGAGAAATTAGAGAAGATAGAATGAAGAAAATCTTTCAATATAGGTCTTGCAACCCTGCTATCGGGAAACTAGAAAAAATGGAAAGAAGCAAATCTCGAGATATAGGCCTTTCAGCACTTCTAGCCTGAAACAAGGGATGATGGAATGAAGAAAATCTTGAGATATAGGCCTTTCAGCACTGCTAGCGGTAAACTAGAGAAGATGGAATGAAGGAAATCTTGGGATATAGGCCTAGCAGCACAGCTATCGGGAAACTAGAGAAAAAGGAATAAAGACAATCTTGGGATACAGGCCTAGCAGCACTACTATCGGGAAACTAGAGAAGATAAAATAAAGACAGTCTGTGGATATAGGCCTAACAGCACTGCTATCAGTAAACTAGAGAAGATGGAATGATGAAAATCTTGGGATATAGGGCTAGCAGCACTGCTATTGAGAAATTAGAGAAGATAGAATGAAGAAAATCTTTTGATATAGGAATTGCAACTCTGCTATCGGGAAACTAGAGAGGATGGAACGAAGCAAAACTTGAGATATAGGCCTTTCAGCACTGTTAGCGAAAAACAAGGGAAGATGGAATGAAGAAAATCTTGAGATATAGGCCTAGCAGCACCGCTATCGGTAAACTAGAAAAGATGGAACGAAGCAAATCTTGGGATATTGGCCTTTCAGCACTGCTATTGGGAAATTAGAGAAGCTAGAATGAAGAAAATCTTGAGATATAGGCCTAGCAGCAACGCTATCGGTAAACTAGAAAAGATGGAACGAAGCAAATCTTGGGATATAGGCCTTGCAACCCTGCTATCGGGAAACTAGAGAAGATGGAAAGAAGCAAATCTCGAGATATAGGCCTTTCAGAATTTCTAGCCTGAAACAAGGCATGATGGAATGAAGAAAATCTTGAGATATAGGCCTTTCAGCACTGCTATCAGTAAACTAGAGAAGATGGAATGATGAAAATCTTGGGATATAGGCCTAGCAGCACTGCTATTGAGAAATTAGAGAAGATAGAACGAAGAAAATATTTTGATATAGGAATTTCAACCCAGCTATCGGGAAACTAGAGAGGATGGAACGAAGCAAAACTTGAGATATAGGCCTTTCAGCACTGTTAGCGAAAAACAAGGGAAGATGGACTGAATGAAATCTTTTGATATCGGCCTTCAAACCTGCTATCGGGAAACTAGAGAGGATGGAACGAAGCAAATCTCGAGATATAGGCCTTTCAGCACTGCTGGCGGAAAACAAGGGAAGATGGAATGAAGAATATCTTGAGATATAGGCCTAGCAGCACCGCTATCGGTAAACTAGAAATGATGGAACGAAGCAAATCTTGGGATATAAGCCTTTCAGCACTGCTATTGGGAAATTAGAGAAGATAGAATGAAGAAAATCTTTTGCTATAGGCTTTGCAACCCTGCTATCAGGAAACTAGAGAAGATGGAACGAAGCAAATCTTGAGATATAGGCCATTCAGCACTGCTAGCGAGAAACAAGGGAAGATGGAATGAAGAAAATCTTGGGATATAGGCCTAGCAGAACTGCTATTGAGAAATTAGAGAAGATAGAATGAAGAAAAACGTTTGATATAGGCCTTGCAACCCAGCTATCGGGAAACTAGAGAAGATGGAACGAAGCAAATCTTGAGATATAAGCCTTTCAGCACTGGTATCAGGAAACAAGGGAAGATGGAATGAAGAAAACCTGGGGATATAGGCCTAGCAGCAATGCTATTGGGAAATTAGAGAAGATAGAATGAAGACAATCTTTTGATATTTGCCTTGCCACCATGCTATCGGGAAACTAGAGAAGATGGAACGAAGTAAATCTTGAGATATAGGCCTTTCAGCACTGCTAGCGGTAAACTAGAGAAGATGGAATGAAGGAAATCTTGGGATATAGGCCTAGCAGCACAGCTATCGGGAAACTAGAGAAAAAGGAATAAAGACAATCTTGGGATACAGGCCTAGCAGCACTACTATCGGGAAACTAGAGAAGATAAAATAAAGACAGTCTGTGGATATAGGCCTAACAGCACTGCTATCAGTAAATTAGAGAAGATGGAATGATGAAAATCTTGGGATATAGGCCTAGCAGCACTGCTATTGAGAAATTAGAGGAGATAGAATGAAGAAAATCTTTTGATATAGGAATTGCAACCCTGCTATCGGGAAACTAGAGAGGATGGAACGAAGCAAAACTTGAGATATAGGCCTTTCAGCACTGTTAGCGAAAAACAAGGGAAGATGGAATGAATGAAATCTTTTGATATAGGCCTTCAAACCTGCTATCGGGAAACTAGAGAGGATGGAACGAAGCAAATCTCGAGATATAGGCCTTTCAGCACTGCTGGCGGAAAACAAGGGAAGATGGAATGAAGAAAATCTTGAGATATAGGCCTAGCAGCACCGCTATCGGTAAACTAGAAAAGATGGAACGAAGCAAATCTTGGGATATAGGCCTTGCAACCCTGCTATCGGGAAACTAGAGAAGATGGAACGAAGCAAATCTTGAGATATGGGCCTTTCAGCACTGGTGTCGGGAAACAAGGGAAGATGGAATTAAAAAATAATCTTGGGATATAGACCTATCCTACTGCTATCGGTAAACTAGACAAGAAGGAATGAAGAAAATCTGGGAATATAGGCCTAGCAGCACTGCTATTGGGAAATTAGAGAAGATAGAATGAAGAAAATCTTTTGATATAGGACCTGCAACCCTGCTATCGGGAAACTAGAGAAGATGGAACGAAGCAAATCTTGAGATATTGGTCTTTCAGCACTGCTTGCGGTAAACAAGGGAAGATGGAATAAAGAAAATCTTGGGATATAGGCCTTTCAGCACTGGTATCGGGAAAAGGGAAGATGGAATTAAAAAAAAATCTTGGGATATAGACCTAGCAGCACTGCTATTGTGAAATTAGAGAAGATAGAATGAAGAAAAGCTTCTGATATGGGCCTTGCAACCCTGCTATCGGGAAACTAGAGAAGACGGAATGAAGCAAATCTTGAGATATAGGCCTTTCAGTACTGCTATTGGGAAATTAGAGAAGCTAGAATGAAGAAAATCTTTTGATATAGACCTTGCAACCCTGCTATCGGGAAACTAGAGAAGATGGAACGAAGCAAATCTTGAGATATGGGCCTTTCAGCACTGGTATCGGGAAACAAGGGAAGATGGAATTAAAAAAAAATCTTGGGATATAGACCTAGCAGCACTGCTATTGTGAAATTAGAGAAGATAGAATGAAGAAAAGCTTCTGATATGGGCCTTACAACCCTGCTATCGGGAAACTAGAGAAGATGGAACGAAGCAAATCTTGAGATATAGGCCTTTCAGCACTGCTATCGGTAAACTAGAGAAGATGGAATGAAGAAAATCTTGGGATATAGGTCTAGCAGCATTTCTATTGGGAAATTAGAGAAGATAGAATGATGAAAATCTTTTATATAGGCCTTGCAACCCTGCTATCGTAAAACTAGAGAAGATGGAACGAAGCAAATCTTGAGATATAGGCCTTTCAGCACTGCTAGCGGAAAACAAGGGAAGATGGAATGAAGAAAATCTTGGGATATAGGCCTAGCATACTGCTATCGGGAAACTAGAGAAGATGGAACGAAGGAAATCTTGAGATATGGGCCTTTCAGCACTGGTATCGGGAAACAAGGGAAGATGGAATTTTAAAAAAATCTTGGGATATAGGCCTAGGATACTGCTATCGGTAAACTAGAGAAGATCGAATGAAGAAAATCTTGGGATATAGGCCTAGCAGCACTACTATCGGGAAACTAGAGAAGATGAAATAAAGACAGTCTGTGGATATAGGCCTAACAGCACTGCTATCAGTAAACTAGAGAAGATGGAATGATGAAAATCTTGGGATATAGGCCTTGCAGCACTGCTATTGAGAAATTAGAGAAGATAGAATGAAGAAAATCTTTTGATATAGGAATTGCAACCCTGCTTTCGGGAAACTAGAGAGGATGGAACGAAGCAAAACTTCAGATATAGGCCTTTCAGCACTGCTAGCGGAAAACAAGGGAAGATGGAATGAAGAAAATCTTTTGATATAGGCCTTCAAACCTGCTATCGGGAGACTAGAGAGGATGGAACGAAACAAATCTCGAGATATAGGCCTTTCAGCACTGCTTGCGGAAAACAAGGGAAGATGGAATGAAGAAAATCTTGAGATATATGGCTTTCAGCACGGCTAGCGGGAAAGAAGGTAAGATTGAATGACGAAAATCTTGGGATATAGGACTAGCAGAACTGCTATTGAGAAATTAGAGAAGATAGAATGAAGAAAAACTTTTGATATAGGCCTTGCAACCCTGCTATCGGGAAACTAGAGAAGATGGAACGAAGCAAATCTTGAGATATAAGCTTTTCAGCACTGGTATCAGGAATAAAGGAAAGATGGAATGAAGAAAACCTTGGGATATAGGCCTAGCAGCAATGCTATTGGGAAATTAGAGAAGATAGAATGAAGACAATCTTTTGATATAGGCCTTGCCACCATGCTATCGGGAAACTAGAGAAGATGGAATGAAGTAAATCTTGAGATATAGGCCTTTCAGCACTGCTAGCGGTAAACTAGAGAAGATGGAATGAAGGAAATCTTGGGATATAGGCCTAGCAGCACTGCTATTGGGAAATTAGAGAAGATAGAATGAAGAAAATCTTTTGCTATAGGCTTTGCAACCCTGCTATCAGGAAACTAGAGAAGATGGAACGAAGCAAATCTTGAGATATAGGCCTTTCAGCACTGCTAGCGAGAAACAAGGGAAGATGGAATGAAGAAAATCTTGGGATATAGGCCTAGCAGAACTGCTATTGAGAAATTAGAGAAGATAGAATGAAAAAAAACTTTTGATATAGGCCTTGCAACCCAGCTATCGGGAAACTAGAGAAGATGGAACGAAGCAAATCTTGAGATATAAGCTTTTCAGCACTGGTATCAGGAATAAAGGGAAGATGGAATGAAGAAAACCTTGGGATATAGGCCTAGCAGCAATGCTATTGGGAAATTAGAGAAGATAGAATGAAGACAATCTTTTGATATAGGCCTTGCCACCATGCTATCGGGAAACTAGAGAAGATGGAACGAAGTAAATCTTGAGATATAGGCCTTTCAGCACTGCTAGCGGTAAACTAGAGAAGATGGAATGAAGGAAATCTTGGGATATAGGCCTAGCAGCACAGCTATCGGGAAACTAGAGAACAAGGAATAAAGACAATCTTGGGATACAGGCCTAGCAGCACTACAATCGGGAAACTAGAGAAGATAAAATAAAGACAGTCTGTGGATATAGGCCTAACAGCACTGCTATCAGTAAACTAGAGAAGATGGAATGATGAAAATCTTGGGATATAGGCCTAGCAGCACTGCTATTGAGAAATTAGAGAAGATAGAATGATGAAAATCTTATGATATAGGAATTGCAACCCTGCTATCGGGAAACTAGAGAAGATGGAACGAAGCAAATCTTGAGATATAGGCCTTTCAGCACTGCTAGCGGAAAACAAGGGAAGATGGAATGAAGAAAATCTTTTGATATAGGCCTTCAAACCTGCTATCGGGAAACTAGAAAGGATGCAACGAAGCAAATCTTGGGATATAAGCCTTTCAGTACTGCTATTGGGAAATTAGAGAAGATAGAATGAAGAAAATCTGTTGATATAGGCCTTGCAACCCTGCTATCAGGAAACTAGAGAAGATGGGACGAAGCAAATCTTGAGATATAGGCCTTTCAGCACTGCTAGCGGTAAACAAGGGAAGATGGAATAAAGAAAATCTTGGGATATAGGTGTAGCAGCACTGCTATCGGTAAACTACAGAAGATGAAACGAAGCAAATCTTCAGATATAGGCCTATCAGCACTGCTAGCGGAAACAAGGGAAAATGGAATGAAGAAAATCTTGGGATATAGGCCTAGCATACTGCTATCGGTAAACTAGAGAATATGGAATGAAGAAAATCTTGGGATACAGGCCTAGCAACATTGCTATTGGCAAGTTAGAGAAAAAGGAATAAGGAAATCCTGGAATAGGCATCGCATCACTGTTATCAAGAAACTAGAGGAGATGGAATGGAAAATAAACTTGGGATATAGGCCTAGAAGCACTGCTATCGGGAAACTAGAGAAAAAGGAATAACGACAATGGTGGGATACAGGCCTAGCAGCACTGCTATCGGAAAACTAGAGAAGATGGAATGAAGAAAATCTTGGGATATAGGTATAGCAGCACAGCTATTGGGAAATTAGAGAAGATATAATGAAGAAAATCCTTTGATATAAGCCTTGCAACCCTGCTATCGGGAAACTAGAAAGATGGAACGAAGCAAATCTTGAGATATAAGCCTTTCAGCACTGCTACCGGGAAACAAAGGAAGAAGGAATGAAGAAAATCTTGGGATATGCGTAGCAGCACTGCTATCGGGAAACTAGAAAAAATGGAACGAAGCAAATCTCGAGATATAGGCCTTTCAGCACTGCTAGCGTGAAACAAGGGATGATGGAATGAAGAAAATCTTTGAGATATAGGCCTAGCAGCACTGCTATCGGGAAACTAGAGAAGATGGAACGAAGCAAATCTTGAGATATAGGCCTTTCAGCACTGCTAGCGGGAAACAAGGGAAGATGGAATGAAGAAAAACTTTTGATATAGGCCTAGCAGCACAGCTATCGGTAAACTAGAAAAGATGGAACGAAGCAAATCTTGAAATATAGGCCTTTCAGCAATGCTAGCGGGAAACAAGGGAAGATGGATTAAAGAAAATCTTGGGATATAGGCCTAGCATACTGCTATCGGTAAACTAGAGAAGATGGAATGAAGAAAATCTTGGAACATAGGCCTAGCAGCACTGCTATTGGGAAATTAGAGAAGATAGAATGAAGAAAATCTTTTGATATAGGCCTTGCAACCCTGCTATCGGGAAACTAGAGAAGATGGAACGAAGCAAATCTTGAGACATAGGCCTTTCAGCACTGCTAGCGGGAAACAAGGGAAGATGGAATGAAGAAAAACTTGGGATATATGCGTAGCAGCACTGCTATCGGTAAACTAGAAAAGATGGAACGAAGCAAATCTTCAGTTAGAGGCCTTTCAGCACTGCTAGCGGAAACAAGGGAAGATGGGATGAAGAAAATCTTGGTATATAATCCTAGCATACTGCTATCAGTAAACTAGAGAAGATGGAATGAAGAAAATCTTCAGATATAGGCCTTTCAGCACTGCTAGCGGAAACAAGGGAAGATGGAATGAAGAAAATCTTGGAATATAGGCCTAGCAGCACTGCTATCGCTAAACTAGAGAAGATGGAACGAAGCAAATCTTGAGATATTGGCCTTTCAGCACTGCTAGCGGGAAACATGGGAAGATAGAATGAAGAAAATCTTGTGATATATTCCTTGCAACCCTGCTATCGGGAAACTAGCGAAGATGGAACGAAGCAAATCTTGACATATAGGCTTCAGCACTGCTAGCGGGAAACAAGGGAAGATGGAATGAAGAAAATCTTGGGATATAGGTCTAGCAGCATTGCTATCTTGAAACTAGAGAAAAAGGAATAAAGACAATCTAGGGATACAGGCCTAGCAGCACTACTATCGGGAAACTAGAGAAGATGAAATAAAGACAATATTTGAATATATGCCTAGCAGCACTGCTATCGGGAAACTAGAGAAGATGGAATGAAGAAACTTTTGGGATATAGGGCTAGCAGCATTGCTTTTGGGAAGTTAGAGAAAAAGGAATAAGGAAAATTTTGGAATAGCATTTTGGAATGTAAAAAATCTTGGGATATATTCCTAGCAGCACTGCTATCAGGAAACTAGAGAAAAAGGAATAAAGACAATCTTGGGATACAGGCTTAGCAGCACTACTATCGGTATACTAGAGAAGATGAAATAAAGACAATCTGTGGATATAGGCCTAGTAGTACTGCTATCGGTAAACTAGGGAAGATGGAATGAAGAAAATCTTGGGATATATGCCTAGCAGCACTGCTATTGGGAAATTAAAGAAGATAGAATGAAGAAAATCTTTTGACATAGGCATTGCAACCCTGCTATCGGGAAACTAGAGAAGATGGAAGAGCAAATCTTGAGATATAAGCCTCTCAGCACTGCTAGCGGGAAACTAAAGAAATTTGGAATGAAGAAAATCTTGGAATAGGCCTAGCAGCATTGCTATCGGGAAACAAGGGAAGATGGAACGAAGAAAATCTTGGAATATAGTCCTAGATGCACTGATATTGGGAAATAGGAGAAGATGGAATATAAGAAAATCTTGGGATATAGGCCTAGCAGCAATGCTATCGCGAAACTAGAGAAGTTGGAATGAAGAAAATCTTGGGATATAGGCCTAACAGCACTACTATTGGGAAACTAGAGGACATGGAATGAAGAAAATCTTGGGATATAGGCCTAGCAGCACTGCAATCGAAGAACTAGAAAAGATGGAATGAAGAAAATCTTGGGATATAGGCCTAGCAGCAATGCTATCGCGAAACTAGAGAAGTTGGAATGAAGAAAATCTTGGGAAAATATAGGCTTAACAGCACTGCTATCGAACACTAGAGAAGATATAACAAAGAAAATCTTGGGATATAGGCCTAGCTCCACTGCTATCGGTAAAATACAGAAGGTAGAATGTTGAAAATCTTGGGATATAGGACTAGCAGCACTGCTATTGGGTAACTAGAGAAGATGAAATGATGTTTTTCAGGGCTGGAAATCCTTTAAAACTGTATCTATTAAACCTGATTTCTATTACTCTTTCCCAGACTTTGGACGGACAAAATGATAGAGATATCAATTTGGCATGATTAATATCAGCTTGTAGCCTCTTTAATTTTTTGTATTTTTTATATTTTAGTTTTTTTAATTTATCTTTCAGACATATTAGACAATGACAGCACATTAGTACTTCCAGCAAAAACAACAAACAAAGTAGTGAAATCCCTGCATATTAGACAATGACTACACGTTAGTACTTCCAGCTAAAAACAACAAGCAAACTAATGAAATTCCTGCATGTTTGACAAAGATTGCACATTAGTACTTCCAGATAAAAACAACAAACACAGTTGTGAAATACATGCATATTAAACAATGGCAGCACTTTAGTACTTCCTGCTACAAAACGTAAAACGACGTTATTAAATCCCTACATATTTGACAGTGACAGCACGTTAGTACTTCTACCTATAGAACATAAAACGATCTCTTTAAATTCCAACATATTTGACAATTGTGGACGTTAGTACCTCCAGCTACAGAACGTAAAACGACCTTGTTAAATCCCTACATATTTGACCATGACAGCACGTTAGTACTTCCAGCTACAAAACGTAAAACGACCTTGTTAAATCCCTGCATATTTGTCAATGACAGCACGTTAGTACTTCCAGCTACAAAACGAAAAATGACCTTGTTAAATCCCTACATATTTGACAATGACAGCACGTTAGTACTTCTAGCTACAAAACATAAAACGATCTTGTTAAATCCTTGCATATTTGTAAATGACAGCACGTTAGTACTTCCAGCTAAAAACAACAAGCAAACTAATGAAATTCCTGCATGTTTGACAAAGATTGCACATTAGTACTTCCAGATAAAAACAACAAACACAGTAGTGAAATACATGCATATTAAACAATGGCAGCACTTTAGTACTTCCAGCTACAAAACGTAAAACGACGTTATTAAATCCCTACATATTTGACAGTGACAGCACGTTAGTACCTCTACCTATAGAACATAAAACGATCTCTTTAAATTCCTACATATTTGACAATTGTGGACGTTAGTACCTCCAGCTACAGAACGTAAAACGACCTTGTTAAATCCCTACATATTTGACAATGACAGCACGTTAGTACTTCCAGCTACAAAACGTAAAACGACCTTGTTAAATCCCTGCATATTTGTCAATGACAGCACGTTAGTACTTCCAGCTAAAAAACAAAAATGACCTTGTTAAATCCCTACATATTTGACAATGACAGCACGTTAGTATTTCCAGCTACAAAACGTTAAACGACCTTGTTAAAGCCTGCATATTTGTCAATAACAGCATGTTAGTACTTCCAGCTACAAAACATAAAATGACCTTGTTAAAGCCCTACATATTTGACAGAGACAGCATGTTAGTACTTCCAGCTACAAAACATAAAACGACCTTGTTAAAGCCCTACATATTTGACAGAGACAGCATGTTAGTACTTCCAGCTACAAAACGTAAAACGACCTTGTTAAACCCTGCATATTTGACAATGACAGCACGTTAGTACTTCCATCTACAAAACATAAAACGACCTTGTTAAACTCTGCATATTTGTCAATAACAGCATGTTAGTACTTCCAGCTACAAAACATAAAATGACCTTGTTAAAGCCCTACATATTTGACAGAGACAGCATGTTAGTACTTCCAGCTACAAAACATAAAACGACCTTGTTAAACCCTGCATATTTGACAATGACAGCACGTTAGTACTTCCAGCTACAAAACGAAAAACGACCTTGTTAAACCCTGCATATTTGTCAATAACAGCACGTTAGTACTTCCAGCTACAAAACATAAAACGACCTTGTTAAACCCTGCATATTTGACAATGACAGCACGTTAGTACTTCTAGCTATAGAACATAAAACGACCTCTTTAAATCCCTACATATTTGACAATTGTGGACGTTAGTACTTCCAGCTACAAAACGTAAAACGACCTTATTAAATCACTACATATTTGACAATGACAGCACGTTAGTACTTCCAGCTACAAAACGTAAAACGACCTTGTTAAATCCCTGCATATTTGTCAATGACAGCACGTTAGTACTTCCAGCTACAAAACGAAAAATGACCTTGTTAAATCCTTACATATTTGACAATGACAGCACGTTAGTACTTCCAGCTACAAAACATAAAATGACCTTGTTAAAGACCTACATATTTGACAGAGACAGCACGTTAGTACTTCCAGCTACAAAACGTTAAACGACCTTGTTAAACCCTGCATACTTGTCAATAACAGCAGGTTAGTACTTCCAGCTACAAAACATTAAACGACCTTGTTAAACCCTGCATATTTGTCAATAACAGCCGTTAGTACTTCAATCTACAAAACATAAAACGACCTTGTTAAACCCTGCATATTTGTCAATAACAGCATGTTAGTACTTCCAGCTACAAAACATAAAATGACCTTGTTAAAGCCCTACATATTTGACAGAGACAGCATGTTAGTACTTCCAGCTACAAAACATAAAATGACCTTGTTAAAGACCTACATATTTGACAGAGACAGCACGTTAGTACTTCCAGCTACAAAACGTTAAACGACCTTGTTAAACCCTGCATACTTGTCAATAACAGCAGGTTAGTACTTCCAGCTACAAAACATAAAACGACCTTGTTAAACCCTGCATATTTGTCAATAACAGCCGTTAGTACTTCAATCTACAAAACATAAAACGACCTTGTTAAACCCTGCATATTTGTCAATAACAGCATGTTAGTACTTCCAGCTACAAAACATAAAATGACCTTGTTAAAGCCCTACATATTTGACAGAGACAGCATGTTAGTACTTCCAGCTACAAAACATAAAACGACCTTGTAAAAGCCCTACATATTTGACAATGACAGCACGTTAGTACTTCCAGCTACAAAACGTAAAACGACCTTGTTAAACCCTGCATATTTGTCAATAACAGCACGTTAGTACTTCCAGCTACAAAACATAAAACGACCTTGTTAAAGCCCTACATATTTGACAATGACAGCACGTTAGTACTTCTAGCTATAGAACATAAAACCACTTCTTTAAATCCCTACATATTTGACAATTGTGGACGTTAGTACTTCCAGCTACAAAAGGTAAAACGACCTTAATTAATCCCTACATATTTGACAATGACAGCACGTTAGTACTTCCAGCTACAAAACGTAAAACGACCTTGTTAAATCCTTGCATATTTGTAAATGACAGCACGTTAGTACTTCCAGCTAAAAACAACAAGCAAACTAATGAAATTCCTGCATGTTTGACAAAGATTGCACATTAGTACTTCCAGCTAAAAACAACAAACACAGTAGTGAAATACATGCATATTAAACAATGGCAGCACTTTAGTACTTCCAGCTACAAAACGGAAAACGACGTTATTAAATCCCTACATATTTGACAGTGACAGCACGTTAGTACTTCTACCTATTGAACATAAAACGATCTCTTTAAATTCCTACATATTTGACAATTGTGGACGTTAGTACCTCCAGCTACAGAACGTAAAACGACCTTGTTAAATCCCTGCATATTTGTCAATGACAGCACGTTAGTACTTCCAGCTACAAAACCAAAAATGACCATGTTAAATCCCTACATATTTGACAATGACAGCACGTTAGTACTTCCAGCTCCAAAACGTAAAACGACCTTGTTAAATCCCTGCAAATTTGTCAATGACAGCACGTTAGTACTTCCAGCTACAAAACGAAAAATGATCTTGTTAAATCCCTACATATTTGACAATGACAGCACGTTAGTACTTCCAGCTACAAAACATAAAATGACCTTGTTTAAGCCCTACATATTTGATAGAGACAGCACGTTAGTACTTCCAGCTACAAAACATAAAACGACCTTGTTAAACCTTGCATGTTTGTCAATGATAGCACGTAAGTACTTCCAGCTACAAAACGTAAAACGACCTTTTTAAATCCCTGCAATTTTGTCAATGACAGCACGTTAGAACTTCCAGCTACAAAACGTAAAACGACCTTGTTAAAGCCCTACATATTTGACAATGACAGCACGTTAGTACTTCTAGCTATAGAACATAAAACGACCTCTTTAAATCCCTACATATTTGACAATTGTGGACGTTAGTACTTCCAGCTACAAAACGTAAAACTACCTTGTTAAACCCTGCATATTTGTCAATAACAGCACGTTAGTACTTCCAGCTACAAAACATAAAACGACCTTGTTAAACCCTGCATATTTGTCAATAACAGCACGTTAGTACTTCCAGCTACAAAACATAAAACGACCTTGTTAAAGCCCTACATATTTGACAATGACAGCACGTTAGTACTTCTAGCTATAGAACATAAAACGACCTCTTTAAATCCCTACATATTTGACAATTGTGGACGTTAGTACTTCCAGCTACAAAACGTAAAACGACCTTATTAAATCCCTACATATTTGACAATGACAGCACGTTAGTACTTCCAGCTACAAAACATAAAACGACCTTGTTAAATCCTTGCATATTTGTAAATGATAGCACATTAGTACTTCCAGATAAAAACAACAAACACAGTAGTGAAATACATGCATGTTAAACAATGGCAGCACTTTAGTACTTCCAGCTACAAAACGTAAAACGACGTTATTAAATCCCTACATATTTGACAGTGACAGCACGTTAGTACGTCTACCTATAGAACATAAAACTATCTCATTAAATTCCTACATATTTGACAATTGTTGACGTTAGGACCTCCAGCTACAGAACGTAAAACGACCTTGTTAAATCCCTACATATTTGACAATGACAGCACGTTAGTACTTCCAGCTGCAAACCGTAGAACGACCTTGTTAATTCCCTGCATATTTGTCAATGACAACACGTTAGTACTTCCAGCTACAGAACGTAAAACGACCTTGTTAAATCCCTACATATTTGACAATGACAGCACGTTAGTACTTCCAGCTACATACCGTTAAACGACCTTGTTAAATCCCTGCATATTTGTCAATGACAGCACGTTAGTACTTCCAGCTACAAAACGAAAAATGACCTTGTTAAATCCCTACATATTTGACAATGACAGCACGTTAGTACTTCCAGCTCCAAAACGTAAAACGACCTTGTTAAATCCCTGCAAATTTGTCAATGACACCACGTTAGTACTTCCAGCTACAAAACGAAAAATGACCTTGTTAAATCCCTACATATTTGACAATGACAGCACGTTAGTACTTCCAGCTACAAAACATAAAATGACCTTGTTTAAGCCCTACATATTTGACAGAGACAGCACGTTAGTACTTCCAGCTACAAAACATAAAACGACCTTGTTAAACCTTGCATATTTGTCAATGATAGCACGTAAGTACTTCCAGCTACAAAACGTAAAACGACCTTTTTAAATCCCTGCATATTTGTCAATGACAGCACGTTAGTACTTCCAGCTACAAAACGTAAAACGTCCTTGTTAAACCCTGCATATTTGTCAATAACAGCATGTTAGTACTTCCAGCTACAAAACATAAAACAACCTTGTTAAAGCCCTACATATTTGACAATGACAGCACGTTAGTACTTCTAGCTATAGAACATAAAACGACCTCTTTAAATCCCTACATATTTGACAATTGTGGACGTTAGTACTTCCAGCTACAAAACGTAAAACTACTTTGTTAAACCCTGCATATTTGTCAATAACAGCACGTTAGTACTTCCAGCTACAAAACGTAAAACAACCTTGTTAAACCCTGCATATTTGTCAATAACAGCACGTTAGTACTTCCAGCTACAAAACATAAAACGACCTTGTTAAAGCCCTACATATTTGACAATGACAGCACGTTAGTTCTTCTAGCTATAGAACATAAAACGACCTCTTTAAATCCCTACATATTTGACAATTGTGGACGTTAGTACTTCCAGCTACAAAACACAATACGACCTTATTAAATCCCTACATATTTGACAATGACAGCACGTTAGTACTTCCAGCTACAAAACATAAAACGACCTTGTTAAATCCTTGCATATTTGTAAATGATAGCACATTAGTACTTCCAGATAAAAACAACAAACACAGTAGTGAAATACATGCATGTTAAACAATGGCAGCACTTTAGTACTTCCAGCTACAAAACGTAAAACGACGTTATTAAATCCCTACATATTTGACAGTGACAGCACGTTAGTACTTCTACCTATAGAACATAAAACGATCTCTTTAAATTCCTACATATTTGACAATTGTGGACGTTAGTACCTCCAGCTACAGAACGTAAAACGACCTTGTTAAATCCCTACATATTTGACAATGACAGCACGTTAGTACTTCCAGCTACAAAAAGAAAAATGACCTTGTTAAATCCCTACATATTTGACAATGACAGCACGTTAGTACTTCCAGCTACATACCGTTAAACGACCTTGTTAAACCTTGCATATTTGTCAATAACAGCACGTTAGTACTTCCAGCTACAAAACATAAAACGACCTTGTTAAACCCTGCATATTTGTCAATAACAGCACGTTAGTACTTCCATCTACAAAACATAAAACGACCTTGTTAAACCCTGCATATTTGTCAATAACAGCATGTTAGTACTTCCAGCTACAAAACATAAAATGACCTTGTTAAAGCCCTACATATTTGACAGAGACAGCACGTTAGTACATCCAGCTACAAAACATAAAACGACTTTGTTAAAGCCCTACATATTTGACAGAGACAGCATGTTAGTACTTCCAGCTACAAAACGTAAAACGACCTTGTTATAGCCCTACATATTTGACAGAGACAGCATGTTAGTACTTCCAGCTACAAAACGTAAAACGACCTTGTTAAACCCTGCATATTTGACAATGACAGCACGTTAGTACTTCCAGCTACAAAACGTAAAACGACCTTGTTAAACCCTGCATATTTGTCAATAACAGCACGTTAGTACTTCCAGCTACAAAACTTAAAACGATTTTGTTAAAGGCCTGCATATTTGACAATGACAGCACGTTAGTACTTCTAGCTATAGAACATAAAACGACCTCTTTAAATCCCTACATATTTGACAATTGTGGACGTTAGTACTTCCAGCTACAAAACGTAAAACGACCTTATTAAATCCCTACATATTTGACAATGACAGCACGTTAGTACTTCCAGCTACAAAACATAAAACGACCTTGTTAAATCTTTGCATATTTGTAAATGACAGCACGTTAGTACTTCCAGCTAAAAACAACAAGCAAACTAATGAAATTCCTGCATGTTTGACAAAGTTTGCACATTAGTACTTCCAGATAAAAACAACAAACACAGTAGTGAAATACATGCATATTGAACACTGGCAGCACTTTAGTACTTCCAGCTACAAAACGTAAAACGACGTTATTAAATCCCTACATATTTGACAGTGACAGCACGTTAGTACTTCTACCTATAAAACATAAAACGATCTCTTTAAATTCCTACATATTTGACAATTGTGGACGTTAGTACCTCCAGCTACAGAACGTAAAACGACCTTGTTAAATCCCTACATATTTGACAATGACAGCACGTTAGTACTTCCAGCTGCAAAACGTAAAACGACCTTGTTAAATCCCTGCATATTTGTCAATGACAACACGTTAGTACTTCCAGCTACAAAACGAAAAATGACCTTGTTAAATCCTTACATATTTGACAATGACAGGACGTTAGTACTTCCAGCTACAAACCGTTAAACGACCTTGTTAAACCCTGCATATTTGTCAATAACAGCACGTTAGTAATTCCAGCTACAAAACATAAAACGACCTTGTTAAACCCTGCATATTTGTCAATAACAGCACGTTAGTACTTCCATCTACAAAACATAAAACGACCTTGTTAAACCCTGCATATTTGTCCATAACAACATGTTAGTACTTCCAGCTACAAAACATAAAACGACCTTGTTAAAGCCCTACATGTTTGACAGTGACAGCACGTTAGTACTTCTACCTATAGAACATAAAACGATCTCTTTAAATTCCTACATATTTGACAATTGTGGACGTTAGTACCTCCAGCTACAGAACGTAAAACGACTTTGTTAAATCCCTACATATTTGACAATGACAGCACGTTAGTACTTCCAGCTGCAAAACGTAAAACGACCTTGTTAAATCCCTACTTATTTGACAATGACAGCACGTTAGTACTTCTAGCTATAGAACATTAAACGACCTCTTTAAATCCCTACATATTTGACAATTGTGGACGTTAGTACTTTCAGCTACAAAACGTAAAACGACCTTATTAAATCCCTACATATTTGACAATGACAGCACGTTAGTACTTCCAGCTACAAAACATAAAACGACCTTGTTAAATCCTTGCATATTTGTAAATGACAGCACGTTAGTACTTCCAGCTAAAAACAACAAGCAAACTAATGAAATTCCTGCATGTTTGACAAAGATTGCACATTAGTACTTCCAGATAAAAACAACAAACACAGTAGTGAAATACATGCATATTAAACAATGGCAGCACATTAGTACTTCCAGCTACAAAACGTAAAACGACGTTATTAAATCCCCACATATTTGACAGTGACAGCACGTTAGTACTTCTACCTATAGAACATAAAACTATCTCTTCAAATTCCTACATATTTGACAATTGTGGACGTTAGTACCTTAAGCTACAGAACGTAAAACGACCTTGTTAAATCCCTACATATTTAACAATGACAGCACGTTAGTACTTCCAGCTGCAAAACGTAAAACGACCTTGTTAAATCCCTGCATATTTGTCAATGACAACACGTTAGTACTTCCAGCTACAAAACGAAAAATGACCTTGTTAAATCCCTACATATTTGACAATGACAGCACGTTAGTACTTCCAGCTACAAAACATAAAACGACCTTGTTAAATCCTCGCATATTTGTCAATGACAGCACGTTAGTACTTCCAGCTAAAAACAACAAGCAAACTAATGAAATTCCTGCATGTTTGACAAAGATTTCACATTAGTACTTCCAGATAAAAACAACAAACACAGTAGTGAAATACATGCATATTAAACAATGCCAGCACTTTAGTACTTCCAGCTACAAAACGTAAAACGACGTTATTAAATCCCTACATATTTGACAGTGACAGCACGTTAGTACTTCTACCTATAGAACATAAAACGATCTTTATAAATTCCTACATATATGACAATTGCGCACGTTAGTATTTCCACCTGTAAAACGACCTTTGTTATTCCCTAATTTTTTGACAATAGCAGCACGTTAGTACTTCTAGTTATAGAACATAAAACGACCTCTTTAAATTCCTACGTATTTGACAATTGTGGACGTTAGTACCTCCAGCTACAAAACGTAAAACGACCTTGTTAAATCCCTACATATTTGACAATGACAGCACATTAGTACTTCCAGCTACAAAAAGTAAAACGACCTTGTTAAATCCCTACATATTTGACAATGACAGCACGTTAGTACTTCTAGTTATAGAACATAAAACGACCTTGTTAAATTCCTACGTATTTGACAATTGTGGACGTTAGTACCTCCAGCTACAAAACGTAAAACGACCTTGTTAAATCAATACATATTTGACAATAACAGCACATTAGTACTTCTACCTATAGAACATAAAACGATCTCTTTAAATTCCTACATATTTGACAATTGTGGACGTTAGTACCTCCAGCTACAGAACGTAAAACGACTTTGTTAAATCCCTACATATTTGACAATGACAGCACGTTAGTACTTCCAGCTGCAAAACGTAAAACGACCTTGTTAAATCCCTGCATATTTGTCAATGACAACACGTTAGTACTTCCAGCTAGAAAACAAAAAATGACCTTGTTAAATCCCTACATATTTGACAATGACAGCACGTTAGTACTTCTAGCTATAGAACATAAAACGACCTCTTTAAATCCCTACATATTTGACAATTGTGGACGTTAGTACTTTCAGCTACAATACGTAAAACGACCTTATTAAATCCCTACATATTTGACAATGACAGCACGTTAGTACTTCCAGCTACAAAACATAAAACGACCTTGTTAAATCCTTGCATATTTGTAAATGACAGCACGTTAGTACTTCCAGCTAAAAACAACAAGCAAACTAATGAAATTCCTGCATGTTTGACAAAGATTGCACATTAGTACTTCCAGATAAAAACAACAAACACACTAGTGAAATACATGCATATTAAACAATGGCAGCACATTAGTACTTCCAGCTACAAAACGTAAAACGACGTTATTAAATCCCCACATATTTGACAGTGACAGCACGTTAGTACTTCTACCTATAGAACATAAAACGATCTCTTCAAATTCCTACATATTTGACAATTGTGGACGTTAGTACCTTAAGCTACAGAACGTAAAACGACCTTGTTAAATCCCTACATATTTAACAATGACAGCACGTTAGTACTTCCAGCTGCAAAACGTAAAACGACCTTGTTAAATCCCTGCATATTTGTCAATGACAACACGTTAGTACTTCCAGCTACAAAACGAAAAATGACCTTGTTAAATCCCTACATATTTGACAATGACAGCACGTTAGTACTTCCAGCTACAAAACATAAAACGACCTTGTTAAATCCTCGCATATTTGTCAATGACAGCACGTTAGTACTTCCAGCTAAAAACAACAAGCAAACTAATAAAATTCCTGCATGTTTGACAAAGATTTCACATTAGTACTTCCAGATAAAAACAACAAACACAGTAGTGAAATACATGCATATTAAACAATGGCAGCACTTTAGTACTTCCAGCTACAAAACGTAAAACGACGTTATTAAATCCCTACATATTTGACAGTGACAGCACGTTAGTACTTCTACCTATAGAACATAAAACGATCTTTATAAATTCCTACATATATGACAATTGCGCACGTTAGTATTACCACCTGTAAAACGACCTTTGTTATTCCCTAATTTTTTGACAATAGCAGCACGTTAGTACTTCTAGTTATAGAACATAAAACGACCTCTTTAAATTCCTACGTATTTGACAATTGTGGACGTTAGTACCTCCAGCTACAAAACGTAAAACGACCTTGTTAAATCCCTACATATTTGACAATGACAGCACATTAGTACTTCCAGCTACAAAACGTATAACGACCTTGTTAAATCCCTACATATTTGACAATGACAGCACGTTAGTACTTCTAGTTATAGAACAAAAAACGACCTCTTTAAATTCCTACGTATTTGACAATTGTGGACGTTAGTACCTCCAGCTACAAAACGTAAAACGACCTTGTTAAAGCCCTACATATTTGACAATAGCAGCACGTTAGTACTTCTAGTTATAGAACATAAAACGACCTCTTTAAATTCCTACGTATTTGACAATTGTGGACGTTAGTACCTCCAGCTACAAAACGTAAAACGACCTTGTTAAAGCCCTACATATTTGACAATGGCAGCACTTTAGTACTTCCAGCTACAAAGCGTAAAACGACGTTATTAAATCCCTACATATTTGACAGTGACAGCACGTTAGTACTTCTACCTATAGAACATAAAACGATCTTTATAAATTCCTACATATATGGCAATTGCGCACGTTAGTATTTCCACCTGTAAAACGACCTTTGTTATTCCCTAATTTTTTGACAATAGCAGCACGTTAGTACTTCTAGTTATAGAACATAAAACGACCTCTTTAAATTCCTACGTATTTGACAATTGTGGACGTTAGTACCTCCAGCTACAAAACGTAAAACGACCTTGTTAAATCCCTACATATTTGACAATGACAGCACAATAGTACTTCCAGCTACAAAACGTAAAACGACCTTGTTAAATCCCTACATATTTGACAATGACAGCACTTTAGTACTTCTAGTTATAGAACATAAAACGACCTTGTTAAATTCCTACGTATTTGACAATTGTGGACGTTAGTACCTCCAGCTACAAAACGTAAAACGACCTAGTTAAATCCATACATATTTGACAATGACAGCACGTTAGTACTTCTAGTTATAGAACATAAAACGACCTCTTTAAATTCCTACGTATTTGACAATTGTGGACGTTAGTACCTCCAGCTACAAAACGTAAAACGACCTTGTTAAAGCCCTACATATTTGACAATAGCAGCACGTTAGTACTTCTAGTTATAGAACATAAAACGACCTCTTTATATTCCTACGTATTTGACAATTGTGGACGTTAGTACCTCCAGCTACAAAACGTAAAACGACCTTGTTAAAGCCCTACATATTTGACAATGGCAGCACTTTAGTACTTCCAGCTACAAAACGTAAAACGACGTTATTAAATCCCTACATATTTGACAGTGACAGCACGTTAGTACTTCTACCTATAGAACATAAAACGATCTTTATAAATTCCTACATATATGACAATTGCGCACGTTAGTATTTCCACCTGTAAAACGACCTTTGTTATTCCCTAATTTTTTGACAATAGCAGCACGTTAGTACTTCTAGTTATAGAACATAAAACGATCTTTATAAATTCCTACATATATGGCAATTGCGCACGTTAGTATTTCCACCTGTAAAACGACCTTTGTTATTCCCTAATTTTTTGACAATAGCAGCACGTTAGTACTTCTAGTTATAGAACATAAAACGATCTTTATAAATTCCTACATATATGGCAATTGCGCACGTTAGTATTTCCACCTGTAAAACGACCTTTGTTATTCCCTAATTTTTTGACAATAGCAGCACGTTAGTACTTCTAGTTATAGAACATAAAACGACCTCTTTAAATTCCTACGTATTTGACAATTGTGGACGTTAGTACCTCCAGCTACAAAACGTAAAACGACCTTGTTAAATCCCTACATATTTGACAATGACAGCACATTATAACTTCCAGCTACAAAACGTAAAACAAACTTGTTAAATCCCTACATATTTGACAATAGCAGCACGTTAGTACTTCTAGTTATAGAACATAAAACGACCTCTTTAAATTCCTACGTATTTGACAATTGTGGACGTTAGTACCTCCAGCTACAAAACGTAAAACGACCTTGTTAAATCCCTACATATTTGACAATGACAGCACGTTAGTACTTCTAGTTATAGAACATAAAACGACCTCTTTAAATTCCTACGTATTTGACAATTGTGGACAATAGTACCTCCAGCTACAAAACGTAAAACGACCTTGTTAAGGCCCTACATATTTGACAATAGCAGCACGTTAGTACTTCTAGTTATAGAACATAAAACGACCTCTTTAAATTCCTACGTATTTGACAATTGTGGACGTTAGTACCTCCAGCTACAAAACGTAAAACGACCTTGTTAAATCCCTACATATTTGACAATGACAGCACGTTAGTACTTCCAGCAACAAAACATAAAACGACCTTGTTACATCCTCGCATATTTGACAATGACAGCACGTTAGTACTTCCAGCTACAAAACATAAAACGACCTTGTTAAATCCTCGCATATTTGTCAATGACAGCACGTTAGTACTTCCAGCTAAACACAACAAGTAAACTAATGAAATTCCTGCATGTTTGACAAAGATTTCACATTAGTACTTCCAGATAAAAACAACAAACACAGTAGTGAAATACATGCATATTGAACACTGGCAGCACTTTAGTACTTCCAGCTACAAAACGTAAAACGACGTTATTAAATCCCTACATATTTGACAGAGACAGCACGTTAGTACTTCTACTTATAGAACATAAAACGATCTTTATAAATTCCTACATATATGACAATTGCGCACGTTAGTATTTATACCTGTAAAACGACCTTTGTTATTCCCTAATTTTTTGACAATAGCAGCACGTTAGTACTTCTAGTTATAGAACATAAAACGACCTCTTTAAATTCCTACGTATTTGACAATTGTGGACGTTAGTACCTCCAGCTACAAAACGTAAAACGACCTTGTTAAATCCCTACATATTTGACAATGACAGCACATTAGTACTTCCAGCTACAGAATGTAAAACGACCTTGTTAAATCCCTACATATTTGACAATGACAGCACGTTAGTACTTCCAGCTACAAAACGTAAAACGACCTTTTTAAATCCCTGCATATTTGACAATGACAGCACGTTAGTACTTCTAGTTATAGAACATAAAACGACCTTGTTAAATTCCTACGTATTTGACAATTGTGGACGTTAGTACCTCCAGCTACAAAACGTAAAACGACCTTGTTAAATCCCTACATATTTGACAATGACAGCACGTTAGTACTTCTAGTTATAGAACATAAAACGACCTTGTTAAATTCCTACGTATTTGACAATTGAGGATGTTAGTACTTCCAGCTACAAAACGTAAAACGACCTTGTTAAATCCCTACATATTTGACAATGACAGCACGTTAGTACTTCCAGCTACAAAACGTAAAACGACCTTGTTAAAGCCCTACATATTTGACAATAGCAGCAAGTTAGTACTTCTAGTTATAGAACATAAAACGACCTCTTTAAATTCCTACGTATTTGACAATTGTGGACGTTAGTACCTCCAGCTACAAAACGTAAAACGACCTTGTTAAATCCCTACTTATTTGACAATGACAGCACGTTAGTACTTCCAGCTACAAAACATAAAACGACCTTGTTAAATCCTCGCATATTTGACAATGACAGCACGTTAGTACTTCCAGCTACAAAACATAAAACGACCTTGTTAAATCCTCGCATATTTGTCAATGACAGCACGTTAGTACTTCCAGCTAAAAACAACAAGCAAACTAATGAAATTCCTGCATGTTTGACAAAGATTTCACATTAGTACTTCCAGATAAAAAACTACAAACACAGTAGTGAAATACATGCATATTAAACAATGGCAGCACTTTAGTACTTCCAGCTACAAAACGTAAAACGATCTTGTTAAAGCCCTATATATTTGACAATGACAGCACGTTAGTACTTCCAGCTACAAAACATAAAACGACCTTGTTAAATCCTTGCATATTTGTAAATGACAGCACGTTAGTACTTCCAGCTAAAAACAACAAGCAAACTAATGAAATTCCTGCAAAGATTGCACATTAGTACTTCCAGATAAAAACAACAAACACAGTAGTGAAATACATGCATATTGAACACTGGCAGCACTTTAGTACTTCCAGCTACAAAACGTAAAACGACGTTATTAAATCCCTACATATTTGACAGTGACAGCACGTTAGTACTTCTACCTATAGAACATAAAACGATCTTTATAAATTCCTACATATATGACAATTGCGCACGTTAGTATTTCCACCTGTAAAACGACCTTTGTTATTCCCTAATTTTTTGACAATAGCAGCACGTTAGTACTTCTAGTTATAGAACATAAAACGACCTCTTTAAATTCCAACGTATTTGACAATTGTGGATGTTAGTACCTCCAGCTACAAAACGTAAAACGACCTTGTTAAATCCCTACATATTTGACAATGACAGCACGTTAGTACTTCCAGCTACAAAACGTAAAACGACCTTTTTAAATCCCTGCATATTTGTCAATGACAGCACGTTAGTACTTCCAGCTACAAAACATAAAACGACCTTGTTAAACCTTGCATATTTATCAATGATAGCACGTTAGTACTTCCAGCTACAAAACGTAAAACGACCTTTTTAAATCCCTGCATATTTGTCAATGATAGCACGTTAGTACTTCCAGCTACAAAACGTAAAACGACCCTTTTAAATCCCTGCATATTTGTCAATGACAGCACGTTAGTACTTCCAGCTACAAAACATAAAACG
>JBAIZL010000002.1:22211066-22291066 GCA_036971475.1 Prosapia bicincta | reverse complement strand
AGATATCCATTAATTTCATAAGTGATGAACGATCTTTCCATGTTTATCCTGGCTTTTAATGCACACAAAGTGTTTGCTCCCAAGATAAGGTCAACCCGCAGATTGTCCACTATCAGGAAAACAAATTCTTTTGTGTGTCCGTTTAATGTCAGAGGAAGCATTGTTTGCGATTTGACTCGTTTACAAGTTGCCCCTAATGCTGTGACTATCCCTACATTACCTATTGGTAGCTCATAGAATTGATTTCCATTCTGTTTTAGGGCTATATATTTTTCCCTCTTAATCACAGACATTTGGTCACCTTTATCAATTTCTGCCATGATTTTTTGGTCCTTAATTGCACATTCTATTACTGGACATTGGTCTATTTGTTCCAGTTTTATTAACGAATCATTCCCTTCCTCTAACAAATCGTCCCGAATAGACATGGAAAAACAGCTTAGGCTTATTCCACTATGACGGTAAACCGGCTTTTCCCTTCGTTTCTCAATTTATTTTTTGTTGTCTTTTTGTCATCTCGGATCCCTAACCTGGTTAACGGGTCTCCCTGATTGTTGCCAGAGATCCTCCTACTCAGTTTTTTGGTTTTTGGTCGCTTGGTCCGGGGATAAGCGTTTTAGGAGTAAGGTTTTTCGGATACTTGGAATTTTGGTGTTGTGTGGAGTCACCATGGGATCTAGGGTTAAGGTTAGGTTGTTGGTTTGGAGCAACCTGCCTTTGTTGACTGCGTTGAGCGTTCCCGTTGCCATTTCCATTTTCTGTAACGTTGTCCAACTACTGTAAGAAAGGTATTGCTTGTCTTATGTTACTTGTTGGGTTTCCTTCGCTAGCTAACTGCACGTTACTGCCAAAATGCTTCATTAGCATGAAAGTTAAATGGTTTTCTGGGATTACCGGGTCTACGTTTTTCGCCCTGTTTACCATCATAATGAAATACTCTACCATGGAGTATGGTCCATTATTATGGTAGCGTCCCTGATTAAGCTGTCTCCGTACCTTATCCTGCTGGTGGTTACTCCAGAAATGTTTTGTGAATTCGTGTTTGAATTCTGAATACGTTTCTGTGTCGTTTTTGATGGCTTTCCACCATGCATCCGCTGCCCCTTTTAAATATCTCTCTACTATTTTTAGCTTGGTCATCTCGTCCATTATATTGTCGATCTCGGTGAATAAATCTTCCATTTCCCATAATAATGTCATCGGGTCTTCCTTATCATTCCCCCAGAACTCAATTTTACGGTAAGATGCCTCCCCGTTTCTGTCTAATACCCTCGGTAAGCAAACTTGTGTTACAACTCTTGTTCCGCCTGATTGTTTTACATTTGCTACCTGTTGTTTTACAGTCTTGACTTCCTCGTGTATATTTTGCAATTTTTCATTTAATTTCTTTGTTTTTGATTCTGTTTTAGTTTTTAATTTCTCAATTTCAGTCTCATATTCGTTTAGTTTTTCTATTATATCATTTGTCTTAGTCTCTGTCTCCTTTTGGTAATCATCCAATTTTAATTGAAAGCATCCCATACTTTTTGTCTTTCCGTTCTTTCTTCTTGCCTCTCCTTCTCTCTCAGTTGTCTCTTTTCCTCCTTCTCTTTCTCTCTTTGTTGTCTTTTGATCTCTTTTTCCTTCTCTCTTTGATGTCTTTCTTTTTCTCTTAATTGTCTCTCTACCGCCTTCTCTCTCTCTCTTAATTGGTTTCTTTAACGTCTCTTTCCTTCTCTCTTTGTTGTCTTTTGATCTCATCCTCCACCTTCTCTTTCTCTCTCACTTGTCTCTCCTCCGCCATCTCTTTCTCTCTTTCCGCCTTCTCTTTCTCTTTTTCCGCCTTGAAAAAGGCCATTAATTTATCCATTTCGGTTTCTGACATTTTATTTATTTTAATTTATTGTTTATTTAGATTATCTAATTATTTATTTATATTCGATTGTCCTAGGCCAGACGGTTCCTCACCCTCTCTTTCGTCTAATTATTTATTTAATTTCAGTTATTTATTTATTTTATTGGTACGCTTTTGTATTTTCCTTTAATTTAATTTATTATTTAAAAAAATTAATTGTTTTGTTAAACATTCTGACTTCACTTATGTCACAATAACGATTACTTTTTTACATAATTTAATTATTTAATTTTGAAATAGGGTACCTGTTCAAAGTCCCTGTTCGGGCGCCATTTTTGCAAAGCCTCCCCCGCTTTTTTTTGCACAATTACATATTTATTATATATTTATATATCTGCTGCTCACACCGTTTTGTGTACCGTGTTAAGATCCCTAAAATTTGTCTTGTGTTCCCGCGTAATGGACCACGCCTAAATGCAAGCCTATTCCCGCTGACTTCTACCTTAACGTTTGTATGACCTCCCATAAGATGGTTGGCAAGGTTGTTGGGTCTGTATATAGTCACACATGTCAGAAAAATAGTCAGCGGAAAAAAAAACAACATTTATATGAACACACAAAATTTTCAAAGAATCTTACCACTTCATAGATCTGCAGGCACAGCAAGGGGACGTGCAAAATATGATCATGTTTAAGATACCTTTATTAAAAGGATCCTGTGTTTTTTAAACTTGATCTGCCAGTAGACATCGTCTCTGGGCTTCAATACAAAAAACCAACTAATTTTTAGAATAGCTCAATAAAATTGTTCTCAGGAGAGAACTCGTTTGAAAAAGCATTAGGTTCTGAATTTTATACATTTATTAATTAATGAAATTTAATTAAAACTGTACTTTGATTTTATAATCATTATTTATCAGTTGGAAAAAACTAAAAGTTTTTATTGGTTGTTCAACACAAGATGAATTCAAATACTTTAAGTTTTTATAATGCATTTAATTACTGATTTTAAACTAAAATAATTATCTTTTCAAATAAAATACATTCAACTCTCTCTTTATCTTCACAAATAATTAATTAAACGTTCGTTATTTTTCACATATTTAAATCCTACATTTCATATATAATTCATTAATTACATTTACACATTTTTAAACAAAATTATTTCCAAATTTAACGTAATAAAAAATTGTATCTTCTCATTTCGAGATTGAAATGGTAAATTCACATTTTATTATAAATAATTTTAAAATTTATATGATTCAATAAATCTGGTCTTCTTGTAAATGATTGGCTTATGGCCAAAACCACTTTGCAAATTTAATATTTATTATTCATTATTTAAACATTTTTGTTATACTAATTAATTTTACTACTTTTAATATTTATTTAATTTTTCAACATAGAGTGAATTCATTGTTTAAGTTATTTGGTAATTTGATTTTAATAAATTTAACTGACTAAATTTGACGTTAATTTGTATATAATAGAGAAAATGACTTGCCAAGAATTTCCCTGCCGGTCCTAGAGTCCTCTCGTCTGGATTCCCTGTTCCCTGGACATCGGAAGTTGCCATCCCTGGTCAGTCGATGGGAGTCTTTCTCTATTTCCGTGTCCTGGAGGCTGAGTCTAGAGCACTTGTTCATGGATGGTCTTAGGCAGCGGAAGCGTGATGGTTTGGTCCCATCTGGCCTTATGGTGGTGGTCCTAGGCGCGATCCGACATTACGGCCGTTAGCACCTCGTATTAAACATTTTTACAGACTGCCTTACAGGTCCTTAAGTTCCTGTATTTATTGCAGCTATGTAACCCTTCCCCCCTGCTCTAAGCTCGTCGCTATCTCCGTGCTTCTTTTCTTGTACGGGCGGAATGGACAACGTATTCGATTCAACCTGCATAATTTTGTTATCTGTTTTAGAACACTGAAAAATGTCTATTATTTTTTAACGGCTGTAACTTTTTTGTTATTTAAGTTTTTTACATTTAGTTTTCACTATTGTTCATTTTGGATTTTTCTGGTCATTTCAAAATGTCGATGATTGTTCTACGTGGCCTAGTTCTCAAGTTAGCATTTTTCGGCACTTAGAAATTTTTCACTTCACTCTCGTTTGTCAAATTTAGTTAGTTATTACAGTTTCATGCTATTATAATTTTTAATTTGTCTTAATATTAAGTATTTAAGATTTTATTGACTTCTTCACTCTTTACTATGTTTATCTTTACAATAAATTCAAACCTTATTATTTAAATATTAAAATTGTTATTTAAAAAATAGGAAATTATTAATTTCCCAATTTGGACGGCCTTCCAGATCGTTACAGTGTGTGTGTGTGTGTGTTTGTGCGTGTGTTGAAACGGTCTGTATTAACGTTTCAATTAAGAAATTAATAATTTCTTATTTTTCAAATAACAAATTTAATATTTAAAAAATAAGGTTTTAATTTATGGTATAATAAACATAGTAAAGAGTCAAGAAGTGAGTAAAATTTTGAATAAGTATTATTAAGACAAATCAAAAATTATGATAGCATGAAATTGTAATTGACAAACGAGAGTGAAGTGAAAAATTTTCCAAGTGCCGAAAAATGCTAACTTGAGAGCTAGGCCACGTAGAACTATCATCGACATTTTGAAATGACCAGAAAAATCCATAATAAACAGTAGTGAAAACAGAATTTAAAAAACTCAAATAACAAAAAAAGTTACAGCCATTTAAAAATAATATAAATTTTTCAGTGTTTCAAAATTATGCAGGTTAAAACTAATACGTTGTCCAAGCCGCCCGTACAAGAAACAAGCACGGAGATAGCGAAGAGCTGAGAGGGGAGGGGAAGGAGGACACAGCCGCAATAAATACAGGAACTTATGGACCTGTAAGAAGGTCTGAAAAAATTTTTTAATACGAGGTGCTAACGGTCGTAATGTCGGTCAGCGCCTAGGACAACCACCATAAGGCCAGATGGGACCAAAATAGCCACCTTCCTGCCATCTACTTCCATCCATGGACGAGGGCTCCAGACTCAGCCTCCAGGACGCGGAAATGGAGAAAGACTTCCATCGACTGACCAGGGATGGCAACTTCCGATGTCCAGGGAACAGGGAATCCAGACGAGAGGACTCTAGGACCGGCAGAGAAATCCTTGGCAAGTCATTTTCTCTATTATATACAAATTAACGTCAAATTTAGTCAGTTAAATTTACTAAATTCAAATTACCAATTAAACTTAAACAATGAATTCACTCTATGTTGAAAAATTAAATAAATATTAAAAGTAGTAAAATTAATTAGTATAACAAAAATGTTTAAATAATGAATAATAAATATTAAATTTGCAAAGTGGTTTTGGCCATAAGCCAATCATTTACAAGAAGACCAGATTTATTGAATCATATAAATTTTAAAATTATTTATAATAAAATGTGAATTTACCATTTCAATCTCGAAATGAGAAGATACAATTTTTTATTACGTTAAATTTGGAAATAATTTTGTTTAAAAATGTGTAAATGTAATTAATGAATTATATATGAAATGTAGGATTTAAATATGTGAAAAATAACGAACTTTTAATTAATAATTTGTGAAGATAAAGAGAGAGTTGAATGTATTTTAATTGAAAAGATAATAATTTTAGTTTAAAATCAGTAATTAAAAGCATTATAAAAACTTAAAGTATTTGAATTCATCTTGTGTTGAACAACCAATAAAAACTTTTAGTTTTATCCAACTGATAAATAATGATTATAAAATCAAAGTACAGTTTTATTTAAATTTCATTAATTAATAAATGTATAAAATTCAGAACCTAATGCTTTTTCAAACGAGTTCTCTCCTGAGAACAATTTTATTGAGCTATTCTAAAAATTAGTTGGTTTTTTGCATTGAAGCCCAGAGACGATGTCTACTGGCAGATCAAGTTTAAAGAACACAGTAGCCTTTTAAAAAAGGTATCTTAAACATGATCATATTTTGCACGTCCCCTTGCTGCGCCTGCAGATCTCATAAAGTGGTAAGAGTCTTTGAAAATTTTGTGTGTTCATATAAATGTTGTTTCTTTCCAGCTGACTATTTTACTGACATATGTGACTATATACAGACCCAACAAACCTGCCAACCAACTTAGGGAAGGTCATACAAATGTTAAGGTAGATGTCAGCGGGATAGACTTGCTTTTGGGCATGGTACATTACGCGGGAACACGAGACAAAATTTAGGGATCTTAACACGGTACACAAAACGGTGTGAGCAGCAGATATATAAATATATAATAAATGTATTATTCTGCAAAGTGGGGAGGGACGTTGCAGTGTGTGTGTGTGTGTGTGTGTGTGTGTGTGTGTGTGTGTGTGTGTGTGTGTGTGTGTGTGTGTGTGTGTGTGTGTGTGTGTGTGTGTGTGTGTGTGTGTGTGTGTGTGTGTGTGTGTGTGTGTGTGTGTGTGTGTGTGTGTGTGTGTGTGTGTGTGTGTGTTGTTTGTGTGTTGGTTGTGTGAGTGTGTGTGTGTCAGCGGATCTGGAAATTGAATGAAAGGACAATTAATTTTTCTTTAAATCAATACCGCAATGCCGTGAAGCATATTCATGATCTTCTCGATTTCAACACTTACTTGGTTTTGAATTTTAGAATTACGTTATCACTCATAAACATAAGTAACGGCAATTGTCGGTAATGAAGCTCATACTGAATGCATAGTTTATTAGTCTTGCAAAGTGATATTAACAAAATAATATTTCTTGAAGGGTGGTCAATGTATTCATAACACAATTTATTTTTTCAGTGCAATTAACCTAGACAAGTATCAAAGTACTTTTTGCGATACGTTCCGTGCTGCAAGGGGCTGTTTTGCTTCATTGGAACATGCGTATCCAGATAGAATATTTGAACTCTTTTTAACAAATAAATAACACAGAAAATTAAAAAATTATCTTTATTTCTACCTCTCCTGATGTGATGTTTCCTTACAAATACGTCACTGCCAGAAGAGAGTGATTTACAAATAGTCACTTCCAGATGAGAGTGATTTACAAATATGTCACTTCCAAAAGAGAGTGATTTACAAATAGTCACTTCCAGAAGAGAGTGATTTACAAATATGTCACTTCCAGAAGAGAGTGATTTACAAATACTCACTTCCAGAAGAGAGTGATTTACAAATAGTCACTTCCAGAAGAGAATGATTTACAAATAGTCACTGTCATCTACAGTCTTCATCATATTCGCAGAGGAGCGGTGGACTATGTTTTTGTCAGCCAGTAACTGTATACAATTATGTAAATTTTCGTTAAAAACTAAAATTTTTATAGTATATCTTATTTAAAAATACTTTTACATTAAACAAAATTGTTTAAGTGTAAATATTCTGTGTTCATTTGCTGGCCAAGTTACGCAAAAAGCCACGCTGATAAGATGTCTAAAGAAAATTCAATGACGTCACAAGAAACAAAGGAATTTAGCTCATCTTAGTAACTACATGTAAATGTTATGTCAATCACTGGATTTCATGTAATATCATAATCCCCATATTATGAGTTATGATATGACCCTATGTTTAGAAGTAACAAATAAGTATGAAACCGTTTTATTTAATAAAAAATAATATGTTTTTCAACAAAAATCTTTTTCGTAATCTTCTACTTTTCCACTTGGAGTTATATTCATATTTTGTGTATCATAATTACCTGTCATTCCTAGCATTGCCACTTGATTCATTGACGCGTTTCGGAAAAGCTCCAGTTAGAACTTTTTAACAACTCTTAGTGAATGACACAAACGAAAGATTTTATTATTGTTATCTGTAAATGTATAGAATTGTTTCAAAATTCATTAAATACTAATATTTTCTTAAATTTATATTAGTTCATTATATTTTTACGTTTGTTTTTAAAACATTTAATTTTATAAGTAACTGTAATGAATAAATCATACTTGTGCCTCAGGACATGGAGAAATATTCGTAAAATATTTTTTTATTTCCCTTAGTTGACTGTACAATAAATGAGTTCTCTGCCTCTTTTTCTTTGACGTTTTTACAACTCTACATAGCAACTTACTAAACAGCCAATAATTTGGAAAATATACAAAAAGTTGACAACTTATTTAGTTTCAACAATTAATTATTAAACACATGTTAATCACATTCGGACATGAAAATATAAAATTTAACGGTGAATTATTTTATATACTTTATTTTACAATTAGGATAACATACAGTTTATTCCCTCTGCACTGAAATTTTGGAAATCTCACAAAAGGCGTCATTCTTCATAAAAAACCGATGAAATACAGCTTTGTTGTTCCAACATATTGCAAGGTTTTGATAGTTTGTCAGAACTTATCAGTGCAAACAAAAATTCTCTATTTAATTGTGATTTCGCTTTGGGCCACCATAGTTACCAACCTAATACTGTAATGGCAGTCAAGAGTTTCTTCGTGGTTATGTTGGCCATCCTGGCAACGGCGACTACTGTGACCTTAAAGTGTAAAGAAGTGTTTGAAACTGGGGTAAGTTTCACTTTTTTATAAGATTTCCTGATGTAAACGTCAAGTTTTAAATAAACGTGTATAGGAACAGATAATGGTATTGTTTTCAAGAAAATTAGTTTATAGTGTAGCCTTACAAATTATGCGTGACAATGTACGAGTAAAAGTGTGTGTGTGTGTGTGTGTGTGTGTGTGTGTGTGTGTGTGTGTGTGTGTGTGTGTGTGTGTGTGTGTGTGTGTGTGTGTGTGTGTGTGTGTGTGTGTTGCAGTGGTCTAACCCCACTGCTTGCCGCTAATCTCGCGTCCAGCACCTGTTACGACACCCTTAGTCGTGTAAGTTTTACGCTCTCCTTTGACTTACTGGTGATGGGTGCTGTAGAGCCGAAACGCGTCAGTTCAGCCGCGATCAAAATATTATCCCAACCTACTTCTGGTACTTGTGGTGCGTCGAGCGTGATCTGCCAGTAGATAAATCTCTGGATTTCAATTATAAAACCAACCATAATGCTCTATCTCATTTAGATGGATTTTAAGCCCATTAATAATTATTTTATCAATGTTAAAATGGATATAATTATTTGCTATTGCTTAAATATTTATTAGAATTCCTTTTTCTAACTTGATTTGAAATGATTGTTTTATTTTTTAAAAGGTTGGGAAAATTCTTGAAATTTTATTACTGATTTACCACAGGTTATTAATAATAATTTTAAACATTTTGTAGTTTTAACTTGATTATTAATTAAATTTTTATTAAATTACAATATTAAAATTGTATTTGACAATTTTATCTCAAAAATTTATTTTATTTTCTCTTAACAAAAGCACTTTTTACTTAGAATAAATTTAAATAGCTTATAATGAGTGTCAAATGTTCTTGTTGTTTGATTAAAGTACATAAATACATTGTTCTTCTAAGACAAATTTATAAAATTTACAACTTTAAATAGATTATGAGAAATATTTATATTAACTGGTAGTCTATTATTGCATGCCCATTATTTTATTTTAGAAGTAAGTGCAAGTTTACTTCCAAACCGTTTAATTTTCAATTTACATTTGTGCTCCCAAATATAAATCTAAAAGATTCGTACAACAGGTTTATAGAATTTTTGTTAGTTATCTTTAATACAGGTTGTATGGTGTAATTTTAATGGACATAAAATAAACGTTATTAAACAAGTTAAAGTGATTTTTATTTTAGGATTTCCCATCTTTTTTGTTTTCATCTGTCTATTCTCGCCAAATAACAATATGAAAAAGTCGGAAGCCTCTGTTCCCTACTCTCCTAATTGCTTCCACCAGATCTTCTATCTCCCATAGGGTACCATTTACAAAATCTTTTCATTGGCGTGTTCCCCCCTAAAACCTTTCTTATATATCAGTAACATTGTACCTAAATGACATTCTTGATCAACCTTTGCGTATTTTCAAAATGTCGTTACATTTAGTAGCTGCCAATAAAGCCCATCTTCTCTTCCACCGTTTAAGTTCCTAAAGAATTTCTTTTTTTTCTTTTTCGTGAAAATGCATCATTCCATCTTGTGTGTTCTTTTCTTATTTTCTCCACAGATTCTAATTAGTAATTCTTCCTTTTTTTAACCAGAATTACTTTAAACTTCTCCCTTCGGTCTACTTGAATACATTAGCATCAAATCAATTTATATATTTACTAAATTTTTCATAAAACAGCTGATTTTATGTTTTAGGTTATATGGTAGAACATGCTTATTTTAACGCATAGGTTATATTACTTTATTTATATAATAAAAAGTAACTGAAACTTTTTTTCTTTGTTGACTTAAGCAGGGATTAACTTTAAAAAAACTTTTGTTTTATTACTTGTTTTTACCGTGAAATACAATTAACAAAAAATTTGATGTTCCAGTGCAACGTTCCTATATACTCCAATCAGTTTGGGTGGATAACTCCCCAGTGCTGCCCCGGGCTGACTTGCTATAATGGAAAGTGCCGCTGTTTCTCAAAGTCATGTGGGATAGAGGCAGAACCCAAGCCTTTGGAACCAGTGTTTGGCTAACATATATCAAATAAATAGGTGCGAAATACAAAAAGTACATTTTTATTTCTACCATTTTCTCATACTCTCAAAGAATGCCACTTACAGAAAAGATATATCCCAGATAGATCCAGCTAGAAGTTATACGAAAGGGCCATTTTTATTTAGGGTTTACTTGCAATATGTTTGTTAACTCTCAATTGGAAAACGTATAAGCTATCTTAGGAACATAGATCCTGGATAATGTTTTAAAAAATACACAAACCTTTAAACTTAAATTCATTGTTAAAATAATAAACGACATGTTGAACTTGCAATTCAAGTATATCATTGAAAGGAAATAAAACGTTTTGGATCGTATTAGCTGACCGTCGCCAGTAAAAGCTTATATTAAAATTTGTATTAACTTCACGTAAGCTACTATAACTACAAACACGCACACGCACACGCGGGCGCGCACGCACGCACGCACACAAACACACACACACCCACACACACTAATACACACACACAATCTGTCTTTCACTCTCACTCTCTCTCTCTCTCTCGCTCTCTCTCTCACTCATTCACACACATTATATATATATATATATATTATATATATATATATATATATATATATATATATATATATATATATATATATATTTGTATATTCCAAGTTTCTTCTCTCATACGTCAATACCTTCTCTAGGTTTCTTGTAGTCATTGCATCGTCGATACTATCACGCCAACTTCTTCGTGGTCATCCTCTTTTACTTTTCTCTGGGGGAATCTACTCAAATACGCTTCGGGACCAACTGCCTTTTGGCATCCTTTTTACACTTATAAAGCATGTCAATAGCTTTATTTCTATGTCCCCCTTATACTTTTATCCATTTCCATTTCGTTTATTTCTAACCCTTTCAAGTCTCGTTTATACCCATTCATATTTGGAGTTTGCTTGAAACCTGCTCCTTAAAAACGTGTAATTATCTAATATCGTTGGTGGCATGAAGGCAGTACCTTCTATTATAGAAGGTTCTAAATATACGTCAGGTTTTGTGTGACGACAGCGTATGTAGACCGACGCTACCGTAGGTGACGCTGCTGTTGCTTGCATTTATGCACCTACATGTTTACATTTAGTGTTGGTTAGGTGTCCTTGTGAACACGTGAAAATAACTAAAACAAATGGCATATCCCTGTTGTTTTAATGATTGCCGAGGAAATCACGATAATGCTACAAAAGTGTCAGTATTTTCGTTGCAGAAGGATAAAACACTACGTCGGAGATGGACTTTCGCTATTCTTAGTAAAGATTTCAAGTCAACACAATACTTTAAAGTTATTATTTATTTTTCAATTTATTGCATAGTTCTAATTCATGAACAAATCTAAATAGGCCTACAAAAATATAGAGTTGGTGCAAAGTTATAAATTCTTCTTCCAAATTAAGAAATTGTATCATGTTATAAATCAAATATTATAGATTTCTGGTTACAGCTTGCAGATAACTGTAAAAATATTTGTAGTAATATGGCAACACTTACTTTCTGTTCACTATTAAATTCTACTTTCAACCTAACTGAAATAGGATTGTATATTCAATCAAATAATGTATGCATGTGCATACAGTTTATACATACCTGTGAAAATAGTGCAACATACGGATGCTGAAACGAATTGAATACTATTTGCTACAAGACGCAACTTGCTTTATACCAAGTAAATAATTGAGGCATGTGCCTACAGTTTATAAATAACTGTGAAAATAGTGCAACATACGGTTGCTGCAACTATTCAATACTATTTGCTATAAGACGGAACTAACTTTATACCAAGTAAATAATTGAGGCATGTGCCTACAGTTTATACATAACTGTGAAAATAGTGCAACATACGGTTCCTGCATCTATTAAATACTATTTGCTATAAGACGGAACTTGCTTTATAACAAGTAAATAATTGAGGCATGTGCCTACAATTTATACATAACTGTGAAAATAGTGCAACATACGGCTGCTGCAACTATTGAATACTATTTGCTACAAGACGCAACTTGCTTTATACCAAGTAAATAATTGAGGTATGTGCCTACAGTTTATACATAACTGTGAAAATAGTGCAACATACGGCTGCTGCAACGTATTGAATACTATTTGCTACAAAACGCAACTTGCTTTATACCAAGTAAATAATTGAGGCATGTGCCTACAGTTTATACATAACTGTGAAAATAGTGCAACATACGGTTGCTGCAACGTATTGAATACTATTTGCTACAAAACGCAACTTGCTTTATACCAAGTAAATACTTGAGGCATGTGCCTACAGTTTATACATAACTGTGAAAATAGTGCAACGTACGGTTGCTGCAACGTATTGAATACTATTTGCTACAAGACGCAACTTGCTTTATACCAAGTAAATAGTTGAGGCATGTGCCTACAGTTTATACATAACTGTAAAAACAGTGCAACTTACGGTTGCTGCAACGAATTGAATACTATTTCCTACAAGACGCAACTTGCTTTATACCAAGTAAATAATTGAGGCATGTGCCTACAGTTTATACATAATTGTGAAAATAGTGCAACATACGGTTGCTGCAACTATTGAATACTATTTGCTACAAGACGCAACTTGCTTTATACCAAGTAAATAATTGAGGCATGTGCCTACAGTTTATACATAACTGTGAAAATAGTGCAACATACAGTTGCTGCAACGTATTGAATACTATTTGCTACAAAACGCAACTTGCTTTATACCAAGTAAATACTTGAGGCATGTGCCTACAGTTTATACATAACTGTGAAAATAGTGCAACGTACGGTTGCTGCAACGTATTGAATACTATTTGCTACAAGACGCAACTTGCTTTATACCAAGTAAATAGTTGAGGCATGTGCCTACAGTTTATACATAACTGTAAAAACAGTGCAACTTACGGTTGCTGCAACGAATTGAATACTATTTCCTACAAGACGCAACTTGCTTTATACCAAGTAAATAATTGAGGCATGTGCCTACAGTTTATACATAACTGTGAAAATAGTGCAACGTTCGTTTGCTGCGACGTATTGAATACTATTTGCTTCAAGACGCAACTTGCTTTATACTAAGTAAATAATTGAGGCATGTGCCTACAGTTTATACATAACTGTGAAACTAGTGCAACATACGGTTGCTGCAACTATTGAATACTATTTGCTATAAGACGCAACTTGCTTTATACCAAGTAAATAATTGTGGCATTTGCCTACAGTTTATACATAACTGTGAAAATAGTGCAACATACGGCTGCTGCAACGTATTGAATACTATTTGCTACAAGGAGCAACTTGCTTTATACCAAGTATATAATTGAGGCATGTGCCTACAGTTTATACATAATTGTGAAAATAGTGCAACATACGGTTGCTGCAACGTATTGAATACTATTTGCTATAAGACGGAACTTGCTTTATACCAAGTAAATAATTGAGACATGTGCCTACAGTTTATACATAACTGTGAAAATAGTGCAACATACGGTTGCTGCAACTATTGAATACTATTTGCTACAAGACGCAACTTGCTTTATACCAAGTAATTAATTGAGGCATGTGCCTACAGTTTATACATAACTGTGAAAATAGTGCAACATACGGCTGCTGCAACGTATTGAATACTATTTGCTACAAGGAGCAACTTGCTCTATACCAAGTAATTAATTGAGGCATGTGCCTACAGTTTATACATAACTGTGAAAATAGTGCAACATACGGTTGCTGCAACGTATTGAATACTATTTGCTATAAGACGGAACTTGCTTTATACCAAGTAAATAATTGAGACATGTGCCTACAGTTTATACATAACTGTGAAAATAGTGCAACATACGGTTGCTGCAACTATTGAATACTATTTGCTACAAGACGCAACTTGCTTTATACCAAGTAATTAATTGAGGCATGTGCCTACAGTTTATACATAACTGTGAAAATAGTGCAACATACGGCTGCTGCAACGTATTGAATACTATTTGCTACAAGGAGCAACTTGCTCTATACCAAGTAATTAATTGAGGCATGTGCCTACAGTTTATACATAACTGTGAAAATAGTGCAACATACGGTTGCTGCAACTATTGAATACTATTTGCTACAAGACGCAACTTGCTTTATACCAAGTAATTAATTGAGGCATGTGCCTACAGTTTATACATAACTGTGAAAATAGTGCAACATACGGCTGCTGCAACGTATTGAATACTATTTGCTACAAGGAGCAACTTGCTTTATACCAAGTAAATAATTGAGACATGTGCCTACAGTTTATACATAACTGTGAAAATAGTGCAACATACGGTTGCTGCAACTATTGACTACTATTTGCTACAAGACGCAACTTGCTTTATACCAAGTAATTAATTGAGGCATGTGCCTACAGTTTATACATAACTGTGAAAATAGTGCAACATACGGCTGCTGCAACGTATTGAATACTATTTGCTACAAGACGCAACTTGCTTTATGACAAGTAAATAATTGAGGCATGTGCCTACAGTTAATACATAACTGTGAAAATAGTGCAACATACGGCTGCTGCAACGTATTGAATACTATTTGCTACAAGACGCAACTTGCTTTATACCAAGTAAATAATTGAGGCATGTGCCTACAGTTTATACATAACTGTGAAAATAGTGCAACGTACGGTTGCTGCAACGTATTGAATACTATTTGCTACAAGGAGCAACTTGCTTTATACCAAGTAAATAATTGAAGCATGTGCCTACAGTTTATACATACCTGTGAAAATAGTGCAACGTACGGTTGCTGCAACAAATTGAATACTATTTGCTACAAGACGCAACTTGCTTTATACCTAGTAAATAGTTTTGGCATGTGCCTACAGTTTATACATAACTGTGAAAATAGTGCAACATACGGCTGCTGCAACGTATTGAATACTATTTTCTACAAGACGCAACTTGCTTTATACCAAGTAAATAATTGAGGCATGTGCCTACAGTTTATACATAACTGTGAAAATAGTGCAACATACGGCTGCTGCAACGTATTGAATACTATTTGCTACAAGGAGCAACTTGCTTTATACCAAGTAAATAATTGAGGCATGTGCCTACAGTTTATACATAACTGTGAAAATAGTGCAACATACGGTTGCTGCAACGTATTGAATACTATTTGCTATTAGACGGAACTTGCTTTATACCAAGTAAATAATTGAGACATGTGCCTACAGTTTATACATAACTGTGAAAATAGTGCAACATACGATTGCTGCAACGTATTGAATACTATTTGCTATTAGACGCAACTTGCTTTATACCAAGTAAATAATTGAGACATGTGCCTACAGTTTATACATAACTGTGAAAATAGTGCAACATACGGTTGCTGCAACGTATTGAATACTATTTTCTACAAGACGCAACTTGCTTTATACCAAGTAAATAATTGAGACATGTGCCTACAGTTTATACATAACTGTGAAAATAGTGCAACATACGGTTGCTGCAACGTATTGAATACTATTTGCTATAAGACGGAACTTGCTTTATACCAAGTAAATAATTGAGACATGTGCCTACAGTTTATACATAACTGTGAAAATAGTGCAACATAGGGTTGCTGCAACTATTGAAATCTATTTGCTACAAGACGCAACTTGCTTTATACCAAGTAATTAATTGAGGCATGTGCCTACAGTTTATACATAACTGTGAAAATAGTGCAACATACGGCTGCTGCAACGTATTGAATACTATTTGCTACAAGGAGCAACTTGCTCTATACCAAGTAATTAATTGAGGCATGTGCCTACAGTTTATACATAACTGTGAAAATAGTGCAACATACGGTTGCTGCAACGTATTGAATACTATTTGCTATAAGACGGAACTTGCTTTATACCAAGTAAATAATTGAGACATGTGCCTACAGTTTATACATAACTGTGAAAATAGTGCAACATACGGTTGCTGCAACTATTGAATACTATTTGCTACAAGACGCAACTTGCTTTATACCAAGTAATTAATTGAGGCATGTGCCTACAGTTTATACATAACTGTGAAAATAGTGCAACATACGGCTGCTGCAACGTATTGAATACTATTTGCTACAAGGAGCAACTTGCTCTATACCAAGTAATTAATTGAGGCATGTGCCTACAGTTTATACATAACTGTGAAAATAGTGCAACATACGGTTGCTGCAACTATTGAATACTATTTGCTACAAGACGCAACTTGCTTTATACCAAGTAATTAATTGAGGCATGTGCCTACAGTTTATACATAACTGTGAAAATAGTGCAACATACGGCTGCTGCAACGTATTGAATACTATTTGCTACAAGGAGCAACTTGCTTTATACCAAGTAAATAATTGAGACATGTGCCTACAGTTTATACATAACTGTGAAAATAGTGCAACATACGGTTGCTGCAACTATTGACTACTATTTGCTACAAGACGCAACTTGCTTTATAACAAGTAATTAATTGAGGCATGTGCCTACAGTTTATACATAACTGTGAAAATAGTGCAACATACGGCTGCTGCAACGTATTGAATACTATTTGCTACAAGACGCAACTTGCTTTATGACAAGTAAATAATTGAGGCATGTGCCTACAGTTAATACATAACTGTGAAAATAGTGCAACATACGGCTGCTGCAACGTATTGAATACTATTTGCTACAAGACGCAACTTGCTTTATACCAAGTAAATAATTGAGGCATGTGCCTACAGTTTATACATAACTGTGAAAATAGTGCAACGTACGGTTGCTGCAACGTATTGAATACTATTTGCTACAAGGAGCAACTTGCTTTATACCAAGTAAATAATTGAAGCATGTGCCTACAGTTTATACATACCTGTGAAAATAGTGCAACGTACGGTTGCTGCAACAAATTGAATACTATTTGCTACAAGACGCAACTTGCTTTATACCTAGTAAATAATTTTGGCATGTGCCTACAGTTTATACATAACTGTGAAAATAGTGCAACATACGGCTGCTGCAACGTATTGAATACTATTTTCTACAAGACGCAACTTGCTTTATACCAAGTAAATAATTGAGGCATGTGCCTACAGTTTATACATAACTGTGAAAATAGTGCAACATACGGCTGCTGCAACGTATTGAATACTATTTGCTACAAGGAGCAACTTGCTTTATACCAAGTAAATAATTGAGGCATGTGCCTACAGTTTATACATAACTGTGAAAATAGTGCAACATACGGTTGCTGCAACGTATTGAATACTATTTGCTATTAGACGGAACTTGCTTTATACCAAGTAAATAATTGAGACATGTGCCTACAGTTTATACATAACTGTGAAAATAGTGCAACATACGATTGCTGCAACGTATTGAATACTATTTGCTATTAGACGGAACTTGCTTTATACCAAGTAAATAATTGAGACATGTGCCTACAGTTTATACATAACTGTGAAAATAGTGCAACATACGGTTGCTGCAACGTATTGAATACTATTTTCTACAAGACGCAACTTGCTTTATACCAAGTAAATAATTGAGACATGTGCCTACAGTTTATACATAACTGTGAAAATAGTGCAACATACGATTGCTGCAACGTATTGAATACTATTTGCTATTAGACGGAACTTGCTTTATACCAAGTAAATAATTGAGACATGTGCCTACAGTTTATACATAACTGTGAAAATAGTGCAACATACGGTTGCTGCAACGTATTGAATACTATTTTCTACAAGACGCAACTTGCTTTATACCAAGTAAATAATTGAGACATGTGCCTACAGTTTATACATAACTGTGAAAATAGTGCAACATACGGTTGCTGCAACTATTGAGTACTATTTGCTACAAGACGCAACTTGCTTTATACCAAGTAAATAATTGAGGCATGTGCCTACAGTTTATACATAACTGTGAAAATAGTGCAACATACGGTTGCTGCAACTATTGAGTACTATTTGCTACAAGACGCAACTTGCTTTATACCAAGTAAATAATTGAGACATGTGCCTACAGTTTATACATAACTGTGAAAATAGTGCAACATACGGTTGCTGCAACTATTGAGTACTATTTGCTACAAGACTCAACTTGCTTTATACCAAGTAAATAATTGAGACATGTGCCTACAGTTTATACATAACTGTGAAAATAGTGCAACATACGGTTGCTGCAACTATTGAGTACTATTTGCTACAAGACGCAACTTGCTTTATACCAAGTAAATAATTGAGACATGTGCCTACAGTTTATACATAACTGTGAAAATAGTGCAACATACGGTTGCTGCAACTATTGAGTACTATTTGCTACAAGACGCAACTTGCTTTATACCAAGTAAATAATTGAGACATGTGCCTACAGTTTATACATAACTGTGAAAATAGTGCAACATACGGTTGCTGCAACTATTGAGTACTATTTGCTACAAGACGCAACTTGCTTTATACCAAGTAAATAATTGAGACATGTGGCTACAGTTTATACATAACTGTGAAAATAGTGCAACATACGGCTGCTGCAACGTATTGAGTACTATTTGCTACAAGACGCAACTTGCTTTATACCAAGTAAATAATTGAGACATGTGCCTACAGTTTATACATAACTGTGAAAATAGTGCAACATACGGTTGCTGCAACTATTGAGTACTATTTGCTACAAGACGCAACTTGCTTTATACCAAGTAAATAATTGAGACATGTGCCTACAGTTTATACATAACTGTGAAAATAGTGCAACATACGGTTGCTGCAACTATTGAGTACTATTTGCTACAAGACGCAACTTGCTTTATACCAAGTAAATAATTGAGACATGTGCCTACAGTTTATACATAACTGTGAAAATAGTGCAACATACGGTTGCTGCAACTATTGAGTACTATTTGCTACAAGACGCAACTTGCTTTATACCAAGTAAATAATTGAGACATGTGCCTACAGTTTATACATAACTGTGAAAATAGTGCAACATACGGTTGCTGCAACTATTGAGTACTATTTGCTACAAGACGCAACTTGCTTTATACCAAGTAAATAATTGAGACATGTGCCTACAGTTTATACATAACTGTGAAAATAGTGCAACATACGGTTGCTGCAACTATTGAGTACTATTTGCTACAAGACGCAACTTGCTTTATACCAAGTAAATAATTGAGACATGTGCCTACAGTTTATACATAACTGTGAAAATAGTGCAACATACGGCTGCTGCAACTATTGAGTACTATTTGCTACAAGACGCAACTTGCTTTATACCAAGTAATTAATTGAGGGATGTGCCTACAGTTTATACATAACTGTGAAAATAGTGCAACATACGGTTGCTGCAACGTATTGAATACTATTTTCTACAAGACCCAACTTGCTTTATACCAAGTAAATAATTGAGACATGTGCCTACAGTTTATACATAACTGTGAAAATAGTGCAACATACGGCTGCTGCAACTATTGAGTACTATTTGCTACAAGACGCAACTTGCTTTATACCAAGTAATTAATTGAGGGATGTGCCTACAGTTTATACATAACTGTGAAAATAGTGCAACATACGGTTGCTGCAACGTATTGAATACTATTTTCTACAAGACGCAACTTGCTTTATACCAAGTAAATAATTGAGACATGTGCCTACAGTTTATACATAACTGTGAAAATAGTGCAACATACGGTTGCTGCAACGTATTGAATACTATTTGCTATAAGACGGAACTTGCTTTATACCAAGTAATTAATTGAGGCATGTGCCTACAGTTTATACATAACTGTGAAAATAGTGCAACATACGGTTGCTGCAACTATTGAATACTATTTGCTACAAGACGCAACTTGCTTTATACCAAGTAATTAATTGAGGCATGTGCCTACAGTTTATACATAACTGTGAAAATAGTGCAACATACGGCTGCTGCAACGTATTGAATACTATTTGCTACAAGGAGCAACTTGCTTTATACCAAGTAAATAATTGAGACATGTGCCTACAGTTTATACATAACTGTGAAAATAGTGCAACATACGGTTGCTGCAACTATTGACTACTATTTGCTACAAGACGCAACTTGCTTTATACCAAGTAATTAATTGAGGCATGTGCCTACAGTTTATACATAACTGTGAAAATAGTGCAACATACGGCTGCTGCAACGTATTGAATACTATTTGCTACAAGACGCAACTTGCTTTATGACAAGTAAATAATTGAGGCATGTGCCTACAGTTAATACATAACTGTGAAAATAGTGCAACATACGGCTGCTGCAACGTATTGAATACTATTTGCTACAAGACGCAACTTGCTTTATACCAAGTAAATAATTGAGGCATGTGCCTACAGTTTATACATAACTGTGAAAATAGTGCAACGTACGGTTGCTGCAACGTATTGAATACTATTTGCTACAAGGAGCAACTTGCTTTATACCAAGTAAATAATTGAAGCATGTGCCTACAGTTTATACATACCTGTGAAAATAGTGCAACGTACGGTTGCTGCAACAAATTGAATACTATTTGCTACAAGACGCAACTTGCTTTATACCTAGTAAATAGTTTTGGCATGTGCCTACAGTTTATACATAACTGTGAAAATAGTGCAACATACGGCTGCTGCAACGTATTGAATACTATTTTCTACAAGACGCAACTTGCTTTATACCAAGTAAATAATTGAGGCATGTGCCTACAGTTTATACATAACTGTGAAAATAGTGCAACATACGGCTGCTGCAACGTATTGAATACTATTTGCTACAAGGAGCAACTTGCTTTATACCAAGTAAATAATTGAGGCATGTGCCTACAGTTTATACATAACTGTGAAAATAGTGCAACATACGGTTGCTGCAACGTATTGAATACTATTTGCTATTAGACGGAACTTGCTTTATACCAAGTAAATAATTGAGACATGTGCCTACAGTTTATACATAACTGTGAAAATAGTGCAACATACGATTGCTGCAACGTATTGAATACTATTTGCTATTAGACGCAACTTGCTTTATACCAAGTAAATAATTGAGACATGTGCCTACAGTTTATACATAACTGTGAAAATAGTGCAACATACGGTTGCTGCAACGTATTGAATACTATTTTCTACAAGACGCAACTTGCTTTATACCAAGTAAATAATTGAGACATGTGCCTACAGTTTATACATAACTGTGAAAATAGTGCAACATACGGTTGCTGCAACGTATTGAATACTATTTGCTATAAGACGGAACTTGCTTTATACCAAGTAAATAATTGAGACATGTGCCTACAGTTTATACATAACTGTGAAAATAGTGCAACATAGGGTTGCTGCAACTATTGAAATCTATTTGCTACAAGACGCAACTTGCTTTATACCAAGTAATTAATTGAGGCATGTGCCTACAGTTTATACATAACTGTGAAAATAGTGCAACATACGGCTGCTGCAACGTATTGAATACTATTTGCTACAAGGAGCAACTTGCTCTATACCAAGTAATTAATTGAGGCATGTGCCTACAGTTTATACATAACTGTGAAAATAGTGCAACATACGGTTGCTGCAACGTATTGAATACTATTTGCTATAAGACGGAACTTGCTTTATACCAAGTAAATAATTGAGACATGTGCCTACAGTTTATACATAACTGTGAAAATAGTGCAACATACGGTTGCTGCAACTATTGAATACTATTTGCTACAAGACGCAACTTGCTTTATACCAAGTAATTAATTGAGGCATGTGCCTACAGTTTATACATAACTGTGAAAATAGTGCAACATACGGCTGCTGCAACGTATTGAATACTATTTGCTACAAGGAGCAACTTGCTCTATACCAAGTAATTAATTGAGGCATGTGCCTACAGTTTATACATAACTGTGAAAATAGTGCAACATACGGTTGCTGCAACTATTGAATACTATTTGCTACAAGACGCAACTTGCTTTATACCAAGTAATTAATTGAGGCATGTGCCTACAGTTTATACATAACTGTGAAAATAGTGCAACATACGGCTGCTGCAACGTATTGAATACTATTTGCTACAAGGAGCAACTTGCTTTATACCAAGTAAATAATTGAGACATGTGCCTACAGTTTATACATAACTGTGAAAATAGTGCAACATACGGTTGCTGCAACTATTGACTACTATTTGCTACAAGACGCAACTTGCTTTATAACAAGTAATTAATTGAGGCATGTGCCTACAGTTTATACATAACTGTGAAAATAGTGCAACATACGGCTGCTGCAACGTATTGAATACTATTTGCTACAAGACGCAACTTGCTTTATGACAAGTAAATAATTGAGGCATGTGCCTACAGTTAATACATAACTGTGAAAATAGTGCAACATACGGCTGCTGCAACGTATTGAATACTATTTGCTACAAGACGCAACTTGCTTTATACCAAGTAAATAATTGAGGCATGTGCCTACAGTTTATACATAACTGTGAAAATAGTGCAACGTACGGTTGCTGCAACGTATTGAATACTATTTGCTACAAGGAGCAACTTGCTTTATACCAAGTAAATAATTGAAGCATGTGCCTACAGTTTATACATACCTGTGAAAATAGTGCAACGTACGGTTGCTGCAACAAATTGAATACTATTTGCTACAAGACGCAACTTGCTTTATACCTAGTAAATAATTTTGGCATGTGCCTACAGTTTATACATAACTGTGAAAATAGTGCAACATACGGCTGCTGCAACGTATTGAATACTATTTTCTACAAGACGCAACTTGCTTTATACCAAGTAAATAATTGAGGCATGTGCCTACAGTTTATACATAACTGTGAAAATAGTGCAACATACGGCTGCTGCAACGTATTGAATACTATTTGCTACAAGGAGCAACTTGCTTTATACCAAGTAAATAATTGAGGCATGTGCCTACAGTTTATACATAACTGTGAAAATAGTGCAACATACGGTTGCTGCAACGTATTGAATACTATTTGCTATTAGACGGAACTTGCTTTATACCAAGTAAATAATTGAGACATGTGCCTACAGTTTATACATAACTGTGAAAATAGTGCAACATACGATTGCTGCAACGTATTGAATACTATTTGCTATTAGACGGAACTTGCTTTATACCAAGTAAATAATTGAGACATGTGCCTACAGTTTATACATAACTGTGAAAATAGTGCAACATACGGTTGCTGCAACGTATTGAATACTATTTTCTACAAGACGCAACTTGCTTTATACCAAGTAAATAATTGAGACATGTGCCTACAGTTTATACATAACTGTGAAAATAGTGCAACATACGATTGCTGCAACGTATTGAATACTATTTGCTATTAGACGGAACTTGCTTTATACCAAGTAAATAATTGAGACATGTGCCTACAGTTTATACATAACTGTGAAAATAGTGCAACATACGGTTCCTGCAACGTATTGAATACTATTTTCTACAAGACGCAACTTGCTTTATACCAAGTAAATAATTGAGACATGTGCCTACAGTTTATACATAACTGTGAAAATAGTGCAACATACGGTTGCTGCAACTATTGAGTACTATTTGCTACAAGACGCAACTTGCTTTATACCAAGTAAATAATTGAGGCATGTGCCTACAGTTTATACATAACTGTGAAAATAGTGCAACATACGGTTGCTGCAACTATTGAGTACTATTTGCTACAAGACGCAACTTGCTTTATACCAAGTAAATAATTGAGACATGTGCCTACAGTTTATACATAACTGTGAAAATAGTGCAACATACGGTTGCTGCAACTATTGAGTACTATTTGCTACAAGACGCAACTTGCTTTATACCAAGTAAATAATTGAGACATGTGCCTACAGTTTATACATAACTGTGAAAATAGTGCAACATACGGTTGCTGCAACTATTGAGTACTATTTGCTACAAGACGCAACTTGCTTTATACCAAGTAAATAATTGAGACATGTGCCTACAGTTTATACATAACTGTGAAAATAGTGCAACATACGGTTGCTGCAACTATTGAGTACTATTTGCTACAAGACGCAACTTGCTTTATACCAAGTAAATAATTGAGACATGTGCCTACAGTTTATACATAACTGTGAAAATAGTGCAACATACGGTTGCTGCAACTATTGAGTACTATTTGCTACAAGACGCAACTTGCTTTATACCAAGTAAATAATTGAGACATGTGGCTACAGTTTATACATAACTGTGAAAATAGTGCAACATACGGCTGCTGCAACGTATTGAGTACTATTTGCTACAAGACGCAACTTGCTTTATACCAAGTAAATAATTGAGACATGTGCCTACAGTTTATACATAACTGTGAAAATAGTGCAACATACGGTTGCTGCAACTATTGAGTACTATTTGCTACAAGACGCAACTTGCTTTATACCAAGTAAATAATTGAGACATGTGCCTACAGTTTATACATAACTGTGAAAATAGTGCAACATACGGTTGCTGCAACTATTGAGTACTATTTGCTACAAGACGCAACTTGCTTTATACCAAGTAAATAATTGAGACATGTGCCTACAGTTTATACATAACTGTGAAAATAGTGCAACATACGGTTGCTGCAACTATTGAGTACTATTTGCTACAAGACGCAACTTGCTTTATACCAAGTAAATAATTGAGACATGTGCCTACAGTTTATACATAACTGTGAAAATAGTGCAACATACGGTTGCTGCAACTATTGAGTACTATTTGCTACAAGACGCAACTTGCTTTATACCAAGTAAATAATTGAGACATGTGCCTACAGTTTATACATAACTGTGAAAATAGTGCAACATACGGTTGCTGCAACTATTGAGTACTATTTGCTACAAGACGCAACTTGCTTTATACCAAGTAAATAATTGAGACATGTGCCTACAGTTTATACATAACTGTGAAAATAGTGCAACATACGGCTGCTGCAACTATTGAGTACTATTTGCTACAAGACGCAACTTGCTTTATACCAAGTAATTAATTGAGGGATGTGCCTACAGTTTATACATAACTGTGAAAATAGTGCAACATACGGTTGCTGCAACGTATTGAATACTATTTTCTACAAGACCCAACTTGCTTTATACCAAGTAAATAATTGAGACATGTGCCTACAGTTTATACATAACTGTGAAAATAGTGCAACATACGGCTGCTGCAACTATTGAGTACTATTTGCTACAAGACGCAACTTGCTTTATACCAAGTAATTAATTGAGGGATGTGCCTACAGTTTATACATAACTGTGAAAATAGTGCAACATACGGTTGCTGCAACGTATTGAATACTATTTTCTACAAGACGCAACTTGCTTTATACCAAGTAAATAATTGAGACATGTGCCTACAGTTTATACATAACTGTGAAAATAGTGCAACATACGGTTGCTGCAACGTATTGAATACTATTTGCTATAAGACGGAACTTGCTTTATACCAAGTAAATAATTGAGACATGTGCCTACAGTTTATACATAACTGTGAAAATAGTGCAACATAGGGTTGCTGCAACTATTGAAATCTATTTGCTACAAGACGCAACTTGCTTTATACCAAGTAATTAATTGAGGCATGTGCCTACAGTTTATACATAACTGTGAAAATAGTGCAACATACGGCTGCTGCAACGTATTGAATACTATTTGCTACAAGGAGCAACTTGCTCTATACCAAGTAATTAAATGAGGCATGTGCCTACAGTTTATACATAACTGTGAAAATAGTGCAACATACGGTTGCTGCAACGTATTGAATACTATTTGCTATAAGACGGAACTTGCTTTATACCAAGTAAATAATTGAGACATGTGCCTACAGTTTATACATAACTGTGAAAATAGTGCAACATACGGTTGCTGCAACTATTGAATACTATTTGCTACAAGACGCAACTTGCTTTATACCAAGTAATTAATTGAGGCATGTGCCTACAGTTTATACATAACTGTGAAAATAGTGCAACATACGGCTGCTGCAACGTATTGAATACTATTTGCTACAAGGAGCAACTTGCTCTATACCAAGTAATTAATTGAGGCATGTGCCTACAGTTTATACATAACTGTGAAAATAGTGCAACATACGGTTGCTGCAACTATTGAATACTATTTGCTACAAGACGCAACTTGCTTTATACCAAGTAATTAATTGAGGCATGTGCCTACAGTTTATACATAACTGTGAAAATAGTGCAACATACGGCTGCTGCAACGTATTGAATACTATTTGCTACAAGGAGCAACTTGCTTTATACCAAGTAAATAATTGAGACATGTGCCTACAGTTTATACATAACTGTGAAAATAGTGCAACATACGGTTGCTGCAACTATTGACTACTATTTGCTACAAGACGCAACTTGCTTTATACCAAGTAATTAATTGAGGCATGTGCCTACAGTTTATACATAACTGTGAAAATAGTGCAACATACGGCTGCTGCAACGTATTGAATACTATTTGCTACAAGACGCAACTTGCTTTATGACAAGTAAATAATTGAGGCATGTGCCTACAGTTAATACATAACTGTGAAAATAGTGCAACATACGGCTGCTGCAACGTATTGAATACTATTTGCTACAAGACGCAACTTGCTTTATACCAAGTAAATAATTGAGGCATGTGCCTACAGTTTATACATAACTGTGAAAATAGTGCAACGTACGGTTGCTGCAACGTATTGAATACTATTTGCTACAAGGAGCAACTTGCTTTATACCAAGTAAATAATTGAAGCATGTGCCTACAGTTTATACATACCTGTGAAAATAGTGCAACGTACGGTTGCTGCAACAAATTGAATACTATTTGCTACAAGACGCAACTTGCTTTATACCTAGTAAATAATTTTGGCATGTGCCTACAGTTTATACATAACTGTGAAAATAGTGCAACATACGGCTGCTGCAACGTATTGAATACTATTTTCTACAAGACGCAACTTGCTTTATACCAAGTAAATAATTGAGGCATGTGCCTACAGTTTATACATAACTGTGAAAATAGTGCAACATACGGCTGCTGCAACGTATTGAATACTATTTGCTACAAGGAGCAACTTGCTTTATACCAAGTAAATAATTGAGGCATGTGCCTACAGTTTATACATAACTGTGAAAATAGTGCAACATACGGTTGCTGCAACGTATTGAATACTATTTGCTATTAGACGGAACTTGCTTTATACCAAGTAAATAATTGAGACATGTGCCTACAGTTTATACATAACTGTGAAAATAGTGCAACATACGATTGCTGCAACGTATTGAATACTATTTGCTATTAGACGGAACTTGCTTTATACCAAGTAAATAATTGAGACATGTGCCTACAGTTTATACATAACTGTGAAAATAGTGCAACATACGGTTGCTGCAACGTATTGAATACTATTTTCTACAAGACGCAACTTGCTTTATACCAAGTAAATAATTGAGACATGTGCCTACAGTTTATACATAACTGTGAAAATAGTGCAACATACGATTGCTGCAACGTATTGAATACTATTTGCTATTAGACGGAACTTGCTTTATACCAAGTAAATAATTGAGACATGTGCCTACAGTTTATACATAACTGTGAAAATAGTGCAACATACGGTTGCTGCAACGTATTGAATACTATTTTCTACAAGACGCAACTTGCTTTATACCAAGTAAATAATTGAGACATGTGCCTACAGTTTATACATAACTGTGAAAATAGTGCAACATACGGTTGCTGCAACTATTGAGTACTATTTGCTACAAGACGCAACTTGCTTTATACCAAGTAAATAATTGAGGCATGTGCCTACAGTTTATACATAACTGTGAAAATAGTGCAACATACGGTTGCTGCAACTATTGAGTACTATTTGCTACAAGACGCAACTTGCTTTATACCAAGTAAATAATTGAGACATGTGCCTACAGTTTATACATAACTGTGAAAATAGTGCAACATACGGTTGCTGCAACTATTGAGTACTATTTGCTACAAGACGCAACTTGCTTTATACCAAGTAAATAATTGAGACATGTGCCTACAGTTTATACATAACTGTGAAAATAGTGCAACATACGGTTGCTGCAACTATTGAGTACTATTTGCTACAAGACGCAACTTGCTTTATACCAAGTAAATAATTGAGACATGTGCCTACAGTTTATACATAACTGTGAAAATAGTGCAACATACGGTTGCTGCAACTATTGAGTACTATTTGCTACAAGACGCAACTTGCTTTATACCAAGTAAATAATTGAGACATGTGCCTACAGTTTATACATAACTGTGAAAATAGTGCAACATACGGTTGCTGCAACTATTGAGTACTATTTGCTACAAGACGCAACTTGCTTTATACCAAGTAAATAATTGAGACATGTGGCTACAGTTTATACATAACTGTGAAAATAGTGCAACATACGGCTGCTGCAACGTATTGAGTACTATTTGCTACAAGACGCAACTTGCTTTATACCAAGTAAATAATTGAGACATGTGCCTACAGTTTATACATAACTGTGAAAATAGTGCAACATACGGTTGCTGCAACTATTGAGTACTATTTGCTACAAGACGCAACTTGCTTTATACCAAGTAAATAATTGAGACATGTGCCTACAGTTTATACATAACTGTGAAAATAGTGCAACATTCGGTTGCTGCAACGTATTGAATACTATTTTCTACAAGACGCAACTTGCTTTATAACAAGTAAATAATTGAGGCATGTGCCTACATTTTATACATAACTGTGAAAATAGTGCAACATACGGCTGCTGCAACGTATTGAATACTATTTGCTACAAAACGCAACTTGCTTTATACCAAGTAAATAATTGAGGCATGTGCCTACAGTTTATACAAAACTGTGAAAATAGTGCAGAATACGGCTGCTGCAACGTATTGAATACTATTTGCTACAAGACGCAACTTGCTTTATTCCAAGTAAATATTTGATGCATGTGCCTACAGTTTATACATGACGGTGAAAATAGTGCATCATACGGTTGCTGCAACCTATTGAATACTATTTGCTACAAGACGCAACTTGCTTTATACCAAGTAAATAATTGAGACATGTGCCTACAGTTTATACATAACTGTGAAAATAGTGCAACATACGGTTGCTGCAACTATTGAGTACTATTTGCTACAAGACGCAACTTGCTTTATACCAAGTAAATAATTGAGACATGTGCCTACAGTTTATACATAACTGTGAAAATAGTGCAACATACGGTTGCTGCAACTATTGAGTACTATTTGCTACAAGACGCAACTTGCTTTATACCAAGTAAATAATTGAGACATGTGCCTACAGTTTATACATAACTGTGAAAATAGTGCAACATACGGTTGCTGCAACTATTGAGTACTATTTGCTACAAGACGCAACTTGCTTTATACCAAGTAAATAATTGAGACATGTGCCTACAGTTTATACATAACTGTGAAAATAGTGCAACATACGGTTGCTGCAACTATTGAGTACTATTTGCTACAAGACGCAACTTGCTTTATACCAAGTAAATAATTGAGACATGTGCCTACAGTTTATACATAACTGTGAAAATAGTGCAACATACGGTTGCTGCAACTATTGAGTACTATTTGCTACAAGACGCAACTTGCTTTATACCAAGTAAATAATTGAGACATGTGCCTACAGTTTATACATAACTGTGAAAATAGTGCAACATACGGTTGCTGCAACTATTGAGTACTATTTGCTACAAGACGCAACTTGCTTTATACCAAGTAAATAATTGAGACATGTGCCTACAGTTTATACATAACTGTGAAAATAGTGCAACATACGGCTGCTGCAACTATTGAGTACTATTTGCTACAAGACGCAACTTGCTTTATACCAAGTAATTAATTGAGGGATGTGCCTACAGTTTATACATAACTGTGAAAATAGTGCAACATACGGTTGCTGCAACGTATTGAATACTATTTTCTACAAGACCCAACTTGCTTTATACCAAGTAAATAATTGAGACATGTGCCTACAGTTTATACATAACTGTGAAAATAGTGCAACATACGGCTGCTGCAACTATTGAGTACTATTTGCTACAAGACGCAACTTGCTTTATACCAAGTAATTAATTGAGGGATGTGCCTACAGTTTATACATAACTGTGAAAATAGTGCAACATACGGTTGCTGCAACGTATTGAATACTATTTGCTATTAGACGGAACTTGCTTTATACCAAGTAAATAATTGAGGCATGTGCCTACATTTTATACATAACTGTGAAAATAGTGCAACATACGGCTGCTGCAACGTATTGAATACTATTTGCTACAGAACGCAACTTGCTCTATACCAAGTGAATAATTGAGGCATGTGCCTACAGTTTATACATAACTGTGAAACTAGTGCAACATACGGCTGCTGCAACGTATTGAATACTATTTGCTACAAAACGCAACTTGCTTTATACCAAGTAAATAATTGAGGCATGTGCCTACACATTATACATAACTGTGAAAATAGTACAACGTACGGTCGCTGCAACCTATTGAATAATATTTGCTACAAGACGCAACTTGCTTTATACCAAGTAAATAATTGAGGCATGTGCCTACAGTTTATACATAACTGTGAAAATAGTGCAACGTATGGCTGCTGCAACGTATTGAATACTATTTGCTACAAGACGCAACTTGCTTTATACCAAGTAAATAATTGAGGCATGTGCCTACAGTTTATATATAACTGTGAAAATAGTGCAACGTACGGCTGCTGCAACGTATCGAATACTATTTGCTACAAGACGCAAATTGCTTACTACCAAGTAAATAATTGAGGCATGTGCCTACAGTTTATACATAACTATGAAAATAGGGCAACAAACGGCTGCTGCAACGTATTGAATACTATTTGCTACAAGACGCAACTTGCTTTATACCAAGTAAATAATTGAGGCATGTGAATACAGTTTATACATAACTGTGAAAATAGTGCAACGTACGGTTGCTGAAACGTATTGAATACTATTTGCTACAAGACGCAACTTGCATTATACAAAGTAAATAATTGAGGCATGTGCCTACAGTTTATACATAACTGAGAAAATAGTGCAACAAACAATTGCTGGAACGAATTGGAGCCTATTTGCTACCAAACTCACCTTGCTTTATACCAAGCAAATAATTGAGGCTTGTGCCTACAGTTTATACATAACTGAGAAAATATTGCAACAAACAATTGCTGCAACGAATTGGAGCCTATTTGCTACCAAACTCACCTTCCTTTTTACCAAGCAAATAATTGAGGCTTGTGGCTGCAGTTTATACATAACTTTGAAAATAGTGCAGCATACTGTTGCTGCAACTATTGAATCATATTTGAAACATATGAATGACCTTCTTGGTTTCAACACTAACTTGATTTGAATTTTAGGATTAGTATCTCTCTGATTAACGTACCCGGCAACTGTCGCAAATAAAACTCATACTAAACTCATAATTTATTTATCTTGCAAAGTGGTATTAACCTAATATTTATAAAATAACTTTTTTTTCAGTGCAGTATACCTAGATACTACATTGGGTATGGTTGGGTTTACATCCCGTGCTGAAAGGAGTTGGTTTGTTCTAGTGGAAGATGCATAAGTAGGAGATATTGAACTTCCTTTAATTCTCCAAGAGGTAACAAATAAATAACTTAGAAAGATAAAAGTTGCAACTTTATTTCTACCTTTCCTTATTTGATGTTTTATTTCAGAATTTGCCACTTCCAGAAGTGGCCAAATAAAGTAATGCATATAAGTGTATATTTTTACTGAAAATTATACTATTTTATTCTTAGCCTGTAACTGTATATAATTGCTGAAAACTTTCTTTTAATAACATTTTTTAACTAACATAGAATGCGCTCTAATAAACCTAATAAATATCAAATAAATAACAAAAAATACAAAACGTAAACCACTTATTTAGTTTAATAAATTACTAAACTCTCAAACCTGTATTGTTAATCACATCTGGACATAAAAATATTAAATTATTAGTCAATTATTTTTGTATACCTAATTATAATTAATACAACAGCTAGTTTATTCCCATACTCGTCGTTCTTTGGAAATCCACTTTTTTTAAAAAAACCTTATGAAGTACAGCTTTGTTGTACATTTTTACTTCTACCATTTTATCATAGATTTGAAAGAATGTCAGTTGCAGAATTTTAAAACCCATGTAAAGTCAGCTAGAAGTTACACAAAAGGCACACTTCAAACGGTGTGTTTAAAAATACACAAACCTTCAAACTTTTAGTTAAAACCATTAACAACATGTTGAACTTGCAATTCAGGTATATTATTAAAAGGAGATGAAACGTTTTCGTACGTATTAAGTGTCCTTCGCCAGTAATTAGAGTAGTAGTTAAAATAAAATTTGTATCTGCTTCACTCACGCTATTATAACTACACACACAAGCATACGCGCATGCGCATACACACACTCTCTCTCTCTCACACACACACACACACACACACACACACACACACACACACACACACACACACACACATTCAATCCCACATACCCACACACACACACACGCACACACACATGCGTACGCGCACGCATACACACACACACATACACACGCATGCGCACGCACGCACTCACACACGCGCGCGCGCACTTGCACACGCGCATGCACGCACGTACGTACGCACACAAGAACGCACGCACGCACACACTCAGACACATACACACGCACGCACGCCACACACACACACACACACACACACACACACACACACACACACACACACACATCTATTCATACTTTGTTTGCTTTGCACAAAAAGAATTTAGTATGAATAAATATAGGCTACCTATGAATATGTTGCATACCTTTATCGTAGTACTCAGTTTATTCATTTATTCACCAGGAAAAAAATACAATCAGTTATGTTTACAAATTTTCTACGCACCGCTATAGAAACGTTTTAGTCTCTGTTCGTAGTGCAACGACCAAATTGGCCGTTATAGAGTAGAACAGGGATTTAGGCCAAAGCGCTAAATATTACAAAATATTAAACTAACATGACAAAACCAGAGTAAAAATAGACGAAGTAATCCAAATAAGAATAAACTAAATTTAAATTTAATCAATTAAAATTGTTTGAATACTAAAATTTGAGAAAATAACCTGATTTTATAAAGAGAGTTTGAACAGATAGTCTGGCTCTATAGGAACAGCAGATAGAACTAATAATTTGTATAATTTAATAATAATAATAAATAATAATTTTTATTTAATAATATTAATAAATAATCGTAATTTCCCGTAGGAGTAGACGGGTCTAAGTTTAACATACACGAAAGTTTATTGTTTTTTCTAGGTTTGTGAAAGGCATTTCAATTCCTGTGATATTATACGAACAGTAGAAACGTATAATGAAAACAGAGAAAATCTGCAAGCTCTATTTCATAGGATAATTTTGAAGGAAGGAGTAATTCCAACAGTGCTTCCTAATTGCAGCGCATATTTCTCTACTCAGACATCATCAAGGGAAAGTGCTGAAGAAGTCATATTGCATGCTATAAAAGCCTCAACAAACCTAATGCTGAATAATTATGTAAAAATAAGAAATGGCATATTTCAATAAATATGTTTAACAAAAGGAAATTTTCAACCGTGTAGCAAAAACATTTTCAAAAACAAATCATATCAAAATAACTGAATACCGTTTATATTTTTATAAATATTATAAAAACTTTTGTAAATAATAAATACTAATTCTTTGAAATAATTTTTTTAATAATGCTAACTTTTGTTATAACGTATAACAAATGTAAATTACACAATCTAATCACGAACACCAAATGATTTTTTGTTGGGGAACGGTAAGACACAGATACTGCCGTTTAGCAAGTAAGAAGACGAAGGTCTTGATGCGATAACGTCAGTAAACAGCTTTGAGGCCTGTTGTATTAGTAGGTACTGATGTAGACTTATCGTAAAACACACAGCGTTATCGGCAAACTTTATATTTGTGGTTTTGCAATAAAAGACGAAATATTTTTTTTTTTAACAGAAGAAACTTTGTTGTCACTAAAACGTACTTGTACACGCTGAAAACTTATCTGTTTCATGTCAACAATTGTCGTCTGACCCAATTATAGTCACCTTTACATAGATATGGATGTGAAGGGGATTTTTGTTTTTTTAATGTTGGCTATGCTGGTGACAACGTGGGCTGTAGAAATCAGGTGTAGATTAGAATGGGAAAGTGTAAGTTACAAGATGTGTTAAATTACAGTTATTGTTTTATAGTTAGTTATTAGTGAACTTTTAGTTAAATATTAGTGATCTTTATCTATAATTAATTATTACTAAACGTTTTAGTTAAGTTGGTTGATACGGTATAATACAGTTAGTTATTAGTGATGTTTATTGTTAGATGTTAGTCTACTTTTTTGTTAATTATTAATGAACTATATTGTTAGTTATAAATGAACTTTATTGTTAATTATTAGCGAACTATATTGTTAGTTATAAGTGAACTTTATTGTTAATTATTAGTGAACTATATTGTTAGTTATAGGTGAACTTTATTTTTAATTATTAGCGAATTATATTGTTAGTTATAAATGAACTTTATTGTTAATTATTAGCGAACTATATTGTTAGTTATAGGTGAACTTTATTTTTAATTATTAGTGAACTATATTGTTAGTTATAAGTGAACTTTATTGTTAATTATTAGTGAATTTTATTGTTAGCTATTGGTGAAATTTATTGTCAGTTATAAGTGTACTTTATTGTTACTTATTAGTGAGCTATATTGTTAGTTATAAGTGAACTTTATTGTTAAATATTAGTGAACTATATTGTTTTTTATAAGTGAACTTTATTGGTTATTGTTAGTGAAATTTATTGTTAGTTATAAGTGAACTTTATTGTTAGCTATAAGTGAACTATTAGTGAACTATATTGTTTTTTATAAGTGAACTTTATTGGTTATTGTTAGTGAAATTTATTGTTAGTTATAAGTGAACTTTATTGTTAGCTATAAGTGAACTTTATTGTTAATGATTATTGAACTTTATTGATAGCTATCAGTGAAATTTATTGTTAGTTGTTAGGGAAATTCATTGTTATTTATTAGCGAAGTTTATTATTATTTTTAGTTATTAACGACCTATATAGTCAGTTAGTGATCTTTATAGTTAGTTATTATTTGTGGACTTATACAGCGTCGTTATATTTAATTATTAGGAAAATTGATAGTCAGTTAATAAGGAAAAATATAATTAGTTATCAGAAAACTGTGTTGGTAATTATTAGTGAAATTTATTGTTGGTTACTAGTAAACTTTATAGTTAGTTATTTGTGAACTTTGTTTTTAACCGACTTCGAAAAAGGAGGAGTTTCTGTATTCGATCCGTATGTTTCTTTTCTGTTTGTTCCACGATATCGTTGTTAATATTTAATCGATCGAAGTGATTTTGCTGGTACATGAAAGAGAAAACATTCCTGGTGCTCCAAATATAATTACATCCCAATCCGTCTAATTTGGGGAGAATAATCCGCTATTTTATTATTTTTTAAATTCTGTTCGGAGTGATTTTTTTCATAAGGATATTGAATTATAAGGTAATTAATAATCAAAATAAATGATCACAGCAGGTATTTTATTTAGTATTCTACGACACATAAAAATAACATAGAAAATAAGTGTAAAAAAATAGCTTTTTTTATTTATTGTTTGATAAACCTGCTTAAAACGAGCATCATCGGATACTAATGAATAAATTTTCCTCATGAAATTTTTTTTCGATGTTCTACCCGTATTGATAAATAACTTGATATAACTCAAATGACATAAGCCACAATACATACACTGAAAATCCGATTTAGTTAATTTACCATAATCAAGATATTCAATAATCCTCAAGTGAGAGCTTCATTTATTCACTAAATATCAACGGATATTCAATATAACTTTACTATCAATTTTAACTTTATTTTTTTATTAATATTTTGTGTGTACAAAATGTTGTTCCTAATAATTATTATCAAGTTTTTAAACGGTTATGAAAAAGAATACTTGCAAAATAAGAAATAATATGAAGGATTTTAGGAAAATTCGTCAGGGGAATTTCCACCATAAATTACTCAATGTAACCGTCTGACGAACTGTTATGGTTATTGTATTACTTAAGGGCTAGTCAATTATTTGACAACGATCAAGCAATATGATTAGAGGGATATACACATCGGAAATTTGTATGGATAAATACTACCAATTTTTCTAACAAAATCAACGGCAAGAAACGAAATTCGATTACAATGTCAATAGAAAATGAAGATCATAACTCTAAAAATGAAGAATTTTTTTTTTTCAAAACAACAGAACCTACTCCAAAAAGAAGGACCCGAATATATAATTTTTACTTACTAAAAAGTATAAAATAATTTTCCAATAACAAAAACATAATTTATCATAAGCTTATTACGCACAAAATTTTGAAATCATGACTCCTTTTTGCTAATACATCAAATTTATTCCAAACATTTCCTGAACAATCAACTTTTTCATTGGTTGATTTCCCATGATTAAACACAGTGAACCATAGAGTCTTCTCACGAAACTAAAATTTCATGTGTTCAATATAATGATAGTATGCGGGACGATAATTGATTTTTGTTCTCATACAATATCAGATTTTTTCCAGTAAAAAATATTTTATTGCAGATTGCGGACAATTCAACCTTCTTTGAATGTTTTACACGGAATGTCATTACTGTGAATGCTTATAAATACATGAGATCATATCTCCATAATCCTTTTGTTTCACAAATTTAATAAATTTCTTATACTGTATCTATAAAATAAGTGTATGGAAAAAATGTGTCTGTCCGTATATCATAATTTGTTAATGTACACCCCAAGGAGCACCAACATATTGTAAAATCCCTTTATTTGTTACGTTCAGTATGTTAAATATGAGTCCAAGTATGAAATTTGGCGCCGACCTCAAAATATTCTGAGTAAGAAGCTCGTGATAAATTATGGAAATTATTGGAAAATTATTTTTCACTTTATAGTAAGTAAACATTATACATTCGGGCTCATTTTTTTAAGTCGATTTTTTTAAATTTTTATTAGTCATTAGTGAAATTTATTGTTAATTATTAAAGAACTTAATTGTTAGTTATTAGAGAACTTTATTGTTAATTATTAGTGAACTTTATTGTTAGTTATTTATAATCTCGTTTTTAATTTATTATTGAACTTTATTATTAGTTACTAGTGAACTTTATTGTTACTATTAGTGAACTTTATTGTTAATTATTAGTGAGGTTTATTGTTAGTTATTTAAGAACGTTGTTTTTAGATAATAATGAACTTTATTATTAGTTACTAGTGAACTTTATTGTTAATTATTAGTGAGGTTTATTGTTAGTTATTTAAGAACTTTGTTTTTAGATATTAATGAACTTTATTATTAGTTACTAGTGAACCTTATTGTTAATTCTTAGTGAGGTTTATTGTTAGTTATTTAAGAACTTTGTTTTTAGATATTAATGAACTTTATTGTTGTTATTAGTTAACTTTATTGTTAATTATAAGTGAACTTTAATTCTAGTTATCAGTGATGCTTATTGTTAGGTATTAGTGAACTTTATTGCCGTTAACAGAGAAATTTTTGTTAGTTATTCGTGAACTTCATAGCTAGTTGGTAGTGAACATTATTGTTAGTTATTAACGACCCATATAGTTAGTTATAAGTCATCTTTATAGTTAGTTATTATTTATGAACATAATACTTAACAGCGACGTTTGTAATTAATTATTAACAAAATTGATAGTAAGTTAATTAGGATATATTTTGTTAGTTATCAGTGAACTTTGTTGGGAATTATTAGTGAACTTTAAGGTTAGTTTTTAGTGAACTTTATTGTTTGTCATTAGTGGGCTTCGTATTTAGTAATTAATTAACATTATCGTTATGTATTAGTGAACTTTATTGTTATATAGTATTGAATTTTATTGTTGGTTATTAGTGGACCTTATTGTTAATTATTACGTAACTTTGTTGTAATTATTAGCGAACTGTATAGAGAGTTATTAGTAAACCTTATCTAAATAAATAAAGCCCACAAATACCAATATAAAGTTGTTAGTGAGATTTTATTTATTAAGATAAAATTAGTTAACAGTGATCAAGATAATTGGGAACGTTATTGTTTTATATTAGTGAACATTACAGTTACTTATTCGTGAAATTTATAGTTAGTTACTAGTGAATCTTATGATTAGTAATTGTTAAACGTTTCTTATATCCATTACAGGTTACTGCTTACGTTCTATATGAGGGGACCGTGTGACTTGTTGTTGGCCCGTTCCTCTCCATATAAAAACACACTGTATGCTTGTCCTAATGACACACAGCAGAATGTAATTATTGAACGTAACTTTAAAACATGTATAATTATAATCGATTTTATATAATAGAAATTTATATAACCAAGCAGTTGCAAAACAGTGCTTATGTTTTCTGTTATATATTTCAGGTAACAAGGTCATTACCGATTCTGTAACAAAGTCTGAATTGTTTCAGTGTGACGTCCCTATGTACGATGGACTATCAGAATCGGTATCACTCCCATGTTGCGAATCGTTTGGGTTGTATTGCATAAATAACCGATGCGAGAAGACCATAGGAGCGCCTAAGTAGAGCTGTCTATGCCAGAACTATACTGTTAGACAAAATTAAAAACCATATAGACAACTGTATCAAATTATTTTCACCTTATGCCTGACGAGTGCGTCAACGTAGAGGCCAGTAATTGGTTTCTCTGTTATGTTTAGCTTTGGGTGGACGAATAAATGTGGTTATTGTTACAAGTCAATCACTTGACGACGCGTCAATAAAAGTACATTTCACACCCTTTGACTGGCTAGCGATGCCATCAAGTTCTTCCCGCAATCAATCAGTCTCTCGTCTAGCCATTCAGCAGCTCGATGTATTCTGACATTAGAATCCTAGTCTTCCGTTGTCTAAGAGACGTAATAGTGGCGAGCTATATTATAGGACGTGATGCTGCTGGCTGGCCACTAACGTTACCATATCGTTTCGTTCGTCTCGCGTCTAACCATTAAGCAGCTCAATGTATATTGACACTAGTATACTAGTCTCCCGATGTCAAAGAAACGTTGTAATAGCGGCGAGCTATATTACAGGACTATAGAATGTGATGCTGCTGGTTGGCCACTGAGGTCACCACATCGTTTCGTTCGTCTCGCGTCTAACCATTTAGCAGCTTGATGTATATTGACACTAGTATACTAGTCTTTCGGTGTCTAAGAATCGTTGTAATAGCGGCGAGCTATACTATAGGATGTGTTGCTGCTGGTTGGCCAATGACGTCACTACATCGTTTCGTTATTCTCGCGTCTAACCATTAAGCACCTCGATGTATATTGACATTAGAATTCTAGTCTTCCGTTGTCTAAGAAACGTTGTAATAGTGGCGAGCTATATTATAGGACGTGATGCTGTTGGCTGGCCACTAACGTTATCACATCGTTTCGTCGTCTCGCGTCTAACCATTAAGCAGCTCAATGTATATTGACACTAGTATACTAGTCTCCCGCTGTCTAAGAAACGTTGTAATAGCGGCCAGCTATATTACAAAACTATAGAACGTGATGCTGCTGGTTGGCCACTAACGTCATCATATCGTTTCGTTCGTCTCGCGTCTAACCTTTTAGCAGCTCGATGTATATTGACATTAGAATCCTAGTCTTCCGTTGTCTAAGAAACGTTGTAATAGTGGCGAGCTATATTACAGGATGTGATGCTGCTGGTTGGCCAATGACGTCACCACATCGGTTCGTTCGTCTCGCGTCTAACCATTAAGCAGTATGAGGTATATTGACACTAGAATACTAATCTTTCGGTGTCTAAGAAACGTTGTAATAGTGGCGAGCTATATTATAGAACTATAGGGAGTGATGGTGATGGTTTTCCAATGAGTTAACCACATTGTTTGGTACGTCTCGCGTCTAACCGTTTAGCAGCTCGATGTATATTGATACTCTTATACATACTAGTATCTAAGAAACGTTGTCTAAGAAACGTTGTAATATTGGCGAGCTATATTATAAGACTATAGAACGTGATGGTGCTGGTTGGCCAATGACGTCACCACATCGTTTCGTTCGTCTCGCATCTAACCATTAAGTAGTTCGATGTTCTTGACACTAGTATACTAGTCTTTCGGTATCTATGAAACGTTGTAATAGTGGCGATATATTATAGGACGTGATGTTGCTGGTTGGCCACTGATTTCTATACCTAAAACCTGGTACCCACACTGTAACACACTGCCTACCCAGTACAACATTTGCTTCGAGTGTTACTGGATTCTTAAGCTCTAATCGTTCTATTACGAGTGTAGTTTACCACAAGCACTAGAACAATATGAAATTTACAAACACACAAAAACAAAGTACAAACGTGTTAAACGAACATACACAATACAAATCACACATACTCTTTGATACTATGGAAAATCTGTCTTTAAAACTGTCACCGCTAAACCAACATCTCCAAGCAGAAGACACTGATGAAGATCGTCACATAGCGATCGAAAACATTCTGTCTCACAAATTTACAAAATTTAAAGTTCGGATAGTCATACACAATGTTAAATTGATTAATTTATTTAGTTATTTTTTGTTTAATAATTGCAAATAATATAAGTAAAATAACATAACCTATGCGTTAAAAAAGCTGTTTCCCCGCATAACCTATAATACTAAATCAGCTTTTTTAAAATCAACTGTTATCACTTGTTTTAAGCCAAAAGGACATAAATAACTATATTACACACCTTGCCCATTTTGTGAAAAGTTTTTCTCCCATAAAAAAACAAATTTAATTCATTAAATTTAATTAATGAATTATTATTTGAAAAATAATAATTCTAGGGAGTTGTCATCCACTAAAAGTTTTAAAAAAATGTATTTGAACTTGAGTGGATGAATAAAAGTATTTTATTAACGATTGAAAATTTGTACAAGATGTAGGCCTATATAGGAAGAGTGTGAGCTAATAGAAGGAATTGAATGGATACAGCTAAAGGAACAGAATTATTCAGGTGCGAAACGTTAGTTGCAGTTCTCTAACAGTAGTTTGGTTGCCATGACTACAAATTTGATTAATTTAAAACAACTCCTCTTGTATCATAACAAATGACATTCGTTAGTCGTGTATCGTTAGACAAACAACTTATAGAAACTGGTAGAAATAAATCTTTCACTAAAGAAAAACGCATGACGTTCAACTCTACCTTGAAGTGTATTATTTTATCTGTAGATAATATTTACGGTGTTTGTTTTTTGTACATCTAGTTTTTAAGATAGTTAACAACGTTACGCTTAAATTTAGCCCGATCTAGACGAGAGAATAATAATCATAATTTCCCGTTTCAAATAACCATTTTTTTTTTTTATTACGTAGTGCTTCATAGGAAGCTAAAAGGTTTGTGTAACTTGTAGGCCGATAGCTTCGTCCAATCACCTCCACGTATGGTATAGTCTGTTAAGTAGGGATGAGAAGGGTTATTGTTACGATTTACTAATTTAACCTTGTCTTCAACTCCGCCCTTTGCTGACCATTTGTAACTCACAATAAGTATTAATTTTTCAATAATATTCCCCAAACCTTGCTGTCACTCATTTACACGGACTTGGAGCTTTGAATAATAATGTTTGTGCAATTTAAACACAGGAAATGGAGGTTAACTGCTTCTCTCAGATAGTTATAAAGTTTCACTTTTCAATCTTTTATGGTCTTAAAATATTTTCAGTTGATCCGTTTTGTGACAAAGTTTATACAAATATCAAATCCTCATAGGAAAATTGAAATATTAAAATTTGACTATATATTTTAAATATTTAAAATATATTTTTACATAGAAGGAGTTGTAAGGAACATTATAGCTGTTAATAGATGTGCGTGTAAAACATTTGTAAATGTACTAATTCGTCTGAAGATGACGGGATATTTGAAAAATAAAACATACGAACCACCCCTAAATGAACCAGTTTCAGTTAACAGCCATGAGAGACCCTCCGTAACAGAGGATGATGATCTTGACAAACTTTTAAAAAGGTCTTGAATATTCAACATCTTTTGTAAAATTGTAAATTATGAAAATAAAAATTCGAATATATTCGCGTACATTTTTGTGCCTTTTCTAATATAACAATAATCTCGTTCGTGACGCATTTCGGAATAACTCCACTTACAAAACTTGAGTAGTACTCTCTTAAAGAGTGAGAATAAAAGGAAATATTGTAATTTCAGAAAGGTAAAAATATGTACTCGAATTTATACAAATATTCCTACCAGAAGTGAAGATGACTATATTAGGAATTGCTTTTATCCCATTCAATGCCCAGAAGCGGCTTTGTTTCCCATTTCAGTCTGTCCTCAACTTTTGGAGAAGCACAATCTAGGAAGGGTCAAGTGATGTAATTGTGAGCATATCTGTTTATTTGTGACCTTGTACGATTTGTGAGCAAGTTTGTTTATTTGTGACCTTGTAAGAATTGTAAGCACGTTTGTTTATTTGCGACCTTGTAAGAATTGTTAGCATGTTTGTTTATTTGTGAACTTTTAAGAATTGTGAACACGTTCGCTTATTTGTGACCTTGTAAGAATTGTTAGTATGTTTGTTTACTTTTGACCTTCTAAGAATTGTAAGCACGTTTGTTTATTTGTGACCTTGTAAGAATTGTAAGCACGTTTGTTTATTTGTCACCTTTTAAGAATTGTGAGCACGTTTGTTTATTTGTGACCTTGTAAGAATTGTTAGCATGTTTGTTTATTTGTGAAATTGTAAGAATTATAAGCACGTTTGTTTATTTGTGACCTTGTAAGAACTGTTAGCATGTTTGTTTATTTGTGACCTTGTAAGATTTATGAGACGTTTTTAGGGAAAATCGTATTTTACTGCACACATTGTTTATTGTTTTGTGAATTGCACACTCTACTTATAATGTACTGTGGCGACCACACTAAAATGAGAAAGAATTAATGTAGACAGATAGTATAAGGTTTTGCAGGTGTGTTAAAGAAAGGGATAGGCACAAGACGGAAACAAAAGATGTTACCTATCGCTCAAACGTAAGGGCAAACATCTGTTGCTTGGATTTACCAGAAATTAATTTACTAAGGTTTCGAAGTGCTGGCGCTAACGTACCCTGGTATAATGTGAAAGTTTATGCGACAACCCTCAAGTCTGGACCACAAACCCTCAACATACTAAGTAGGCCGACAAGGGACATGTTATTATTCGTCGCAGAATAGCAATGTGTTATAGTCTATATAGTAATTCAAGAAAGTAGGTTTCTTAGTAAGTAAAGCGTATGGTGGAAGGTGTAAGACTGAAATATAGTCTTGTTGAAAGTAAAGCTTGTTTAGTGAGGAAAATCTTCTAATAATTCGTCCGTTTCTGCTCGCCTGTTGCGTAACTCTAGACCACCCAGCTGCCCTTGTATATTATTATTTAGAAATTTAATTCGGCCATTTTGTCAACTCGTGTCTAATAGCGTTTGAGTGATTTAAGTTAGCTCCTTGAGTGCCCAAAACATCTCCCACAGCTGATTCACAAGGCCAGATGCCAACCTCCCTCAAATTGAATTTCTAGCTACGAATTGACTCCGAAAGCCTCGATGAACCGCAACTTCGTTGTAAATAGGAAATATATAAATTGTCTAAAGCACCTTCGAGTTTTCTCTCAGTATAAAGTTTCTTTGATTATCTAGAGTACACAATTATTTATGTTGTGACGACCACGTCAAAATTAGAAAGTATGTATGAATGTAAACAGATAGTTACGTTTTTATAGGTATCGTAAAGAAAGGATTAGGCACGTGACGAAAACAAAAGATGTGTCTAGCACTCAATAGTGGGGACAAACGTCTGTTGCTTGGTTTTGCCAGATGTTTCTTTAGTATGGGTTCGAAGTGTTGACGTTAACATACCCCAGTATAATATGAAAGTCTTAACTGTCCATGCCTAGCTTTCATATTCTTAATATAAGTACAAACATAAATGAGGTTAATTTACCAGTGACGGAAGGTGTATTTGATAATACGAAATAACTAACTAAGTTCCTAAAATTTAAACCCCGTGCTGTGGTATCGAACATTAACTATTTGGAAGTGAGTGTACGCAGAAAGTGCTTTGGCGTTTGTACCGAGATAAAAGTCTCGCATAAACAGATTTTCGGCGCAATGGAGGTTAGAGAAAGACGGTGACAAAGGATAAAAGGCGCGCATTCGGGTAATTGCTAGTCCCTGTCAGTCCCTTGTGTCCTGGAGTTTTAATTTACCGCAAGGATCCTTATTGTACTTGCTTCCAGTCAATGGGGTGCTCGCAACCCCTCCCACAACAACCCCTGTCCGTTATGTTTACAAATCCCGGTTCAATTTTACAAATTGAAAACTCGCGGCAGAATGAAAAAGCGTTTTTGAGACTTAACCGTTGGCAGTAGGTAAATACATTTTATGAGAGAGCTTCATTACGTCACAGAGGTAAGTTCAATGCCACTTCTTGCATTTATATTTTTATTCAAATAAAAGTCAGAAATGCGGTTACTTTTAAACGAAAATGCGTTTTAGCTGTTCCCAAGAGCACAATAAGGTATTATAAATTGAAATAGTGGGAGATCCCGTGTGATTGCGTACTGGATTTAACGTCTAGGAATGGGTTTCCAAGACCTTACCAAATCTCTTCATGCCGGTTCGGTTATTGAAACCTACTTTTCTATATTACTGTTCCATCTCATTTCGGTCTAAAGGTTTCCTATGAATCTTCTTAGTTTCTATTTCGACTCCTACAACTGCCTGTTCCATTCTTTAAATTAACAAAACTAAATATGGCTGACAAGTGAAACGTGTCATTCCACGTAAACTGTTACACATCCCTCGCCTGATCGAATATGCACCTTCTTATGACAGGTAGCTTACTTGAAGTAAAGTCGGAGGAAACAGAGTCATCTACCCACTACCCTGGATGAACCCTTCTTCCTACAGATCCCTTACTCGCGGCACTGGTGAAGGCGTTCCAGATATGAGCTCTGCTCTTACCTGGATACTTTGCCCATTCTGGAACCATATTAGCTCAACATAAGCAAAACTAATAAATATTTTGCTCTGCCAGTCACCGCTATTAGTAACGCTATTCAATACTTTAACTAAAACTAATCTGTCTGTCAAGTAGTGCGATACTGTAACCCTTCCAAAGGCTACCGTAAATATTTTACTTCCGGAAAAAATATTCCGGTAAGGCTTAACAAAATAAATCTGCATCCCCGGTAATTAAGTTCTAAACCGAAGAAGGCTAACAATGCCGACGAAGGGGAACAGATGCTGCGGATTATTCTGTAATTAGAGACGAGCGCGACAACTTTGCTGTCTTCTTCTCCGTCTTCTTCTTTACATTTTCCGTGTTTTTCCGTTCCCTAAAGACGTGGCACGTTAATACGCATTTGGCTCTAAGTATTTAGCAGAGCTTTAATTTCGCTATGATGACGGTAATGATATGAAGTGTTGCAGTGCCCGCATATCAGATGGGAGCTAATTGTAACGTTAAGAGGGAAACTGCCTGGAGCATTGTCAAAATCTATATTTATTGACGAGTCAATAGACCAAGTAAAGACGAAGACAACAATCCAATTCAACAATGGACGAGTCAATAGACCAAGTAAAGACGAAGACAACAATCCAATTCAACAATGGACGAGTCAATAGTTCAAGTAAAGACGAAGAGAACTGGCCTTATGTTTAAGAATAATAAAGTCATATACATTGTTGTACATGACTATTTACGAAACTCTATTAATATGTTTTGCCTAAATTTACTTTAATTACAAATTATCAAAGAAGATGTTTCACTTATTTCAGACGTAATAATAGTCTTTAATTTTTTTTAGTATCTAAGAAGATTAAAAGTAATCAATTATTATGTAAATTTTTTTAAAAACTAGTCTAAGTACTTCATTTTTAACGACTGTCAGTGAAAATAATTATTTAAAAAAAAAACATAAAACGTTATTTTTCAGTAAATAAAGAAAACCTAGTCCTAGCTGAGCACTAATATTCTTTTTACTATTAGCCTATATTTTATCAAGGTCAAGACTCTCCCGATTCTTTTCCTGTTAACTTTTTCCGCTGAAAGTTTCTGTCAACAGGAAAGGTGATTCCCCCGTGAAAATAATTTCTCACAGTAAATTCATTCAAAGCTTTCAATGTTTGTTTAATCAGAATGCGCTGTAATTAGTGTCCCTGTGCAACAGTTGGTAACAATGCATGGGCTAATTATAAAGAAATTGCATTGTTCATACCATGACGAGCGTTGGTACTATTGTATGAAGTAATGTTGGTACAAACAAGTAGTTATTTGTTTTTAGATATCATTCACACTCAACCAACAATCAGATTCGACGGAACAATGAGTTATTTGTTAGATAGTGTATGAACATGCTTTGTGAAAATTGCAGAGTGTCTTCATTTAAAAATATTAATATAATTTTACACCTTGTGCATAGATAGCGCCAAGTCATGAGGGTGAACATTTTAACAATTATTTTTACTTGTCATAGTAAACACTGTTTATTTTATTGGGCCCCTGTTTCACTGATCTCGGAAAGTTTATCAAGCCTGGCAGTGCTCACAGTTTCAATTAACCCTTTAAAGGATTTACTTTAAGCTTGTCCTAGTAACGCGGAACTTTGGGAACTTATAAAGCCAATAAATAGTCACAGTGATTGCCGTACGTTTCTTTCCGCAACACAATTCGCTGCTGACCACGCCAACGTTACGTAGGCTTACACCTTTCCATGGGAACAGGTTATGGGATAGGAATAACATTCACGGGCCGCGGACTATGCGCTTAGATTACCTCCAGGCCTACACCGTAGTTAGCCACTAATTGGGGTCATTTAATTTAATTAAAGCTTAATTTGTTTTTAATTATTACTACTACCTTCCCCTTGAATAAAATGTATAGTTTTAAACACATTATGTTTCTCAAGCACGGCAAGTAGTCTAACAACGTAGAAAAAGTCATTTAAACAAGTAAAATGAATAAAACAGCTGTTCTACCATATAATATAAAATCAGCTGTCTTATGAAAATCGTGTTTTCACTTATTTTAAGCCAAATGGGACGATATAACTGTACTGCATACTTTGCCCCTTTTGTTTTTCTCCCATATAAAACTAAAATTTATTCATTATTACATTTAATTATTGAGTTAATTTTTGAAAAAGCTGTATTAACATCAGGCGTCATACACTACAAGTTTAAAAAAATGAATGAGCTTGAGTAAATGAATCAAAACTATTTTATTAACGATTGAAAATTTGTACAAGATAATGAGTTTGTGAACTAAGAGAAGGGATTGAAAAGTCCAAGTTAGAAGAGCATATAAGAGCTAATATTCTATCAAAATAATTGGCAGTTGGTGCCAATCTGGATGTGATTTTAAAGACAGCCTTGGAAACTGTCGGGGGGGTCCAACACACCAGAAACTTGTTATGACTTCAGAGCTCTATGTGCCATAACTAATAGGGACCAATGCAAGAGTAATCAACCAGTTTCTCAATTCCCAATGCTTTTAATGATCGTAGATAATGATTAAACACCCGTAAAACACCCTATTCTCCCACTATTTAAAGCCTGATCACAATCACTCAAACCTGATATTTATTCACAAACTCTTGTTTTCTACCAGAAAATTCAAAACCCATTTAAAACAAAATAATCGAAGGAAATCGAAAACGCTATAGATTCGTTTTATAAATGTCATACTAATAGAAACCCGAGATTGGTGTATCATGGCGTGATGGTGTTATGCTAATATAAAAGGCCGATAATAGGCTCCTACCCCCAGGGAAGGGATGAGGGTGCCATTGATTACTTGGGATTACATTGTTAACCACCCCCAACCCCCAGACCACAGATTTGTACCGCTACCAAGGGGATGCCGGGTTACAAACTTGTTCAAAATTGGGCTTTTTAAAGATATAATTGATGATGTTTTTGTTGATAAAACACTCCTTGAAAAACTATACTTATGGATAAAAACACTTTATGACAGTTCATTGTAATTATTCTAACAGTTTGCAGGGTTCAGTCGATCTACCATCGTAACAAAGTATAGTTATGCTAACATTATAAGCATCTTCAGGGCGTATATTAATATTTTGAGTTTTACAGTTAAAGTTCTTAGTTTTGTCACTCTATTGACGCATTTCGGATAACCCGCATCATTCAGGACTTTCTATGAATACTGATGGAGATTCTCCAAAATGGGTCAAAAATAGTTAATGTAACCGAAGCTAGGAATGGCAGACTGTTTCTAAATATGTCTTTGCGTTTTTCGTCCAAAAAGAACCACTCAGTTGAAGATTTTGTTCTGATCTGTCCTATCTATGAGTGTGTGTTTTGTTACAGCTCATCCACTGCACTACGTAATGGCACAGGGAGACCTGAAGTTGGAGACCGCAGAGCAAAAGACGAGACGATACGAGGCAAGACGGGTCTGTAAATGGTACAGCTCAGGAATGGTTACCTTTCACAGGTAACTGTGCAGTGCTGTGTCGGTTAAGAGTCAAATCGATTGGTCCTATAGTGACAACTTGATGGTCGGAGTCCCTCACCAACGCTACAGTTATTGACAGTACGAAATGTTTATCTAAGAAATAATACAACTATTAATTTTGTTGCTTCCTGGACATAGCCTTTTAATATAGTTACCCCTTTATAACAGATTTCTTACTATATATTTTTTTGTTTTGCGGCCAAAAAAACTGTTTTCAGCCTTGATGACTTTCTCAGTTGATGCCTTTATCCAGATCCATCCGCCAATAGTTTTCCTAAACACTGCAGGTGTCTTTTGCTTCAAAGCTTTTCAAGTCTCCCGATGCCTTCCAAGGCTTTTCTAGGCCTTCCAAATATTTCCTATGCCTTCTGAGGGTTGCCAAGGCTTTCCAAAGGTAGCCAAGGCCTTCCAAGGCATTCCAAGGCCTTTAAAGACTTTCCAACGCAATCCAAAGCTTTCCAAGACCTTTTAAGGCTTTCCAAAGCTCTACAAGCCCTTCCAAAGCTCTCCAAGCCCTTTTATGGCTTTCCAAGGCCTTCCAAAATTTTCTAACAGTGTGTTTTCATTTATCCCTTGAAATCTAACCTCTGTAGAACTTTAGTTGAAGCCGTTCAGAAATGTGTTACATTTAATGGACAACAGTTTGCGCTTATTCTATTGGCTCGTTTTGCTCATCTAATTACATCGTGTTCCTGTCCTTCCCCAAGTCCTCACCAAATCTTCCTCGCTTCATCTTAACTTCCTTCCCTGCAAGCAGATAAAATTAAAGACAGTTTTTATCGCTCCTTCTCTCATTTCCATTTATCATCTTTATATGATGATCTTTTTGTAACGAACCACATTGTGCTAAGACCTCTTTAAGACCTTTATGTACAGATGACTCAGGAGTTGTCAATTCGTAAATGCATATTTCATGTAGAAGTCTTAGACCATGGTTCAGCAACATTCTTGCTTTGCCATAGTCTAGAGTTGCTCGTTACTACTTTCATACATTCACGTACCTAGACGGAAGTGAGAGTAGCTCGTATCTTACGTCTATGACAGAATGGATTTACCTCAAACAGTCAATATCCTTCTCCTTCAGCATCCCCAAAACCAGGTCGAGTCATCTACCTACAATATTCCTACTTATCTCGGGCCGTGCCTTTGCCTAGACATGCCTCTGTAACCCCAATAGAGAATAGATTTACCTCAAGAAATCACAATAGATTTTGCTACCCTGTATCATCCCTAACAAGAGAGGTGCAACCCTATCGTAATACTACCTTGGTTACTACACACCTCCCTAAACACTAAACATACTCTCCAGAAACGCGATCATATTTACGGCTAAACCTCCCTTACGCTCAATCCAGATCAGATAAAAGTACGTCCGGCATTCGTTATCGATGGCTTTTACTTTTACTTAATTAAAAATTCAGTAGCGCGGTTGGGGGGGGGGGGTGAAGGGGTGACATCCCTTTTGTAAAGATGAACAAAGGATTACCCTTGAAACCCGAGTAAACACTAAGGGGAGGTTTTGCGTTGTATTGTGGTCAGACAAGGTTATTGCTTACAAGCGAGATCGTCATGTGACGTCGAGCAGTACTTTTTGCCACTTTGTTGAGGTATTAGTTTACTTTCCTGACGTACAGCCGTTATCTAATGATGATCCTAATTGGAGATTACCAGCGTGATGCAGGTGAGGTGGTTAAGTTATAGGAAGTGTTCACAGATCCAATATTTTGGAGTAACTGCCGTATAAACAGAGTGAATGTTTTAGCCCGAATAGTACTTTAAATCTTTCACATTTTAAAAAATTATTTTCACATCTTTGACCAAGTTTTCGCTCACTTCACTAGTTTACTGTTCGTCCACCTTTCAGTTTTTGATAGACTCCGTGTTAGCCAAGATTCGGCCCACGTTTCGTGAACTCATTTAAACTTTTTTAGGTAGCCTAGAGGACCGAAAGAATATTAAAACCTACCATACACACGAGGGAACAAACATCACAGAGGTAATACGGAAGCAAGGTCACGTCACGTTCCCTGACCTTGGGATGCCACTGATCTGTGTAACTGCTCCTCTGCACTAGTTACAACACGGGCGTTACAGTTACATAAAGAAGCAGTTACGGTTTGGAAACGAAGCGTGTCTTTTCCATCTCCGGATTAACATCTCTAACGATGACAGTTAGCATTATCTTGGGTTTTATATACGTGGTCACAGAAACGGAGACATCGTGGAGACTAGAGTGCAGAGCGAATATTAGAAAAGAAGAATATAGAAATCAAATCAAAGCTTAAAACTATATAAATGCTCGTGTGGCTAAACGTCGCAACGATCTGACCTTACATTATCGTCTAAACTGTTTCAAGAGTAAACGAATTCTTTCCTTACCAAATGCAGCAGTCACTTTCATTTTGTTTGATAAACAGGTTAGTTTACTTTAAACGCACATATCTCTAGCTTTCCATATATATATATATATATATATATATATATATATATATATATATATATATGAAGTTAATATATTACTATTGTAAATACATTTATCCACCACTAAGTGCATTAATTTTACCTTATGTGATGAGGCACCTTTCGGTCACTTGACCATTGTCGAATCACTGAATTATTTTTCTCTATTTTTCTGGTGTAGATGTTCGGTCTGTGATGTTGGTATTTGTCGACGTTACACGCATTTTCTCTTGAGTTACGTGAATAATGTTTTTGAATAGTATGTCTTCTGTATATGTTGTCTGTAGGTTCATTAAATTGTTGTGTATGCTTTTATAAATATGGGTTTTTTTCTAGTGAGTTTAATTCTGTTGGGTTATTATTTATTTCAAGTATGGTTAGGTTATTTTCGTAATTTGTTATTTCATGTAATGTAATAATATAACATAAACATGAAATAACAAATTACGAAAATAGCCTAACCATACTTGAAATAAGTAATAACCCAATTGAATTAAACTCACTAGAAAAATACCACATTTATAAAAACATACACAACAATTTAATTAAGTAACAGACAACATATACAGAAGACTTACAATTCAAAAACATTATACACGCAACTCAAGAGAAAATGCGTGTAACATCAACAAATACCAACATCACGGACCGAACATACACACCAGAAAAAGAGAGAAAAATTAATCAGTGATTCGACAATAGTCAAGCGACCTAAAGGTGCCTCATCACACAAGGTAAAATTATTGCACTTAGTGGTGGATAAAAGTGTTTATAATAGTAATATATTAACTTCATAAAGTCAGTGCAACGGAAAAATAATGGGCAACGTAAAATATCAATATATATATATATATATATATATATATATATATATATATATATATATATATATATATATAGTTTGTATCTTCATTTAATGTTCATTTAACGCACATAGCGTGTTCAATGCCACACGCATTTACAATAAAACCCCTACAGATTTCACAAATATGTAAAAGTCTACAAAGGCTTTGGACGCCTCCCCGCACATCTGGCGGGTTTGGGAAACACTTCCGCCTATCTACTCACGACCTAATCGAGCACGAATTTAAAAAGTCACTAATTGTAAGACAATATGGCGGCTGATCAAAGAGCTTTAGCGTCTATTAGCTGCAGCCGATAGTGGCGGGATTAGATAAACTAAGTGTCGGCGCGATCACTAGCACGTGCGCGCTTTACGAGCACGTCATTTTTATGCACTAACTGTATAAGATAATTAACGCTTTGTGCAAGAGGAAAATGAAACCAGTAAAGAAAATCTGTTTATCTAGACAATATTATGGAAAGAACCAAACTCATTCCCATCTTTATATGATGTAAGATAAAGATGGAAAAATAAAAGCTAAATCACCCACTTATGGAATTATAGCATGATTTATAAAGTTGCCATTACCATTTACTATACAGATTGTATTTATACAATAAATATAAGTTATATACTTACTTAACCTAGTTAATTCATCAAATTTGAAACAGCTGATAGCTTACGTGAGTTAGTAACTACAGCTGTTCCAAGAAATAATTATAATATTACCGTATGCTCCAAAATAAACAGTACTGAAATTGAATCAACTGTAGTTGCCTTCTCGATCAGCTGCAGCGACTTTTGATTGTTGCCGCATATTCATTAATTTCATTGTTGACGTAATTCATTTGAGGTTAGCTTTTGCTGACATGGTGGTGACTATTGCGGAGAAAATTTTTATCGTAGAAAATTATTTTCGCTCATAAGACCTTACAACCCCTCTTCACCAAAATGATGCAAAGCCTTCGAGACAGTACGAATGTTGCCTCAAATTAAACGCAGGACATATAGATCATGTTTCGTGATCTATCCACCAACCTCCATCGTTCAACTACAGGAAAAAATAACCACCTGTATAACAATTATGAAACAACCCCTATTCACCAAAATTAAGCAAAACCTTCAAAACCTGTGCGATTTTTCCCTCCAATAGAACGTAGGAAACGTATATAAACGAGTCTAACCGATTTACCTTTTTATGATTTGTATGTGTTTGTAAATAATATAAAATATAACCTTACAAGCGTTTCAGTACTGTTTATTTTGGCGCAAACGATATTAAAATCTTACAAAATCCCTCCTGAACAAGCTTCTGCTTTACCAAACGAAGCCCCCATCCCAAATTTCAAGCCTGTATTTATTATAGTGAAGGGAATGAGATGATTCTGATTCGGTCAGTTAGCATTATACATAAATCTGTCAGTTCTTTTATAAATATAAAATTTTGTTATATAGGCTAATGCCAAATCACACACAAATAATTCATGCTTTTTACCATTAATTGTCTGTAATAATTAATTAATTGTCTTTGATCTGCCATTAGCTTATATAAAAAATTAATCACTATTAACAGACATTAAATAAAAATATAAAATTGTTAATGTATCTAAATAGAGTCACAGTGTTTGCGAAGATTGAGCGCTAACGAGAAAAAGAGAAGCCGAATGCAAGCCATACACTAAACGTTTTCATGAAAAATCAAATAACAAAAAATAACAAGAGCCAGACGCTAAATATGGCCTACTCTGTGAGGCTATATTTGCTAAACTTGAGACACTTTCTCTACACACGTATAGACATATAATGCCAGAAAATATTACAAAACACCATAATTTCATCCAAGCAAAATATTCCAGTTTGAACGTGTAAATAAGGCTATCAGAACGATATGCAGTCAAAATTAGGCCTCGACTTTTTGTACATGACAGCAATGAAACTTTAAAGCGCAAAAGTCAGAAAGCACGCGTTTTTATAAAAATGTGCACAATTATATTAAATACACTAACGCAGCCCTTGTTAATGTTATCAGATGAATCAGACAAGAAATCCGGTCTGATAGTATCAGCTGTTCTGCTCTTTAATAAGCTGTATTCACACAGGGGTATGAAGCGTTCGCTGAAAGATGATCTTCAAGTTCGTGAAAACAAGCAAACAAAATTACGTTCAGAAATAGAAAATGTTTCTTTAAGAATATTTTCCCAAATTGTAATTATGTTTGTAAAAGTCATATAAAAGAAAATTAAATTTGAATATTGTTTTATTTCGCATGGTCTGAAGAATTGTAAGCATTAAATAACTAAAAGCATTTAGAATAAATATAAACAAAATTAATACATAACACAAACCCAGAAAACTTAGATATTGAAATCTATAATAATGTTTTTACCTAAAGAAGTCAATGGAAAAATTAATAAGAAACCAAGTAATGTAAACAAAACTTTTATAATTAATTCCCAATTAAATCAACACAGAAAAAAAATTGTGATACTTTTTATCAAACAATTACAATTAATATAAATAAAGTAAACCTATGTGTAAAAACAGCTGTCCTACCACATACCCTATAACATAATATCAGGTATTTTATAAAATCATATGTTATCACTTATTTTAAGCCAAATGGGATGACATAAGTTTATTGCATAAGTTGCCCTTTGTGAAATGTTTTTCCCCGTATAAAACTAATTGATCCATAAACTTAATTAATGAATCAATATTTGAAAATACTGTATTAACATCAAGTGTGATCCACTACAAGTTTAAAAATTATTTACGATTGGAAATTTGTACAAGATAAATACATAATCAGGTGTCAACTAATTGAAGGAATATAATTACAATGTCACAATAAGTAGAACTGACCGGCAGCATGGGCGCCCATGTATAATTTTATAGAGGAGGCCATATCTGATACCTGGGGGAATGGGATTCCCTCCATGAGAAGAGGGTCCGGTGAAATTTTGAAAAATTAGGTTTAAAATGGTGAGTTTTAAGGTACTTTAGAAAATTCGAAACTTCTAATTTGTACAGGCTTTTTTGTATCGATTAATTTATTTTTTTATAAAACGAGTGAATCTTTATTACTTAAAATACTAAAAAATTAATAAAAAGCTCCGAGATAAAAGGAAACGCCCCTATAGTATGGCTATATTAGTAGAATATGAATGTATGGGTAAATGGGTTGAAATAATATTGGAGTGTATAAAGTTAAATTATAGTACTATGCAAATCCTTGTATTAGATCAATTATTATTAGACCTACTTCATAAATGGTTTGTTTTTCCCTTGTTTTGTTTTATGTTATGAATAAAGAAGTAACAAAGTAAAAGTTTTTCACTGGCATAGGCATTAGTATGAGTCCTATAGTAGAACAAAAGGGTGGTAGTGTAGGGTGTAGGGTACATCTCTTAAACTTAAACAAACAAGAAAAACAATAAGTTGAAAATATATAAGTAAGTATAATAAATAAGTAAGAAAAAATATATAAGTTGAACAAACAAGAACTGTTCCGGTTGAAACAAACATGTGTCACGAAACTATTCAAATAATCAAATAGAGAATTTAATAACACAAGTTGTTTAAACGTACTTGACGTTTGTTATGTTTCGTTATTAGAAAATGTTTTCACTTACCAATTAGGCTAATAATTTATCAATTTTGTAAATCGTAACACGGTACCGTACACTATAGTCAATATATAGTCTCCCTGCTTCCTACTTGCACCCAATACAGTACTACAATGTCAAACGTAGATGTCTAGATGACATGCAACAGAGAAGAAATGCAGGGTCAGTCGGAAGGGCCTAGGTTGTCCTTCCTGTCACACTTTCCTTATCATTGGGATAGCTGGCTCGCTGTGTCAGCGTCTAGGATATTAGTCGTGTCCTGTTTAACTGTTTTTTTTTTTTTTTTATTGACGCAACCGTTAACTGGTCCATATTGACATAATCACATAATATGGATATACGATAGTTTCTGACTTAAAACCTACTTCGTTCAGTCAAGATGTTAATATAGCAGAATCGCATAAATATACTATGTACTTATTTATATTGTTAATACCGTGAAATTTTATTTTAATTAAAGTATAGTTCTTCCACATCAGCTGAAAATAAAAAAGAAATATTTGTACGAAAGTCTTAATAATTTTAATTTATATTTTTCTGGGAGCTAGGGGTGCCACGGCCCCCCTGCCCGTGTGTATGGGCGCCCAGGTGCAGAGGCGAATACTCCATTTATGGAATGTACGTAATAGAGGTTTTATTATGATCTATGTAATGTAGATATAGTCAATTAATTTGGTTAATAGAAAACTCTTATTAGGTGTTTAAAAATTTGGTGAATAAAAGTTATTTGAACCAATCTACGTCAGCTTTAAAAAAGTGTCAAACGCAACCGAGAACGTTTTCATTCTCAAACGTTGGAATGTAAATTATAACTCGAAATTTTTATATTGAATAAATTATAGTAAGAATTATCGAAGTATTAATAATTATATATTTTTTAAAATTAATAATATCATTTTAACTTGGACATTAATAATGTACAACAATAATAAATACACAAAAACCTCTTAACCACAAACTTCCTTTAATTTACCCTAATGTACATTTCAGTTACAAAGTAACCATCCTCAGAGGGATAACATACAAAGACTGGAGTCTTTGTATGTTATCCCTCTGAGGATGGTTACTTTGTAACTGAAATGTACATTAGGGTAAATTAAAGAAAGTTTGTGGTTAAGAGGTTTTTGTGTATTTATTATTAAATTCAACCACAGTATATTCCTAATAAATAGTAAATGTACAACAAATTAACATAGCCTACGTGTTAAAACAGCTGTTCCACCACATAACCTATAACATAAAGCCAGCTGTAATATGAAATCATATATTATCACTTATTAAGGCTATAAAAAAGCGTCCCGTGACATGACTTACTTAATGAATAAGGTGATTTTATTTCCGCGCAAACATATAATATTACCCAGTCAAAATAAGACCTCGTATAAAATAAGAAATTGTTATTAGTTTAATAAGAACTAATGTGCATTATTTTTTAATTTAAAAAACCAAAATATTATTTTTATCTGGCGTATAGTTTGGCTATTAAATGTGAAGTTTACATGATAAGGAATCTTTGAAGAATGTAGACGAATTCCTTTTTTAAGCATAAACATGATAAGGAATCTTTGAAGAATGTAGACGAATTCCTTTTTTAAGCATCATCTGGGTGGTTAGGTTGGTCAGAATTGTATAGGAATACTCTATAAAGGTAATCAAAAATTGAGTTTTACTTAGATCAGAAGAGGTCTCAGTGGTACTATAATAGGTCTTAATGTGTTAGTTTGGGATCCTACTGGTAATCTACTGGGTCTAAATACGAGCAATCATTTTGAAGTGTACAATACGTTGCAGGCTCCATCCGAGCAGAATACAGCTTAACCAATAATATTAGTTTAATGAGACAGGTTTGTGAGGCAAAGTTATGAAAGTGGTAAAGAAATGAGTAAAATATTGGTAGATTACCGTGGTATAGGAAAAATGTGTTTGTTTTAAAATCCTGCCGGCAACGTTTAAGGTTATCACAATGGCCGTATCTGACGGAGGTTTTGGGGGTTCAAGATCATCATCCTGGAAAACTCTAGTGACGAAACCGTGGAAATATGTGTCATAGGCTACGTTGGATTCTACAAGGGAAAATATGCTATAATGCGAAATTTATTTTGCTGCAATGACTTCAGCGGTTAAGGAATTCGTAGTTTAGAGATGAAAATATCGCTTTTATTAAGGGAGGTTTGGGGTGAAATATTATGAAGGTGGTAAAGAAACTAGTTAGACATTGGGGGAGATCTGTAGAATTGCTGGACTGACCTTTCTGAGCTTGGCTTAAGATTTAAGCAAGCAAAATATTTTAACTAAGTATGCGTTAGGGGTGAAAAACTCTTATAGTGGTAAACATGTAATATAAACAAAAATGTTTAAAATCAATTCCTACTTTGGCCACCAAAAACATTTTTTTGTTTTTGTAATTTTTTATTAAATAATTACTATTATTATAAATAAAGTAACGCAACCTATGCGTTAAAACAGATAGTCTACCACATAATCTATAACATAAAATCAGCTGTTTTATGTAATCATATGGTATCAGTTATTTTAGGCGGAATGAGAAAATAACTATATTGCATACCTTGCCCCTTTGTGAAATGTTTTTCTCCCATATATAATTAAAATTAATTCATTGTTAAATTTAATTAATGAATTAATAGGCCTATTTGAAAAAAAACTTTATTAACATCAAGTGTTTTCCCTACAAGTTTAAAAAAATGTATTTGAACTTGAGTGGATGAATAAGAGGTATTTTATTAACGATTGAAAATTTGAACAGATGTATATAGGGGGAGTATGAGCTACTTGGAGGAAGGGAAAAATATAGTATATGACAAGTTGGCTCATTCGGATCCCCAGCACAATGTGTCTATCCTGTGTGAATTATAATAAAAGCAGGAATTATTTGATATGGATAGGGTTAAAGTAAAAACATGACAGCTCTCCCTGGCTCTGGGTTGTAGGAGCGCGTCTAACCTCTACCCTAACAATTATATCTGAGTGAGGTAGTTTGTTTATTGTGGTGATGAGTGGATCTGGGGGCAAGAGAAGCAGTATCCCTCAATAATGACAAGTAAAAGATAAAACCTCACGTTTTCTTGTATACTTATTTACTTTTTTACAAAGATAAAATAAAATATAGAATTTCTTACCATAATTAAATATTTTAATATGGACAAATCTCACTTTACATAATGGTCTATATTTTATATAAGAAAATGAAGCAGGGAAAAACCAGGCTCGGATTTTTCCACTCCTAAAAACGTTTTGCAAAATTCATCTATCGGAGTTTATTGTTTTATTAACGAATAAAATTTAAATAATTAATAATTCTCAGTGTGTTATTATTAACAAGAAAACATATATATATATATATATATATATAACTCTCTCTATAGTTTATGTATTATATTTTAGATAATTTATATAAATGAGTTATTTATACAGAATGGTGTACGTTGAAGTTGTTTTCTTTGACATCTATAGACGATAAAACCTCCCACTTTAGAAGGTCATGAAAGATGTATTGTGGATATGCCATGAGACCCAAAATTATTTAGTAACTATTTATATTCTTGGCGCATTTATTTAGTAACATCTAGGAATTAGTGCAGCCAAAAACATTTTCTGGTAGAGGGGGGTGCTTGACATTCCCGGAAGAATACATAATTCCCGAAACCAAATTTTGAAAATTAAATTCTAATCTAATGTTTTAAATTTAGACGCAAGATAATGGGGACCGAGAGTATTTCGGATAATAGGAAACTCGGATGAGACGTGAAAACGGTAAATTAATTAAAACGGGGTCAAAGTCGAGAAAAAAGGTACCTACAGTGTTAGCAAACAAAAAACGTTCAAATAAAAATAAAATACAAATACAAAATTAATAAGGACGTTCACTAAATGAAAACTATTTTAAGTTTTTTATCTTAGTTCACGCCGATAGACATATTGTATATATTTTTGTTACTACCTCGATTAACTGGGATTTCGGTTATACGGGGTTCGGATAATTAAGACTCTAATATGATTTAAATTCATTCCCTATTTAATAAGTACTCAAGGGACATCGAATTTATTTATGTGTAGTCCGTAGTATGGTGGAAATTACATAGGGAACAATTCTTTCAACGGGACTCTTGATATAGGCCTATCTGGGAGTTATTTTACTCAAACAAATGCTTTTATAACTTTAGCAGTAGTGTGCAGACGCTGAACGGTTCTAAATGACTGATTCAATTTTACGAGGGAAGTACTAAACTCTTTTACTTTAATGAACTTACGTAATCCGCGACGATGCATTGCCCGCTTCTTCCTCTAACACGAAACCAGACATCTTTATTTGCAAGTAAATTGTTCGCGCAAGTAGGCTAATAGGTTCCAACGGGTGGGGGTTGCAATTTGGGGCATGTAATGACATTACTAAGATTGAGAAGGGGTGCCGTGACATGACTCACCCCGTCACCTCCCTTCCCACAAATCTATAACTTTTAATATATGCGGGTTAGAAATTAGATGTCGGATTGTATTCTTTCTTTTTATTATTGAAATATTATTAGGTCTCATTGTGCGAAGAGGGTGACTGGGCGATTTGTCAGGGGATCAAGCCTGATTGTCTTTAAAGGCTTGTCCGTGAGACCTGTACGCCCACATTGTCTGCACTCTAATGAAATAAAATACGAAACTGTAATATGGAATAAAGAAAGGAACTGTTTCGAATCCAGTTAAAGGGCTCGTCCGTTTGGTTCAAAAATGCGATTCCCACTTGATGAACTGGTTATCACTGCGTATTACAAGTTCATAAAATATTATTTAAAAAATATGGGACAAACATGACAGGAATTTAGTTTTTCTGTGTGATTTTAAGAATGTTTGTGTTTACGAAAGGATTGTAAATAAGAGATAGATTAAGGGAGGAACGTGAACCCTCCTTGTCTGGAGTTCAAGGAAGCTTATGGCTCACATGTACACAGAGGAAACCACTTTAAATGACCAAAATTCAACTAACCAAAATGCTCGCACACAATTTACGCAACCTTCAAATAACCATAATACGCGATGTTCAAATAATACAATGTGCACGAACTTCAACTAACCAAAGCGCACGGACTTCAACTAACCAAAGGCAACGGATTTCAACTAACCAAAGTGCACGGACTTCAACTAACCAAAGTGCACGGACTTCAACTAACCAAAGTGTACGGACTTCAACTAACCAAAGTACACGGACTTCAACTAACCAAAATACAAGAACTTCAACTGAAAGAAAAGACACGTTCATCGTACAACGTGAAGTTCAAAATGGGAAGTAATGTTTCTGTAAATATATAAACTTAGTAGTTTTTATTACTATCTTTATATTATTTTTCAAAATACTACGGTTTAATTTTATCGTTGTTAAAGTAAATGTAATGCAGCAATATTAATCGGTTCGATTGGACCATAGATATTAAAGTATCTTATTACAATTGAATAGTCGGAAAGGCAATAAGAAACCCCTAAATATTTCTTTCGGTTTAGGTCCGCGTACTTTGGTTATTTGAAGTCCGTGTTCTTTGGTTAGTTAAAGTCCGTGAACTTTAGTTTAGTTATTATTCCATAAATCGTATAGTATCTTATTATAATTGTAAATAGTCGGAACAGCAATAAGATAACCCTCAACATTTCTATCAGTTGAAGTCCATGCACTTTGGTTAGTTGATGTCCGTGCACTTTAGTTTAGTTATTATTCCATAGATCGTAAAGTATCTTATTATAATTGTAAATAGTCGGAACGGCAATAAGATAACCATCAACATTTCTATCAGTTGAAGTCCATGCACTTTGGTTAGTTGAAGTCCGTGCACTTTCGTTTAGTTGAACGTCGCGTATTTTCGTTAGTTGAAAGTTTCGTTCGTTTTGGTTAGTTGAATTTTGGTCATTTGAAAGCCACTCGTACAGAGTAGCAATACTGTGAAGTATGAGATATTATTGTATAGACTTCAAGTTGTACCACTTTAGTGACAAGCCAACCAGTGAAAAGCCTACTTATCTTAACTGTTTGGCGAGTTCTTGAACGTCTTTATTATTTCAATAATTGTATGCAATCCAATAGGCCTACTTTAAATACGTCAAGCAGCTGACCATTCATTAAAAGAAGCCGTTATTAACATTTAAAAATGTAATAGAAATTTGGCTTTTCTTCAACGTTTTAATTCTAGCTATTGGGTATTTTTCAATCCCTTCTATTAGTTCACACTCTCCTATATATAGGCCTATATCTTTTTTTAAATTTTCAATCGTTAATACTTTTTACTCATTCACTTGAGTTCTAATACATTCTATTAAACTTGTAGTGGATGACACTTAATGTTAATAAAGTTTTTTTTAAATTCTAATCATTAATTAAATTTAGTTCATTAATTTTGTTTTATACGAGAGAAAAACTTTTCACTAACGGGGCAAGATATGCAATATAGTTACTCCTTTCCATTTGGCTAAAAGTAAGTGATAACATATGTTTTCATAAAACAGCTGATTTTATGTTATAGATTGTGGTGGAACGGCTGTTTTAACGCATAGTTTATATTACTTTTAATTATTTAATAAAACGTAATTAAAATAAAATTTCTCTTTGTTGACGTAAGTAGGAATTGATTGTAAATACTTTTTTTATTAATTGTTCTCAATTGAAAAACAGCCACGTATATTGTCACCAGATGTGACGTCGGTTTGGCTTGGGACAAGTGTAGCGCATACAAAGGCTCGTTCATTCATATTTGTATACTGTTGTATTATATATGTCACCCCTTATCATACTTTGAAAGGTTTTTTTAACTGCTGGTACTTTTCCCTCTGGTAGATGTAGTTAGGCTGGTTAACATAACGTGTTGAATTCGGTCAATAAGTAATTCATCATCGTTATTATATCAACTATTTCTTACATTAGAATGACAAAGAGACTCTGACGTCAGCATAGTCTTGCTTTGATTTTAGCTACACTTCTCAGAGGCAAAGATATTAGACAGTTATTCCGAACCATCATATTTAGCTATCTGATCTCGAAAGAAAGATGACACTGTGCTTCCCAAAGTAGCGGATCGAGTATAGATTTTAATTGATATCTAAAAGGTAGCTTGGCATATTTTTGCTATTATTTACAGTATTTATATGCAAATTTAACAAAATCCTTAATATTTAATTAATAAAACAGCGATAATTTCAACAAAAGGGTAGAAAGAGTTTTTCAATACGCAAAGGATTTACGCACGTCCAAGAGCAGATGAATCCAGAGCCCCTACAATGAAGCTAATTCTTTAGATTTGTCGCACCAATCTAACTCCAATTACAGCTTAACCCTTTGACGTCACTTGTGATGGTGGTTTGCGGTACGCCGTGTGGTTTATTATGATTAACGATGAGACAAAGTCGCCGGCGGCAGGGGATGCAAATGAGCCAGATGGCACCCCCACCCTCTATATGAAATATGGATGAGAATGGACACTTAATTCCTATGATTACCTCACGACATATTCCACCCCAGACCAGGACAATACCGGTTATTATTACTTACCCCGCAGCGGACCCGGAAAGATTTATTTTAGTTTACTTGTGACCGATCTATTAGTGGTGTGGCATTTTTTTGCGGGAGCTTAAATATCTGTATACGTATTGTTTCCGTAGTAAAGTTGTTTATTATACAATAAACAAGTAATATAAACAACATATTTTAAAAATAAATTCCTACATTGGTCAACAAGAAAACTTTTTTTCTCTACTTTTTAGTAAATAATTACAATCAATATAAATAAAGTAACATAACCTACTCATTAAAACAGTTTTTCTATAACATAAAATCAGCTGTTTTATGAAATCGTATGTAGTCACTTATTTTATGCCAAATTTCTACTGATTATATCAGAAATAACTATTTTGCTAACCTTGCCCCTTTTTTGAAAACTTATTCTTCCATACAAAATTAAAATTAATTCATTATTAGGTTTAAGTATTGAATTAATATTTTTTAAACTGTAATAACATCAAGTGTCATCCACTACAGGTTTTAAAAATATTTATGAACTTGAGTGAATGAATGAAAAATCTATTAGTAGCTATTGAAAATTCAAAACAGATAAGGAAAGTGAGAACTAATAAAAGGAATTGAAAAATCGTAAATTGGAAGAGCATGTATGCTAATATTCTACATTAAAACGCTAAGACTGTACTAACATCAAGTGCCATTCACTGCGGGTTTTAAAAAAAATTATTTGAACTTGAGTGGATGAATAAAAAGTAATAACGTTAAAAAATGTGAACAGTATATATATATATATATATATATATATATATATGTATATATATATATATATATATATATATATATATATATATATATATATAAAGAGGGCGTGAACTAATAGAAGGAATTTTAATAGAGAAAGATTTTCAACTTGCATTCTGTCTCTGACAACCAGGAATATTTAGCAATACACATTTTTAAATTCTCGTTCTTAAAGCTAGTAAAGAACGTATTTTTTATTTTAAATAAATAAAACCTCTAAACCACAAAACACTTTATTACAATTTGAAACCTTTAACGCTCTTTTAACCGAGATGTAAGGGCATTAAAACAAATGTGGTGTAATTTTTTAATTTTTTCTGTAAAACATTACACCACAGTTACTCCAGGTTGATAATCTAAAGTTTCTTTATAAAAATGAGCCGTTTATTACACTGTATTAAAACATGACTATTTTGTAATTTAGTTACAAAGCTCCCGTTTAGGGTAGTTTTATAGAAAAATATATATTTGAAATAGCCTAACGCAAGCTACCCGGTTGATGTGTGAAATGTCCTCCTTCTTGTGTGGTAATTTAACGACGTACAAGTGTGATGTAAGGAATTGATGCATTTATTGTATTATTTAGTGATTTTGTGCGATTAATCTTGTTTGTACACATTCTTCAACATTGCACGGATGTTTATCGAAAACATAAATTGGAAGCCCCATGGTTATAAATGATCGTGTATGTTTGTAACTTGATAACTGATTTTTATTTTATACAATTTTGTTAATTTTGTTTTCAATTTATATTTGGTTTAATTTTAATTTTTTGTTTTAATTTTGTTTGTTGTGCCACGTTTCGTTATTTTTTTCATGTCCCTGAGCACTTCCTATATCACTAGATACTAGTTTCATGCCATTATTAGTGACGTGGTGATAACCGAAAAATTAAAATATTCTGGATATAACTGAACGTGATTGGAAGAAATCACAAATCCTAAACTGGATCCAATCGCAATGATCAGGGACAGCTGATTCAAACAATCCATAAGCCGACAATTTAATCATTACTGAAGGTATGTATTACACATATAAATTATTATTTAATAATATAGAATATCCTTTCTACGATGCACTAAATTATTTGTTCAACACATGACGCGTTTCGAAGAGCTTCCACTCTCAACAAATAATTTTATTTACTAATAAATGACGTAATCAGTTAAGCAAGAGAGGGGTGTAATTATAGTCAATTTAATTGCAGTAAAATATTTGGTAATTTTATTATTCAAATATTTTTTAATTTTTAAAGACTTAGTAAACAAAATTGGATGGAAAAACGTTTTTTTTTTTGTTTAAATAATTGTTATGAGGTTAACGTTTGAAGTACACATTAGTCCAATCATTTCGCGAAAGATAACTTTACGGCAATAACAATCTGTGCGCCCGTAAATCCTATGACCTTAAATTTGTCCGCCCGCCAAATCCTGAGGCTTACACTTGTATGACAACTCCTAACTCGGCAACGGATGGCCACCTAATCCACAGCACCCCGCCCCACCCCAAGGGCGTTGTAAATCAACGTTTGCATGACATTTCGGCCAAACGTATACCTTCCTTAATATATGTTGTAATGCTTTCTCTCTGTACAGACACATTGGGAATCGTAATAACTTTGTAACACACTTTACAAGGAATGGTTTGTGTTTTTCATGTTTTTCAAAGGGATTTAAGTATAAGTTAATGTTAACTAAGGAAAAGTAGCTAATGTTAACCAAGAAACTGGGGCATTAGCTAAAAGTTAACCTAGTGACAGAAATGTCAGTAAAAACCAATCAAACGACAGAAACGATAGCTAAAGTTAACCAAGCGACAGAAACGTTAACTAAAGTCAATCAAGAGACATAAATGTTAACTAAACTTCAATCAAGCGATAGAAACGTTAGCTCAAGCCAATCAAGCAACAGAAACTGTAGCAAAAGTTAACCAAGCGACAGAAACGTTAGCTAAAGTTAACCAAGCGATAGAAATGTTAACTAAATTTCAATCAAGCGACAGAAACAGTAAAATTAACCAAGCGACAGAAACGTTAGCTAAAGCCAATCAAGCGATAGAAAATGTAGCAAAAGTTGACCAAACGACAGGCACGGTAGCTAAAGCCAATCAAGTGACAGAGACTGTAGCAAAAGTTAACGAAGCGACAGAAACGTTAGCTAAAGTTAACCAAAAAACTGGAACATTAGCCTAAGTTAACCAAATGACAGAAACGTTAGCTAATGTCAACTAATCAACTGCAACAATAACCAAAGTTAACCGACATAAACGTAGGTTATAGCTAATCAAGCGATATAAACGTTAGTAACAAGCGATAGGAAGGTTAACCAAGTGACAGAATCCTAAGCTACAGTTAATCAAGCGATATAAACGTTAGTAACAAGCGATAGGAAGGTTAACCAAGTGACAGAATCCTAAGCTACAGTTAATCAAGCGATATAAACGTTAGTAACAAGCGATAGGAAGGTTAACCAAGTGACATAAACGTAAGTTATAGTTAATCAAGCGATATAAACGTTTAGGAAGATTAACCAAGTGACAGAAACGTAAGCTATAATTAATCAAGCGATATAAACGTTAGTAACAAGCGATAGGAAGGTTAACCAAGTGACAGAATCCTAAGCTACAGTTAATCAAGCGATATAAACGTTTAGGAAGGTTAACCAAGTGACATAAACGTAAGTTATAGTTAATCAAGCGATATAAACGTTTAGGAAGATTAACCAAGTGACAGAAACGTAAGCTATAATTAATCAAGCGCGAAACTAGGTCAGGTTATCGAATGCATTTTTCAACACGCAAGCGGTTTATCACTATCTCAATGAGGTCATTGGATGCAGATTTCCTCGCCGCCAATAACGAGCACTCTTCGTCAATAGGAAGGCACCGTGCATATGTCAGACATTTTGTAATTTCATTATCAACTTTAACGTGGCAAAAGCACTAAATAAAAATTAAATTGGCTTCAAGATTATTTGTTATAACTTTTAGCATTTGTCAAACCAGTAAGAAATATTTGCTAGTAAGTAAATACCAGCAAACCAGTCTGATATTTAAAAAAATTAAATTAAATTGTATTTCATTTGAAAAAACGTGTATAGAAAAATAAATCGGTAAATCTAGTGTAGTAAAACGAAAGCAGGAAAGCGATTGTAGTAATTAAACGTGGTGAAAGTTTAATAGACATGTGAAAATATGGACGTCGGAAAATAGTAAATCGAACTATGTCAATCAAAAGATTCAAGGATATTGGTGATCCAAAACAAAGATTAGAAGAAGAAAGAGAGAAGAATGGGATGGCGAAGAAGAAGAAGAAGATAAAAGAAGAAGGTGGCGACCATGACAACGACAACGACCATGGTGACGTCGACCACAATGGTGTGTAGTTATGGAGTAGTTTATTATTCGTCCAAGAGGAATTTTCTGAATGGGATTTATTCCTGCTGAATGAGTTTAAACCACGGAATTTAATCCAGGACAAGGGTCAGCTAACGATGGAATTGGGATTAGACGATCAAGGAAAAAAGGTTGATTAAGAAAACAAGTAACCAAAAAAAATATATAAAGTCAATTCTTACTTAGATTTAGAAAGAAACTTAGTTCCTTTTTATTAACTAATTGTATTTAAACCCCTACTAGTAGCGTATAACATATATACATATATACATATCTTGTTCAAATTTTCAATTTTTAATCAAACTCGTATTATTAATCCACTCAAGTTTAAATATATTTGTTTAAACTTGTAGTGGATGATACTTGATTTAAATACAGTTTTTTTTCAAATAATAACTCATTATTTTCATTTGAAAAAAGGTAATATCTTTAGGTTGGATTCGAAATGTATGACTATATGTTTGAAATCCAGCAATTGAGTAATATTTACATCAAACTTATTCCACTTTAAGTTTTAAAAAAAGTGTATTTGAACCTGAGTGGTTAAATAAAAAGCATTTGATTAACAATTGGAAATTTGTTAAATATATATAGGCCTATATATATATTTATATACCTATATATATATATATATATATAAAGAGAGAAAGAGTCTGAACTAATAGTAGGATTTGGATAATGAAGATATAGTCCTAAGTATTTGCCCCCTCATCTCGTAGCAATGGACTAATTTGGTTTGAAGGGATAATAAATAAACCAGTTTATCCTATAAAGATTATTCTTCAACACATCTGACTATCTATCGTACAAATGTTAAAATGTAATTATTGTATCAGCCTATTATGATTTCCACAAACGCTGTCCATAAAAATATTTTTCGTTTCGTTCACTAATTTTATTATTCCCGACTTCACAGATAAATTTACAATGTGACGCACAGTTCGTGGAATTTCGTGATTTACAAAACCTCTAAGGCACATTATTTTAATCTACATTCACCACATTTGTGATTGCTGATTGGCCATTAGTGCCTAAATCAGTCGACAGAATGCGCTCTTTGATAAGTTCTTCGTATTTACTCTGAAAATAGAGCCTTCCATTTTTACAGATTGACCTCGTGACCTCTGATAAAGCCTCTATCTGTGTTTGGATTCAGGGAATGTTTTTGCATTTTGTAATCTTAATTCTCCATTGCGAAGAGAAGATTAGAAGTTAAACACACGGTTACAAAGACGACGTGACGGCACTACTTAAACTGTTTAGCGAATTTCATAACACTGTGTAACACTGGGAAATATTCCACACATTGAACAAAAGTATCACGTGGAGTTATGTACTACATTAAACCGGATGTAACATGAACAGTCTGTTTAATAAACCACTGTACATTCAATAGCTTAGAATGAAAGTATTGTAATCTCATTTTTTTACATCTTAAAAACTCCAAGCCTTAACAAACGAGTAATAAAGTACACATTCTTGAATAGACGTTTAGGAAACATAATGTTTTGTTTATTACTATTATTTAAACAGATCTTATTAGACCAACCATTATTAGACATTTCTTGCATTATCTCACCCTAAATACTCACATAACTAAAGTTTCCCTTAACTCTTTAGTTCATGCCTGGACATTGTCAATTACATGTATTTGATTAGAATTAGCACAGCACAACACTACACTGTACTAACTCAAATGGTTTGGTTCTCTTCGATCCTTTAACCATGGACTGGTTATCGAAAAGTTGAAGAGCCACTGTACTTGGATGAATGTGAAGCATCTTTTCATGTTTTTTGGGCATTTTCTGTATTTCTTCTACTACCGTCTGGATATTCAGATCTCGGTGAATATCTTTGCTATTCACATACCTTATATTTCTCATTACCTTATTTCGGAACATCTGGAGAATTTCTACATTAGATTCCTTTGCAAATCCTTACAGTTGGCTGCCATAGAGCTAACCTGGTTTGAAGATGTGATTGCAGATTTTTATTTTATTACATAATAAGATGTTTGAGTCTCTACCAAAGTTCCAATAGTGCTTATCACTAGAATGTAATAGGCAATGCTTTATTTAAACAAATCAGAAAACACGTTGAATATTTGAAACAAATAAACCATTACAAATCTAATGCAAACTTCTCAGCACTGCCGCATCTTTCAACAAAGTAGCAACAAAATAATTTTATCAAACAGTGTGAAATCTTTTTAATAAACTAATAAAATCAATAATAATAATAATAAAATCATTGAAACTCCAACTTTTTCAGAATACTAGTAAATATATCCTTGAACAGCAACAACTTTGCAGGGTTGATAGTATTAATGACGCCTCTACGCATCCTTACGAGGCTGTCATTTTGCCCTTATAAGAACTTACATTAACAGACGTAGCCCACAAGAGGCACTTCTTAGTACTTATTACTCACTGAGAGTACGAAATTTAAAAAATTATATAAATATTACAGTTCTTTGGAAGAGTTGATAAGTCACAGTGCAGAACCGTAAAAATTAACAGCCTTTAACTACATTTTAATAGCGTTATTCGCTATTGGGTAATAGAGAGGTTTATACAAGCCGTAACCCCGAGTAGCGGCTATAAAATAATGTAAGGAAATACATCTCTTGGGGTATTGAAGATGGAGGAGATCCCAAAGACAACGCTTCCCGCTATTTTCCTTCTTGGTATTAAGGTACCATACGGATCCATGAATCGTTCCTTAAAAATCCGTAAGTAATAGCCGTGCGGCGCGACCTCGGGGCCGAGCAGCGGTTGCCTGGTTCCGAATGGTATCTTTATAGAGGTTTTGCGAGTTAAACGCCCGAATAGAGTTTATAGAGAGGGAAATAGGTAGAATAATAATAGTATAAAAGTAAGGGCCTACATCTCTCGTGATCTCGAAGATGGAGGAGATCTCAAGGCAACGACTAAAGGTTAGAATACTGAGGTAGCACCTTTCACTATAAGGAAAATATTGAGGTAAACACCTCTATAGCTCTAAGTAAGAAAATCATGTGGAGAAAATAAGTAATGTATTAATATTAGTGCAAGGACCTAGCCTATTCTGATCTCGAAGTTGGGGGGGGGGGTGTATAACAAGGGCCACGTTAGAAGGATTAAATGCTGAGGTATCCGCATAAGTTCATAGAGATGAGTCTACAGGCTGTAGCCTGGCGTTGGGGTTTGGACTTGTAAAATAGAACGGATTCTAGTAATGTCTCCTGGTTTAAGGGAGATTCACAGCTTGCATAATCAGAGCCGGTCCGTTTGATTCTTACCGAGGCTCTCGGGCAATATTTATAAAGCAATTTTTTTAACAATAGTCGACGCCTTACGTTCGGCGTAAATAAGCATTTTTCCCGCCCAATTTGCGGCCGCTACCATCTTGAGGGTAACCGCATAATGACGCCGCCTATTGGACGGGACGGAGAGCGGCGTTGCACCGTTATCCCAGCGTCACGTGCAACAGACGAGCATCCACTTACCGCAAATAACGAATAACTGCGTCTATTCCTTCATGAAAAATAATAATGTAAAAAAACTAAACGCTTCATACGGGTACGTAAGCGTTGGTGTTTGCATTTCATTAATAGAACTGGCATTCACGTTTGAAGTATGTGTGCATGAAGCTCAATGTCATGAATTATGTTGGCATGACGTATGTTGTCATGATGTACGTTGTCCTGAAGTATGCTGGAATGAAGTATGTTAGAGTGAAGTATGTTGGCATGGCGTATATTATCACGGCATATGTTGGCATGAAGTATATTTGCATCACTTAAAGTGAACTCATTACAAGCTTCAAGGAAAGTAGTGTGTAATGCTAACGATGAAGAGGAGGGCAAAGTGTACACAGGGGTCAGAATTTCCACAACAAAATTCGCCTGGGTCGCAATGGAGAGAGGGTTCTTGGGTTCTACAACACTAACCATGAATGCTAGTGATGCCTTGTTCTGGGCAGAGAAAGAAGATCCAAAGGAAACTATTTCCTATATTTAAGGTCAAAGGTATGAAGTTTTTAAATTCACTAAACCTTTACACAAGGAAAGACTTAAGCCCACTCCATTAGGAGTACCCTCTCGTGTACAGTATATACACCCATGCCAAGACCCCACATAATAGAACCTGTAACTCCGAGCAAGATTGATGGAAATCGTTGCCAAGGTTTTTGTGTCAGCCACGTCTCACCATCTACATTCCTCTATGCCGGACAATTAATTCTGTCAAGAAAAAAAACCTATTAAACAATTTTTCACACATTTCGAGTTATCCGAGGGTGGATTTCACCCTTATGATTAATGGACCAAGAATTCCCGAACCCTTACAAAAAACACGTGTGCCGTCCAGACCTAGACCAATAAATAAGTCAGGAAGTGTGTGTTCGGGGCTCAGCTTAATTGCTCCGGTTTGATGACCGTCGTAACTTGGAAGTCGAATGCACCTGACCTCAAAACACACCCAGTCCTCCTTGACCTTTTCGCGACTACCTGATATGGGACCGCATAAAAATATTATTGTTTCGTGGAAATCCCATCCAAAATCTGGTCGAAACGTTAGGAATGAACTGAACTCTCCCTCACTTTTCCTTTTTCTCATTTAAATACTTTCTTTCTATGTCTCTCTCACCCTCTCTCTCTCTCTCTCTCTCTCTCTCTCTCTCTTTCTCTCATTCTTTTTCTCTCTTCTTCCCTGAGAAGTTCCAAGTAAAAGCAACACATGTTATGAACCTTTATTGTCCTTTGTACCGGGTAACGTGTGAACGCGAACTAAACAACTCTCGTTCCCCTGGGTAGCTGGCAAACACTTCTCATTCTGATAGCGGTTGAATACCTTTCGATTTGTGTAGAGGTAAACACCTCTCCTCTATCCCTAGGTAGCCTGTAGACACCTCTTCTTCCTGGGTAGCGGGTAAACAACTCTTCTTACCCTGGGTAGCGTTTAGGTCCCTTTCGATCCGGATACAGGTAGACATCTTTCCTAATTTTGGGTATCGGGTAGACACTACACCTGCGAATAATACCCACTGAGCCAACTATACGAATTAGGTACGCAATAACGATCATGACATAATTATGTGGTTCGATTAAAAGTAGTTAGACTACCCCTGAAGAACTATATAAAACTGCCTGGAATAAACAACATTCATTGAAGAATAAAACCAACAAAACGAGGAACTTGCAAATCTCTCAGAAATCCTGAACACAGAGCGTATTATGACGATAGTGATGCAGCCTTTCTCTGAATCAGTTTTTAGCCGTCAACCCTTCTATGCAGTAAGCTTGCCACTACTGTCACCGGCGCACGAGAAGAGCCCAGGCCCAAGGCAGGTCAAACGGTAAGGACGTTCCCAAAAACATTTCTAACACAAAAAGTCAAATTTACAGAAAATTAGAATGCATAAACGGCATCATATAAAATTTATTGTATGCACCGTTTCTTATTAAGATTAGTACTTTTACCTATCTGTAAATACTTAATAATATATAACTACTAAAAAACTATCGTACGGTTAGGGTATGTTTGTCAAGTCAGGAATACATCGACAACGCATGCGCAGAACTGAAAACCAAGCGTGACTCATTTCTATACTAGGGCTCTTCTCGTGTGGATAAGTACAGTACTGCGCGCTCTGTGAGCAAACATATACGTGTTTTTGAGTCCAATGTTTCATTGTTTTACATTACCCCATGACTCATTAGTGTGCCACTTTTTGAATCTATCGTATTTTACTTGTAGTAATTCTTACTCTACGAAAATATAAAATTTTTGTTATTACTGTAACTACAACATATAAAAGTGTTTTCACAAAAACAATTTATTTTTAACGAGTTAAAACTGCATCAAGATTTCAGTTTTCTATTAAGATGCGCTCACTGTATATAGGGCTTGTCTTTCAACTCCTCATCAAGTTAAGCCCGACTGGGCCGTATTGGGAGGGAGGTCATTGATTGGTGGCGTCCCCTGGGAAATGTGGGTCGGGTTATTCCTGCCGGTCAAACTTTATCCTTACCTTATTGAGGGGACGTCATAAATCTGATTGAGCAGTAACAACCATAGCAAGGCAATTGTGGTCATAGATAAGGGTTGTTAGTTTATAGAAGCACGGACTGTTACTGTTTTGGGATAGGTGTGTTGGTAAATACGTAGCTTAATTGCGTTCCAAAATTAAAGCAAAACTCTACGTCAATATTCAGTATGAAATTTCTTAAACTTGCAACCCCATTGGTCTAGAGGCATGGTGATAATGTGCTACTAAGCAAGTTATACAAACAGAATTATATAAAGAGAAAGGAACGTTAAGACGTATTTCAGCGACTCCTTACGAACAAAGGTGGCTCATAAGTAGCGCCAGGGTACATAAATGAACCCTTTCTGGTTTACTTTAGGGTCAGTATTATGACAGTTTGAGAGGTAGTACTATTTTCATAATTAGGCATCCTTTCCAGTAGAGGTGTAGAAACGATACTGATCATGTAATAAATAATGAACGATCGTTTATTTTGGGTGGGTCCTATTTTACAGGTTGGAACCAAGTGCAACATATAAGAAACATTTCAACTTCTTAACGAGGCTAAAAACTAAATCAAGCATGGTTTGGTTTTTGCATGCTGTAAAAACTTATTTTCAAAAACAGTGTCTATAAAAATGTACGCTGTATTTCAAAGGGTTGAAAATTAAACAATGAAAATTTCGTACTAGTATTTTTTCTCCTTTTTACTACAAACAAGTTACAGAAAAAACAATTTCAAGTCAATTCATACTTACGCCAAAAAAAAATTATTTTAGTTAGTTCTCATTATTAAATAATTAACAATAAATATTTATATAATGACATAACTTATGCGTTAAAACAGCTGTTCTACCACCACAACCTATAACATAAAATCAACTGTTTTTTTTTAAATCATATGTTATCACTTATTTTAAACCAAATGAGACGAAATAACTATATTGTATGCATTGCCCCTTATGTAAAAAAGTTTTTCTTTCCTATAAAACTAAAATTAATTAATTAAATTTAATTAATGAATTAATATTTGAAAAAACTTTATTCACATCAAGAGTCATTCACTACAAGTTTAAAAAAATGCATTTGTACTTGAGTGGATGAATAAAAGATATTTTATTAACGATTAAAAACTTGAACAAGATTTATATAATGAGAGAGTGAACTAATAGAAGGAATTGGGGAAAAAATTAATAATTGTCTATTCTGTTAGTCTGGTTGTTTTTTTTTTACATTAAAAAATGCCAAATTTAGTTTTAGTGTTCCGCAATGTTCGAAGAAACCACTGGCTGTATTTTAGAATTTTTCTACACCCTGTTAACTATGAACACAGATTGTAAATTAAACCTTGTATTTCGTGTCTGAAAACGTATGTTTAACGTTAACAATACAAATGAAGGACTTGATGGACGGACGCTGGAGACAGACAGTCCTTCCCAATTTCCTCGCTAGTAGCGCTGGCCTCTAATCACGGCGTTCGGGTCTTTGTAATGCTTTAATGAATAAAAATATCGACCCTTTGTCGTTCCCGCTAGTCGTTAAAATCTTCGGAAACCCACTCAACACGGGAGATTATTAAACGCAATAATGGTCATGAGATGTGAAAGACGGGATAATGATGTAAAGGAATTAAGAAGTGATAACTTGCCACATCACGTGTATAGGCATAACGCTAAAACCTTAGCGTTATGTGGTGGGATGTGAGGCGGATCTCCAAATATAAAAGCGATGTGATATCTAGGAAACTATAATCAGCTGGTTGTCACTCTAACATTCGTCTCTAATCCTACTGTGGGGAGAAAGAAGTGTCACATATCTGAATATTAGCTAGAATGTGACGTCACCACACCCTCATTGCTACAACCGTTCGCCACACCTCTCAGAAGGTAGCTTATGAGCGGTAGACCGTAGCTTTGGCAATACTTTAGCCGCTTATTTACTAACGCATTAAGACCTTGGCTACATTGATAAACCCAGTATACTAGCTTAATTAGCACCAAAGTGTAGCAGCTTGCTTTTAATATTGGCCTACTACGGTAGGAAAACCAAAGGAACATCGGACTGTAATCCCCATGATGTAATGAATGTATACTATTAGGAATAATAATAAGGACAGAGGACTTTCTACCAGACACTCCTCCTTGGACGGGCTCTCGCCGTAAAGGAAATAGATTTGTGGGTAGGCTACAGGAGATTCAAGGTAGTTGTTTATATAATCTTTAGTTACGGACGCAAGCGTTGGATTATCTTTATTGTTAGTGTGATTTATAAAGCATTTTATCAGGTTCGATTCGAGCGGGACAGAGTATAAGTCGGTAGTTTATGTTTACGAAAGAAAAATTATCTACTGTGGTTTAGCTGGTCGAGTCAACATGTAGGTCGCACAAGTAATATAAATAAACATTTGTTAAAGTCAATTCCTTGTTAGGTCAAAATAAAAATTTCTTTTACTTTATTTTTATTAAATAGTTACAATATGAATAAAGTAGCATAGCCTACTCATTAAAACAACTGTTCTACCTCACTTAGGTAAGTTATCACTTATTTTAAGCGATATGGGACGAAATAAGTATATTGCATACCTTTCCCTTGTAAACAGTTTTTCTTCCATATTAAACTAAATATTAAATCATTAAATTTAATTAATGAATAATATTTTGAAAAACCTTTATTAACATCGTGTCATCCACTACAAGTTGTTTTTAAAATGTTTTTGAACTTGAGTGGGCAAATGAAAAGTATTTTATTAGCGACTGAAAATTTTAATAAGGTATATATAGGGAGAGTTTGAGCTAATAGAAGGGATTTAATAATAATGGTAAATAATGAGCAAATCAACGATAAAATCGAAAGAAAACTATCGTATTTTACCCATTTTTACGTTTTAGATCAATCGAACTATACAATACACCTTGTTAAATGGATTTAAGATTTCTCACATCGGAAACTCTGCTAAAGACGTTTAATTAAAATAATATAATTACAACTGAACGCCGCCTGCGAGACGTAAAAATGCAGCGTGCAATTGAAAAAATAAATGATTAAAACCAATTAAAATTTTATTGATTCAACCTGCTTAGTCATCATTGGATAGTTTTAGTAGTGCATAAAATTAACCGTATGTGACCTTGAAGCGAAGGTAAACCACTGGAGCTAAAAATGCACAAGGATCAGAGATGAATTCACTATTCTTGCGTAAGGGTAGAAAACGGGCGCTTTGAGGGGCACAAAAGGAATTTTGTCAAGTATGACTATACCTTATCCTGTCTAAAAAGGATAAGAAAATACTGTGACTTAGGGTTAAGGTAGACCTAAAATACTCTTTCACAAGATATACTGTAGCATCTCGTGGTCTATTCGGGTCACTTACTCGAAGACGACCTACTCTCTACTGGGGTTATAAAAACCTCTCCGCGTTTCAGCTCATATTGGGAATTTGAAATATAAACAAAAAGGTTTTAATGTCAATTCCTACTTAGGTCAACAAAAAAATTTTATTTTTCTTACTTTATAATAAATAATTACAATCAATATAAACAAAGTAACCATGCGTTAATGAGTAAAAACAGCTGTTCTACCACATAACCTATAATATAAAACTAACTGTTTTATGAAATCATATGTTTATCACTTATTTTAAAACAAATGGCTATAATCGCATACCTTGCCTTTTAGGGAACGTTTTTCTACCATATAAAACTAAAATTAATTCATTACATTTAATTATTGAATTAATATTTGGAAAAATTGTATTAACATCAAACGCCATCCACTACAAGTTTATACAAATGTATTTGATCTTGAGTGGATAAATGAAAAGAAAGAATTATAATAGAATATATTAAAAATGTATAGGAAGAGTAGATAGGAATGTGAGACCAAAGGAAAAAACATATTCATCCCCTGGTGCAAGCGATAAGGGAAAATGAAAAGCTCCTAACACGAAGTTAACCTACTCTCAACCGGGGTGATGGGACCTCTCAAAGATAAATTAGTACTAACACAGCAAAAATGTCTAATTCATAATACACTAAAAAACTAGGAGCTAAAATGGTGATTTTATTAGCTCAAGCCCTCCCCATAATGAATTGCACTACAGTGCGTGAAGTACGTGAGGTTTAACAGTGTCCCTCGTTCTGCTCTAGCATTTGACTACTACCACATTATACAATACATATATCGTCTCTTTCGTAATCACATCTCTTTTTTTGCAGAAGCAGATCAACACATTTAAAGATCATGTCTACATCAAACTATTACACTATTATCATTTATTATAAACAGCTTTACAGCTGTTTACACTTTAAACAAGGCATTGATGTTTTCTGAAGAGTTGACCGCACTGCAGCCCAGTCCACCTTAGCGATCTCAAGGTCAGAGACACGGTTAAAACTCGCGCACTGTACATCCGTAATTACTAAATTCACATAGGGTCCGCTAAAATTTAAACAAATCTACAAGAAAAATATTTACGTACAACGTACTTAAAGCTTCATAACTTAATTCCGAGAAGCTAACAAGTTAGCTCGTCAATAGGATCAAACGATGAAGTAGACAGAGCACAAGTTTTAAAATTTTTAAGGGAACTCGGGAGAAAAGAAAAAACCAGGAGTTTAGAAATATGAACATAAATAGAAATGAAAGGGTAAATACAGATTGGGAACAGAGAAATGAGCAGGTTACGTAAATATTGAGATGGGAAAAGACATTTAGTAATACTGTCTACTGCTGGGAGAAGGTTAAGGGACGAAATTACAAAATGCCGTTAGCCAACTGATAATCTGCTCGTTTTCATAGTAACTCATAAGCTTTACTGTGTTGCTAAGACAACCCTAACTGGATCAAATACTGTAGACTCTTTCGTATCAAATTGACAAAACAAGCTGAATGTCTGCTCACCACTCTCTGAAATTGCAACACCAAACTATCACTAAAAGTACACTCGAAACAAAGTAATGTAAATCAGAAATATGAATTCAAATTCATTCACCCATCTGAAGTCAAAAGTTCAACTTCGGCGTGTTGGCACACCTGCGCTCAGGTAAACAGGTGTATCAAATGCCAACTTGCTGACGGCTCATTCAGGAAGGAACTGTATTTTAAATCAAACTACTTCCTTCCAGATAATTAACCTACGCAGCGCTCCTGGTGTTTCAAATGGTAAATAATTGCTTATAATGTCACCCATATTCAAATAGACTGCGTTTCATACATTCTGCATTGCTATGCATGGCAGTTGCGGATAACACCCATTATGCAGATGCTATCCTAGAAACAACTGGGATAAAGATTGAACAAGAATACTCGTATTAATATTATTTTGGGATATTGTTTGTTACTACCAGAAACAATAAACGTTTTGTAAATACTTTAATTTGAAACATTTTAAAGAAGGAAAATATTTTTAAATGTAACATTGTAGAGTGACCAACGGAGATGAATACTTCCTTTAAAGCTTACAGTTAATATAGGTTTCAATAGAATTTACTTATTGTTATTATTAATTTTAAAAAACGTAATAAATAAAGATACTTTTTTGATTTTGCTAAACTTTTGCACTAAACATTTTATGTAACAAATTTAATTGAAATCTGTTATTAAAAAGTGACTGATGCTCCCAAAAAATTTTCATTTTAAAAATTAGAATAATAATTAAAAATAATTATCGATATAGTGATTTAATTTTAGTAATATTTATACACACATTAACTATTATATTTAAAAACTGATGAAAAATATTGAATAGCTTAATAATGTACGACAAATAAAATAGCAAAACTTATATTTTAAAACAGCTGATCTACCACATTACCTATGCCATAAAATCAGCTGTTGCTGATAAAATATGTTATCACTTATTTTAAGATTAAATATTTGCGACTATTTTAGTTTACGACTATATATATGTGTGTGTTAGAGCGTGACGATTTTAGTGTAATTTTCCTGGTACAATTTTTCTGTTCAGACGCGTCAAAAGAAGAAATCGATTTAATAATAGCATTATTACTGATTAAACTACAGGCTCTAAATTAACGAATCGTTCATGGAAAGGAGCACATGGAAGTCGGTCATCATTATACAGATTATAAAAACTTTAAAATTCCTAACTTTGAAGAACATTTGGAATTGACGAAACTTGATGTATTTTTACATCAAACCACACGACCAATTTCCAAGGACACGCATAAAACCGATATTAAAATTAAATAAAAATTTTACTATTAAACTTTTCTAAGCACATTTCGGAACCTACCTTTCCAATTTCAAAGGTTTTAATCTAAAGAAAAGAGTTTAAATAAAATTCAAGCACGCTCATGAGTTGAGGTTATAAACAAAATAAATATACACAGC
>JBAIZL010000002.1:22053566-22201066 GCA_036971475.1 Prosapia bicincta | reverse complement strand
AAAATGCTGATTTCCTGAAGCCACTTCAGAAGATGATCCAGGAATGCATTGATACCAATAATTACTGAAACCTGTGGGGGACAGAAGTTGGCTTAAACGGCCATGGAGGAAAGAAATGCATGATCCCATGAGGCCAAAGGTAGGCCTATATGTAATGCAAATTGTACTTGGATTAAAAGTAAAAGAGTATTAGGGCGTGCAAAGTCTAAGGGAACCGTTATAGATTTGGCCAAGCTAGATCCAAGGATACTCCAATCAAAACTTGCGGGTTTATATATATATATATATATATATATATATATATATATATATATATATATATATATATATATATATATATATATATCACTTTCACTATATGTACTTAATCAGGCACCTTACTTGGTATTTCTGCGAGTTAACTTTCAAAGATTGATACTCGTAGTATCTCCATTATCGAGCATCACTGACCGGGGTTTGTAGTAGGACTGCATAAATACCAAGTAAGATTCTTATTTAAGTACATATAGTGAAATTGATAAGTGAATACAAGAAAACAGTGTTGCAAAGTTAATATATATTAATACGATGCTATAATTTATATAACTATATTTCGCAAACTGTTAAATATTATTGGAAACTAGGAACAAGGATAGTTTCAAATTTTCAATTCAAGTAAGTAAAATTACTGTTTTACAGCATTGTCAACTTTTAATAACGCCCAGAATTTAATTTTTTTACTTAAAAATTTAAAAGCTTTAGTAATTAATTATATATATATATATATATATATATATATATATATATATATATATATATATATTTGTAGAAAAATAAATTTACCCTGAATAAATAAAACCGAACCATTAGACTATAATTTTAATAGAAAAATGACAAATCAATTGATTTCAAGTAAATAAATGAAGTTTTGATTCCTTGTATTGGGAAATTTTAAACGTTATGTATATAATCCCATTAATATATTTTTTTAAACAATTATTTTATAAAAATAGCAAAACATACAAATAATTATGATTTTAAATTAAATTTATAAATTTTAAGGTTTTATGCGAAAATATTAAAACAAATAAAACTTCTCCCAGATGTGACAAGCAATTCCATGATACTTTGTGAATAAATCAATAAATTATACTTATTATTATCAATAAATTATACCGCAGAACATTTAGTAGAGCAAGAAAAGTTAGAGAATATATATAAAGCCTATAATACAATTAAAAAGAAAATTTGATAGAATGTTACATTTTCCAAACGACAAAGAATTCTATTACTTTTCATCTAAATATAACAAGGGATACGATAAAATACCCCCCCCCCCCGGCCAGGGTAAAAGTAACTCTGATATAGCCTATCTTACAAAAGCGTGTACCTTTAAAGGTTATACCTTATAAAAAAGTGAAAAAGATGTACGTAATTGAAAAACTAGCATTAATTAAATGTGTTGAAGCATGAAAAAACCGTTATATATAATTTTGTATGTTTAAATGTATTTATTAAATAATCAAGTATCGTTATATGTCTTGAGATAAGACTGTCGGGGGGGCGATAAAAACGTTATAGGCTATATAATTTTGTATGTTTCCATGTATTTATTAAATAATCAAGTATCGTTATATGTCTTGAGATAAGACTGTCGGGGGGCGATAAAAACGTTATAGGCTATATAATTTTGTATGTTTCCATGTATTTATTAAATAATCAAGTATCGTTATATGTCTTGAGATAAGACTTTCGGGGGGCGATAAAAACGTTATAGGCTATATAATTTTGTATGTTTCCATGTATTTATTAAATAATCAAGTATCGTTATATGTCTTGAGATAAGACTGTCGGGGGGCGATAAAAACGTTATAGGCTATATAATTTTGTATGTTTCCATGTATTTATTAAATAATCAAGTATCGTTATATGTCTTGAGATAAGACTGTCGGGGGGGGCGATAAAAACGTTATAGGCTATATAATTTTGTATGTTTCCATGTATTTATTAAATAATCAAGTATCGTTATATGTCTTGAGATAAGACTGTCGGGGGGCGATAAAAACGTTATAGGCTATATAATTTTGTATCTTTCCATGTATTTATTAAATAATCAAGTATCGTTATATGTCTTGAGATAAGACTGTCGGGGGGCGATAAAAACGTTATAGTCTATATAATTTTGTATCTTTCCATGTATTTATTAAATAATCAAGTATCGTTATATGTCTTGAGATAAGACTGTCGGGGGGCGATAAAAACGTTATAGGCTATATAATTTTGTATGTTTCCATGTATTTATTAAATAATCAAGTATCGTTATATGTCTTGAGATAAGACTGTCGGGGGGCGATAAAAACGTTATAGTCTATATAATTTTGTATGTTTCCATGTATTTATTAAATAATCAAGTATCGTTATATGTCTTGAGATAAGACTGTCGGGGGGGCGATAAAAACGTTATAGGCTATATAATTTTGTATCTTTCCATGTATTTATTAAATAATCAAGTATCGTTATATGTCTTGAGATAAGACTGTCGGGGGGCGATAAAAAAGTTATAGGCTATATAATTTTGTATGTTTCCATGTATTTATTAAATAATCAAGTATAGTTATATGTCTTGAGATAAGACTGTCGGGGGGCGATAAAAACGTTATAGTCTATATAATTTTGTATGTTTCCATGTATTTATTAAATAATCAAGTATCGTTATATGTCTTGAGATAAGACTGTCGGGGGGCGATAAAAACGTTATAGGCTATATAATTTTGTATGTTTCCATGTATTTATTAAATAATCAAGTATCGTTATATGTCTTGAGATAAGACTGTCGGGGGGCGATAAAAACGTTATAGGCTATATAATTTTGTATGTTTCCATGTATTTATTAAATAATCAAGTATCGTTATATGTCTTGAGATAAGACTGTCGGGGGGCGATAAAAACGTTATAGGCTATATAATTTTGTATCTTTCCATGTATTTATTAAATAATCAAGTATCGTTATATGTCTTGAGATAAGACTGTCGGGGGGCGATAAAAACGTTATAGGCTATATAATTTTGTATCTTTCCATGTATTTATTAAATAATCAAGTATCGTTATATGTCTTGAGATAAGACTGTCGGGGGGCGATAAAAACGTCATAGGCTATATAATTTTGTATGTTTCCATGTATTTATTAAATAATCAAGTATCGTTATGTCTTGAGATAAGACTGTCGGGGGGCGATAAAAACGTTATAGGCTATATAATTTTGTATGTTTCCATGTATTTATTAAATAATCAAGTATCGTTATATGTCTTGAGATAAGACTGTCGGGGGGCGATAAAAACGTTATAGTCTATATAATTTTGTATGTTTCCATGTATTTATTAAATAATCAAGTATCGTTATATGTCTTGAGATAAGACTGTCGGGGGGCGATAAAAACGTTATAGGCTATATAATTTTGTATGTTTCCATGTATTTATTAAATAATCAAGTATCGTTATATGTCTTGAGATAAGACTGTCGGGGGGCGATAAAAAAGTTATAGGCTATATAATTTTGTATGTTTCCATGTATTTATTAAATAATCAAGTATCGTTATATGTCTTGAGATAAGACTGTCGGGGGGGGGGGCGATAAAAACGTTATAGGCTATATAATTTTGTATGTTTCCATGAATTTATTAAATAATCAAGTATCGTTATATGTCTTGAGATAAGACTGTCGGGGGGGGGGGATAAAAACGTTATAGGCTATATAATTTTGTATCTTTCCATGTATTTATTAAATAATCAAGTATCGTTATATGTCTTGAGATAAGACTGTCGGGGGGGCGATAAAAACGTTATAGGCTATATAATTTTGTATGTTTCCATGTATTTATTAAATAATCAAGTATCGTTATATGCCTTGAGATAAGACTTTCGGGGGGCGATAAAAACGTTCTGGCTAGTATTAAACGGGTTTATGAACCGATAAAATATAGGCTAGCCAGATATAGGGTTAAAATGTTTTTTTCGCTTGAAATTTGCAACATATCTAAGCCTACTATTAGGAAGGTATAATGAAGGCCGATGTTTTGTCGGGTCTTGTGAGAAAGTTCCTGCCTTTGTAACGGTCACACGTCCTCAGACGTTCACAGTAATATATCTCTCCTAGGTAAACCTAGACTTCCGTGGCTTAATCCTCTAACAAGCGTAACTGACAAAGGGCTGTTATGGTTGCCCACTTGACCCTACGTACTGGCCAGTCTGTAACAATGAGAAGACACCCTGAGTTACCGCAGGGGGTAGTGGAAGTAATGTAATGATAGGTGCAACAACTGTCCAAAGGGAGAGATGCGCTGTCCATCAATACCAGTCGAGCGGAGTGAGTGAACCCTTCAGACAGTAACGCTATTCTTCATTTACATTAGCATACTAAAATTAATATCTGGCGAATAACGCATGTAGACTGTGTGTGCGAGCGCGTGTGTGTGTGTATGTGTGTGTGCGCGCGTGCGCGTGTGTGTGTGAGTGTATGTATGTATGTATGTATATATATATATATATATATATATATATATAGGCATATTTTCTTACACTAAGCTATCTTCAGTGTCTCGATCTTCAAACACTGATGAAGATCGCTTAGTGCGGTCTAAACGATTTTAACTCAGAGTTTTCGCTTTATTATTAATTTTTTTATTATTAACTCAATTTTAACTAAACGCTTTTCACAAATTTACTTATATAAGTTCAAGTTAATATTTTCAATTTAATCGTTAAAGAAAAAATCACAATAAAACAATCTTAAAGACAACAATTTACAAAAACTAATAACCCAATTCAGCTCACTAAAATTCTTTCTGGTATTTCAAATCAGAAACCCTATTTACGGTGTGTGTATATAAAACTTCATTTTAATAACCCGAAAAAGAACAGATAAACACGTATAAACACAATCACCACAAAACTTCCTATGAGATGTCTTCGCACTGAGATCTATTAATGCTCCGATATCTTGTTACAGCTCAAATTTCACAAACATATGATTGCAATAACCCCTATTTTTACAAGCACCAGACTGTACTTAAATACCGCTGCGTCACATGTCGGCATTCCTTGGTTTCACGCGACTGTACCTAGACTTTTACGGCCCTACTCATACTGCTATAGTTTAAACACAAAATAAATAGTTGTTTTTATACGGCAGACAGCCAATCTAATCCGGCAAATTACTGAACAGTCAAGATAAATTTAATAAGCGATCAATCTCGGTAGGACGACTTGTCAAAAACTGTTAAAACATTTGAAAACATCGATTTAATAAGTCATAGTGAATGATAGTATTTTGGTGAATTTGTTGTTTTATTATTTCTTACGTCTTTTGACAAGTAGATCTGCTTACAACTTTACCGTTACAATAAATATATCACTGTAAAAGTCTGTATAGTTAAATCTCAGATTCTCTAGTAGGCCTAAACCTCGGATTTACCAACCCTTAAAGGTGAAAGTCCGACTCTTCTCTAATTATGATTCGTTTGAAATTTCACATCATACAGTCAGTAAATCTTAGGTTCCACTTTAGAGATACGGCAAATGTCGACCCTAACCTTATTAGACACGTCATTGGTATCATGAAGAATTATTAAAAAATACTAATTGTTTTATTCCCAAAACCAATATTTACCAACAGTTTTTTGAAACATCTACCATCTTCAAAACTCAAATGGTAAAAACCAGATAAATCATCTCTCATCTATAAATCCTAACATTTACTAATTTATGTAGGTAAATCCTAGATGTAAAATTCCATGTATACAATTATACGGGCTGTTACAGTAGGGTACCAAATACACTCTGGACCAAGATCTTCAGACTTGTAGAGTTATGGAAAAAAATGTTCAAGACGTTTGTTAAGAGACAATACTGTGTTTCTTACTGCATCGGTCTTTTTGACTGCTATCGGCTACAAAACACACTTGAAAGGGTTTCAATACGAAATAACATTAAGATAAGAGCAAACATCCAGCGTGTGGATGATCGATTACCCTAAGTAGGTATATTTTACAGTGAAGACAAAAGAGATGTCTAGCCAGGAAAAAGAGGATTAATGGCGGCAAAGAATAGGACAGGGTTGTAAACATGTACAGGATTAAGCTAGGGACTTGAGCCCCTATGGTACAGGATGTGGGAGAGAAATGGCACCACAAGTACATGGTCACTACCGAGGTCATAAAGACTTGTCCAGTATCTACACTCCGTAGAAGGAATAATAAGGAAAGGCAAATGGAATCGGGTAGCACTAAGAAACCGTGGCACGTCGTGGGCAGGGACTCTTCCCTGAAATAGACCTGCTCTCTATAGGGATAAAAAGAGGGTTCCACGCGTTACTCGGGGGACATGTAAGACTAAGGAAGGATGTGATCTATTGTTACTTGGAATATGGGGGGGGGGGGCGAGCGTTCCCGAAGGCTGGGATGTATACCTTCTTCCCAACAACCTGAAAGTGTTTTTTTCCTAACGATAAATGTGTGAGAGAGTTTATTGAATATAGGGATGTGTTTTACGTTTGTATTTTTCTGTTGTATATTGGGTAGTAGCAAACCTTTATTTTTACAGGAGATATAATGTTAGAAAATACGTAGGTATAGGTTAAATTTTATAAGCTCTAAGGTTGAAATTGTGTATTTATCATCTAGAAGACATCAGGCACTGTCGTCATCCCTAACCGGGACCATAAATCGTGGCCTACCCGTCTCCAAACCCTAGATAATCCTATTACACGCTTCCGTTACGCCCTATTTACATTTGTTGTTGTTTATGCTATACATTAAAAAGTATTAATAAGTACCAAAATTATGAGTCAACCCTATGAGTTTGAGGAAGTCTAAGCGTAGATGTTTTTTGAAAACGATCTGCGAGCACCTAGACCCTCCCCTCGTCCTGAACCTCTCGCTAAGGCCCCCAGCTCCCAAGTGCCAGTTTATAATATTTGACTTATATTTATTTTTTATTTAGAAAATGAATGTACAGTATAGCCCCGATAAACCGATACTTACTGATTTCTCTGTTAATCCGGAACCCGTAAATATATAATTCTCTCGGCATGCATTAGGGAAAATTGTTCAGAGTACTCGGGACTCGAACCCAAGTTCTTTAAGTGAGTAAATTTATCATTCTATGATGTAACTTGTATTTCTCTTTATTCTACGCGTATCTAACGAGGGTAGTGAGAGAGACAGTTAGAGCTAGACCGATCGAGCCATTCAAAGAGTAAGCTGCCTTGTGTGATAGGTTCATGGATCGAGTTCCCGCCGAGCTACAACAAAGCGGAGGGTGAACACGCATTAAGCTGGACAAGTGCCCAGCATGTTTGCCGAACAAAGCCTGGGTAAGTATTATAATGTCGGTTTGAGATTTAACACTATCAGGCGATAGGTAGCGCCAGGTTTTGTCTAGCTTCGTGTCATGTCACCTGTACTCGACAGACGCTCTAGCTATACTTCGGTTATCTTACGTATTTACCGCTTTCTTTGCTACGAACGATGCAGAAAAATGCAGTGTGTTTTCAAGATCACGTGTTGTTCCCAAAATCCAAGCACTCCCATAGGCCTATAGGTAGTAATGCTTGGCTACTGTTTTACTACCCATTCGCCGAACATTAGCCCTTTGCTATACGTAGTGATGCTTGGCTACTGTTGTACTACCCAACCGCCGAACATTAGTCTTTTGCTGTAGGTAGTGATGCTTGACTTCTGTTGTACTACCCATCCGCCGAACATTAGCCCTTTGCTATAGGTAGTGATGCTTAGCTACTGTTGTACTACCCAACCGCCGAACATTAGTCTTTTGCTGTAGGTAGTGATGCTTGACTTCTGTTGTACTACCCATCCGCCGAGCAATACCTCTTTGCTGTAGGTAGTGATGCTTAGCTACTGTTGTACTACCCATCCGCCGAACATTAGTCCTTTGCTATAGGTAGTGATGCTTGGCTATTGTTGTATTTCCCATCCGCCGAACATTAGTCATTTGCTATAGGTACTGATGCATGGTTACTGTTGTACTTCTCATTCGCCGAACATTAGCCCTTTGCTTTAGGTAGTGATGCTTGGCTAATGTTGTACTACCCATCCACCGTACATTAGCCCTTTGCTATAGGTACTGATGCTTGGTTATTGTTGTACTTCTCATTCGCCGAACATTAGCCCTTTGCTTTAGGTAGTGATGCTTGGCTAATGTTGTACTACCCATCCGCCGTACATTATCCCTTTGCTATAGGTACTGATGCTTGGTAACTGTTGTACTTCTCATTCACCGAACATTAGCCCTATGCTTTAGGTAGTGATGCTTGACTACTGTTGTACTACCCATCCGCCGTACATTAGCCCTTTGCTGTAGGTATTGATGCTTGGTTACTGTTGTACTTCTCATTCGGCGAACATTAGCCCTTTGCTTTAGGTAGTGATGCTTGGCTAATGTTGTACTACCCATCCGCCGTACATTAGCCCTTTGCTACAGAGTCTTTAATTTTTCTGGCTGTGGATCACTTTTCTATCAACAGAATTACTTGCTGACGTGTTATGTGACAATGTTTTTGAAAAGATCACAATACAAAGTTGTAAAGTTTTTGGAAAGGTTCCAAGTTGTAAGTTGGAGTTTGTAGTATCAATACACACTAGTGACGACGACCTTGTCATAGAAACGCGTTTGAGCGAATAAATGATTAATTTGTGAATGTTGTGTACGTCTTTTATTTGCTATTAAGATAACTTCACAAGCTCAGCTCGGAGAGAAGTTTATATTATTTACAATAATAAAACTAAATTAACATAATAATATAATACTTATAGATATGAAAACATTCAATGCACTACTTGTGTTGTAAAAGATAACCTATGTAATAACGGGTATATTTCTGTGGAAAATTATTTTTATCACCACTAATCTACCTTTTCCCGACTAATTCCGTTGTACGAAACCGAAAACGAGTTCCATTAGATATAGTCTCTAGAACTCTCGATTTATGCTGGAGCTTTAAAACTAAATACTACTAAAAATGAGATCTCTTATCTTGGCACCCTAATCCCCCTAATTGCATCTAGTGGGCTCTGTTTTTTTCATTCATTTACGTGCTATATCATCATTAAGCTTAATCCTTTGTACCTCTAAATAAAGTATATGTAGCGGTAACAAGTAGGCTATAGGTAGTGGTAATAAGTAGCATATAGGTAGTGGTAATGAATAGGCTATAGGTAGCGGTAACAAGTAGGCTATAGGTAGTGGTAATAAGTAGGCTGTAGGTAGTGGTAATGAATAGGCTATAGGTAGCGGTAACAATTAGGCTATAGGTAGTGGTAATAAGTAGGCTGTAGGTAGTGGTAATGAATAGGCTATAGGTAGCTGTAATAATTAGGCTATAGGTAGCGGTAATGAATAGGCTATAGGTAGCGGTGATGAATAGGCTACAGGTAGCGGTAATAAGTAGACTATAGGCACCGGTAATACGTAGGCTACAGGTAGTGGTAATAATTAGACTATAGGTAGCGATAATAAGTAGGCTATAGGTAGCGGTAATGAATAGGCTATAGGTACCGGTATTAAGTAGGCTATAGGTAGTGGTAATAAGTAGGCTATAGGCAGCGGTGATGAATAGGCTACAGGTAGCGGTGATGAATAGGCTACAGGTAGCGGTAATAAGTAGGGTATAGGCACCGGTAATAAGTAGGCTATGGGTAGTGGTAGTAAGTAGGCTATAGGTACCGGTAGTAAGTAGGCTACAGATAGCGGTATAAGTATGCTATAGGTAGCGATAATACGTAGGCTATAGGTAGCTGTGATGAATAGGCTATAGGTACCGGTATTAAGTAGGCTATAGGTACCGGTAATAAGTAGGCTACAGATAGTGGTATAATTAGGCTATAGGTAGCGTTAATAAGCAGACTATAGTTAGAGGTTATTTGGAAAATTTATATGTAGCGATAAAACTGTATTTAGCCAACAAAACGACAGTTTGTGTGTAGTTCCATTTTGCGAACCTTTTTTACATATAAGATTCTTGTTTTCATTATGGTCGAATCGCAAATAAAAAGAGACACTTTGTTTCCCCTTCCCTCTTTTATGTTTCAGTTTGATTTTTTTGCTCTTTCATTAGGCTCAAAGAAGATTATTTTTGTACAACAGTTCAAGAATCATAGAAACGACGCCAAAAGTTTATTGATGAATATTTAAGTGTTTACACACAACTCACTAAAATCCACAGTAATTGAGTACTTACGGGAGAATCGTTCAATGCAGCGCTCTCTTGTGACTTTAGCAGAGGTCAAACCGCTCAAGGTCAGCGATAAGCTATCACCGGGGTCAGAATGTCAATCGAATCACGCCATACCCAGATGCTTCCTCACTAATTAGAGTCTGGGCTCTGTGTCGGCGAGATTCGTAGAAAGAAACCGATTTAGGGCTTACTCGCCTTTAAAACCAAATCGAACTATCAAATTTCCGGCTAAGGGAAGTTACGTTTGACGACTTACGGTCGAGGGTATTTATTATTCAAAGGTAGAGGAAGCAATGGTGGTTAATAAGGCGCAATAAACAAAAATGGCGGACGAAGTAGTCCACGTTAAATATGCATCTGTTTATTGACATCTGGGATTAATGTCCCCATACGTTTGGAATCACTAGTATTATCAAATTACCAATAATCTTAATGAGAAATAACCAGAGAAACCCCAAACCCTGGCCCATTTCTAAACGCTAGAGACATGGAATCATCGGTAAAAGAAATGTAACGACATACACCTATCCTCTTTTGAGTAACTAACAGAATCTTGGCCAGGTGTGTTTTTTTTTGGAAATAGGGATAAAGAATGTTGTGTGGAAGAATTAGGGTTAAAGACAAAACGTTTTCCTAATAATGGAAGTAGAGAAGAATAAGGAACGTCGGATTCCTGAACGATACCTTCTTTCTCTTACTCCCTCTTTCTCTACAACTCTCTCCCCTTCCTCTCTCTCTCTCTCTCTCTCTCTGCATATATATATATATATATATATATATATATATATATATATATATATCGGCATGTTTGATTTCAGATCAATAACTATAAGCGCTTTTTTTGATCGCTTGTTAGCAATGGACAACCGGACAAGAATCAATGTATGGCTACGACTGGAAAATGAACGTAAACCGTTGAATACAATACAGCAATAAACGCGTCTCATTGGCCTCGCTTTGAATGGATATAGCAGTCTGAAACCACTATACTCGAGGATTATTTCTGTTTATTGATAATAAAGGAATATTTTCTAATGCTCATTTAAAAGTTGCGAATTAGGTATGAGATTACAAAAATACCGTGACAGCGTGGACAAGCGAGCAGAGGTTCAGGATTCGATTTTTGTTAGCGCAAAAGAATTTTTATGTAGCCTACTTGTCACATTACCCCTTGGATACCTTAAGCAACTCTGTTGCTGCTTTAAAATAGACAAGAAATTTTAAAATAAATTGTAAAGTCAATTCCTACTTTGATCAACAAAGAATAACTTATTTTAGTTACTTTTTATTCAATAATTATAATTAACTCAAGTTGTATTTTTTAAATACCTCTGAAGATGATTGCTGGGCAATCGAAATGTACATAAGGTTTAAATAAATGTTATTTGTGGTTTAGAGGTTTTATTTATTTAAAAATAAACATTACGCCACAGTTGCTTCATACAGTTATAATATAAATATGTATATACATGTGAGACAATCACAATAATAAGTGGCAAAATAGAAAGCGAAATTAATTATTAAAATTAGTTAATTAAATTTATTTATTGAATTCATATTTCAAAAGTCTGACTTAACATCAAGTGTCATCCCCTGGAAGTTTAAACAAATGTATTTGAACTTGAGTGGATGAATAAAAAGTATTTTATTATCGATTGAAAATTTGAACAAGATATATAGCCTAAATGTATATAGATTCATTTAAAACTAATAGAAGGAATTAAAAAAGAAGTAATTTAACATGATAGAAGTAAACTATTTGCAACGGCTGGCAAAATGGAATGCCAATTATAAGTTGCTTGTTGAACTAGCCTACAAGTTGGGAAAATGAAATGCCAATTGTAACTTGCTTGTTGAAATACAAGTTGGGAAAATGAAATGCCAATTATAAGTTACTTGTTGAAATACAAGTTGGGAAAATGGAATGCCAATTGTAAGTTGCTTGTTGAACTAGCCTACAAGTTGGGAAAATGGAATGCCAATTATAAGATGCTTGTTGAACTAGCCTACAAGTTGGGAAAATGCTTACTTTAAACGTATAGCTGAACGTTGCTAAAAACGTAATGAAGAAGAGAAAAAGATACTGGAACTGTTAAGGAAAAGAAAACCCTAATAATACAAAAGGTTATTCGTGATATTAAAGAAATTAATGAATGTGTCAAGAAGTAAAAGCGATTAAACAAAAAAAAAGGATGTTCAAAAGACATTGCAATAGCAGAGGGATTCCCTTTGCCATGAAGGAATATTTAGCATTTCTAAAATACTCATAGTAGGCGGGTATTTATCTCCACGTAGGGGCCTATATCTTACAATACGCTTCTTTAAAAGACGTCACTTATGATACAAGGTAATGTAATCACTTACCCACACGTGCCACCCTTCTACAACACCTGTTTGCCCTCCTCTCTCTCTCTCCCTCCCCCTACAACATCTACATAAAGGTTCCGCTCCGAGCTATCACATCAGCTGATAATGACAAGCCGGATTTACATGTGTTGATTTTACAGCTGGTAACTATGACAGACATTCATTCTATCCGTCTAGACAGGTCACCGGAGTCCTACTTTATAATTTATTTCCTTAGATTAAACGAAAAGCACAAAAAACATGATGGCAAAAACCTAAATAGAATTATGTTCCCTTTATATGTTTATAAATGACTGATTGAGGACAACAAGCGTTAATTTACTCCTAAGTATAATTCTTCACACACTTTTAATAAACTATAATCTAAATTATAAACAGTAAAATGTACATTTATGGTTCTATTTTGTAAAATATTGTTTATAGTATTGTTGCTTTCGGGATGAATTAATTTGTACACTTTAGTAATAATAATGATTCCATTTAATACCATTAGGCCTAACATTGTCTAGAAGACGTGAAGTGAACAAAGCTGAAATAAATAGAACACTCGGTCTTCAAAGAAAGTAATGTAGCCAGAACTGCGCTTTAACCCTCCATTACTACCCTAAATAGGGGGTAGTAACCTCTAATTTTCACAGTGTGGTTCTACCTAGAAGCAAAACAATCAAACAAAATGTTTTGGCGTTAGCTAGAATCGAACCCACTTTTAGGTTACAAGTCAAGAACTCTACCCACTTGACCACTCAAACCATTATAGCTGGTCACTCGTAAGCTGGTGCGCGATCGATCGATAGAAAACCTGTACTAGCCCTATTCAAAAACATTGGCTTTTTGTGTGTGTTCAAATACGTTTTTTAATAGACTACTTGTAGTGGATGACACTAGATATTATATAATTTTTACTAATATTAATTCAAGGATTAAATTTAATAATGAATTAATTTTAGTTTTATATGGGGGGGGGGGATTTTCACAAAAGGGGCAAGGTATGCAATATAGTTATTTCGTCTAATTTGGCTTAAAATAAGTGATAACATATGATTTCATAAAACAGCTGATTTAATGTTGTAGGTTATGTGGTAGAGCAGCTGTTTTAAAGCATAGATGGTTACTTTATTTTTATTAATTGTAACTATTTATTGAAAACTAAGTTAAATAAAATTATTCTTTGTTGATTTAAGTAGGAACTGACTTGAATTTTTTTTGTATTACTTGTTTTTAATGAAGAGGCCGTTGCAGAAAACGTGTCTCATTGTAAACTTCGCAAACAAATAAGGAACACTCCCGTCCTCATTTTAGCAAAACGTAAGTGCTACTATTGCCAAGTGGTTATATTTTAATATGTCTTAAACTGTACTGGTGTACAGCCAGTAGCCCTACACCGTAACTTAGCCTCCATTCCATCTTCGAATTCATTGATCTTCGATTCATTAATAGACTAAATATTAGTATATTTTTTTAAAATAAGATCAACTATTGTTTCTAGAAAATCTCAGTAGCATAAAATGACGCAATAGCGTGAAAGAAAATTTGTAAGCCGTGAGTTAATTAGGCGCCAGATAAACTACGATGTGTTCCTTTAGAGAGGACGAGAACGGGGGGTTGACAATAGGTGACAATAGGCGCGTGTTTTAATCAGCCGTCGTGACAAAGGCACAAACCGATGGGAATTTTTTTTGTGTGATTGGTAAGCCTTGGTAAACCTACATGGTGGAAGAAACGTTTGGAACACGGATTGTTTTTTTTTTTTATTTTTGGATCGCATTGCTAAATGAATATATTGAAGATTTTGCCTTTTCTGGTAGATATCCTACTTGATACTTATAACTTGATTCGTCAGTATGGCGAGTGTCCACTTGGAGCAGTATAATTTTTATTGGAAATATATTTATTTATTTTTAAGACATTTTTATTTTTAAAAAATGTTACCGAATTTTTTAATAGTGTCAGAATATTTACGCATTTTATGAAAGTTTTGTAGGCCGCCATATTAAAGCATTGAAACATATATCACACAATTTATTTATGGAATTCATATTGTTTTAAAATAAAAGTTAATTTACTTCTAGGTCACAATAAAGCATACACTTTTTTTATAAATTAGAACTTTATGTACTTTTCAGTAAACATTGTACTGAAACCGTTCGTACCAGATTAACTGCTGTGATAACATTTTGGGAGGAACTTGTTTTTGGAATTTCATTTGAGACCCTCACACCTATAACAGTAGTTATTTGAATTGGGTAGGCAATTTATCGCCCTACCTTGTCAAACGGATGTACATTGACAAGATGAGCCCTCGTAGCGTCTAAAAGCGTTTATATTGCAAAAAGAGACTCCTTGATACATGCTACACTGTATTTTCACATCTGTTTTCACAGCTGTTCTGTTTTCACCCCCGGTTTTACTGTAAAAAAAACCAATAATTTAAATAATAGTAATTAAAAATAAGGACAGTAAAAGTACACCCAAACTACTAACGTTGCGAAAAGATGGAATTATTTTAACAGTCAAGTTGTTTCAAGTACTTAAACTTCTTTTGAAAACTGTTTTGTAATCTCAACTCATTTTGAAAATTGTTTTGTACTTTCAACTTCTATTAAAAACGATTTTGTACTCTCAACTTCTTTATAAAACTGTTTTGTACTCTCAACTTCTTTATAAAACTGTTTTGTACTCTCGACTTCTTTTGAAAACTGTTTTATACTCTCAACTTCTTTTAAGAACTGTTTTGTACTTTGAAAATTTTTGAGATCTAGTTTGTACTCTCAAATTCTTTTAAGAACTCTTTTGTATTCTGAAACTTTTTGAGATTTGGTTTGTACTCACAACTTCTTTTAAGAACTGTTTTGTACTCTGAAAATTTTTGAGATCTGGTTTGTACTCTCAACTCAGAACTTTTTTTGAAAAATCTTTTGGCCTATCAACAATTGTTTTGTACTCTCAACTTCTTTTGAAAACTGTTTTGTACTCTGAACTTTTTTTGAAAAATCTTTCAACCTCTCAACAACTGTTTTGTGCTCTCAACTTTTTTTGAGAACTGTTTGTACTCCCAACGTCTGATACGCAACGTACAGGAGATCTAGCTTTAGACGTGCCCGATGCACATCTCCCTACCATAATAGTAATCCTCCCGTTAACTTACCATATACCTCCCACTCCTCTCTTGGAGACGCTAGCCTCTATTGGCTTTATACAGTTACAATATCCCCCTGTGTACTGGGGCTTAAATATCTTCCCGGTCTGGAAGGTATGGAAGGTTTGTGACGCAAAAATAGACCTATGTGCCCGCTACACCAAGGAGCAAGAAAAAATAAAACAAGATGGGTGAATAAAAGATATAATTAAAGAAGGGACACAATGGGAGACTCATTGGGAGAATAGGAAATTGATAGCTGGCGTGGGTATAGGCAGGTTTCCTTAAAATAGACCTGTTCACTACCAAAGTTAAAAACATGTTTCCAATATAAACAAGTGAGTCGGGCAGTGTATTCTTATGTATTGTATGTTTGAGGGTCGTACAACCCTTCTTAGCAGACACGACCCCATCAGAAAGAAGACCTACAGTTCGTAAAGTTTTGGAAGAACCCTCTGGTTACCGGCCGACCGACCTCTGTATTCTTGTATAAACCGTCCTCCCATAACGGTGACTTCCATATAATAACTATTCTGTGTTTTAAAATTAAAAAGTATTTTATTTATTCGTAAAAATATCAATTAAATTGTACTTGCATTAAATGAAGAATGAAAATAAAGAAAAATAACAGCAAACACAAAACAATTTTACAGTATTACTGTTTAAGGTTTAATATAATGTCGAACCATAATATACTGAAGAGTTGATTTCTTAGTAAAATTGTATCGCGTTTGTTACAGTTTTTCCTTTTCATTTTTTTTCAATTAAACTACAATTTTATTGATATTTTCGTGAATAAATAAAATAGGTTTTCATTTTCAAGTACACATTAGGTGACTAGTTGTCAGACCAAACTGTGAGAGGGCAGTTGACAAGGGATTGTATAGGTCTTATGACCGGTTGCTGAAACTTCTGAAACTTTACAGACTCTAGACCGTGGCGGTTCCAGGTACGGGCGAACTGGGCCCTGCATTAATGATTTGCATTTACTGACAAAATTGTATTTTTAAACGACATTGAAACTTAAAACATCCATTTCAGTGATGGCCTGAACTTACATTTACACGAACTTAAAGTGACAGTTGACAGTCCGTATAAGACGACAGACGGTTGTTTTCTTGTGTGTTCATATGCTTTCCCCCTTACTTTTACTGTTTGTATTAGATAAAACTATACGCACTATTTATCGCTTCAAGATTTTCTTTATGTACGTACTTGCGTCTATGTACGTACTCGCGTCATAACCACAATAGTTAGTTAACTATAGTTTGATTTAAAACAGACTAGGACTCTATACGAAAGTGAAATTGACCAGACGGGGGGGGGGGATGGTCTGCAACCGTCTGGGCGAAAGGGGCATCCACATCTTGCCGGGTCGGTGAGCATTGTTGCCAATTCTACGTTAAACCATTCGTCACTCAGTACTTCATCGTCAAACTGACAACACTCCATCCCTACTCCACCACAGACCATTCTTATTCTCCTTTAAATCAAACTATAGCCAAGAAAATGCTGCCTTCCCATTCCAATGTTGCCATATTTTGCTTTATGTTTAAGATTGATATGGCCTAAAACGGCGTAGAATATGAATTTTGAACTGTAATTTTCAAAAACTCCTCCAGACACCCCTAGGTAAGGGGGCTCCGCCATATCTTATTACCCTAGACCCCGCAAGGCCTAAATTTCCCACTAGATTAATGAAATTTTCGCCTTGCATGACAAGATGTGAGGTCTAAAGCGACGGTTAGGAACATATTCAAAAATATAACTAGTTTTTGTGGTGTAACGAAGTTTGGTATTATTTACAATGCCTTAAAACCAAAAGGCATATAAAGAGTTCAGTACGATACTGATAACATTTAGTTAATGCCAAAGATTTAGTTAAGGATGCGCTGTTTCTCCTAATCTACGATAGACTCACGTACCCAAGAAAAAAGTTAAATAAGAGCTAAAGAAGACAGATTTCTGAAGAAGCTTTTGGGTAGCGGCCTATTCATCAATACACTTGGACCGATGACAGGGTATTTTATTTTTACAATCCCTCACTTGGCAGCCTGTTCTATTGATGAGCCGGCACTACAGACTTAGATCGGTATGTCAGGCTCGCGCACCAGTCATTCGGTCACTGTTGAGTGGTGAGCAAATTAATCAAAGGTGAGACATTTCTCTCGCTCGCGTTCGAGGCTGCAATAAAATGTTGTTATTGTAAAAACGTTCTGTAAAAAAAGAGGCGATAACAGCTCCAGTCATCGGATGACGTCACAGATAACCATCTCTCGAGGTTTGCTGTAAATTCTTCGTTACATAATAGACGCTACTATATACTCATGGCTAAAACATTCTTAAAAGCTATGTCTCTTAGTTCGTAGAGTTAATTGTTTCTTAAGAGTGCTCGATGCAAAATCAAAGTTTCAAAATCTTTATCAGTCTTTGCTACATCGTGCTGTTGGTCTTCTTATCTGTTTCTTAACATTGCGGGCCTCATTCTCCACCCCTTATTGAAACAAGTTATACAGAGATGTTCAAGAGTTGTGACGTCTCTGTAAACAAAATCTTTGCTTTGATGGTTGTACCTTGATTAAATGGAACGTTGAACGAATGGGAAAGGTCTGGTGAAACTATGTAGAAAAGTGATACTGTGGTTACTGCTGTATAATGGGCAGTAAAACACGATATGGGTGCGTGTTTCGTCATCGGACACTGGAATATGGATTTTATGGAAACTCTTTTCACGAATTGAATTACACAAATTATTAAATATGATCACAGAAATGAAAGCTGCTAAAGGAACGTTTTATACTCCCTGCAAGAGGCAATGTTGCGAAAAAAAATTAATACACAGCTTTTCACCATATACCGGGTAGATAGATACCTATAGCTGCCTTTCATAGTGTTACGTTCCCACTCACTTAAGAGTCACTGTCACTATGTCACTAAAGTTTTTCCCGTCCTCACCTCATTACAAATCTTGAATTTTGTAGTCCATTTTACGTTCGGTGAAACTTAATTAATCACTTTTACGAGCTTTAAGTTCGGATAGTCATAAACTAATGTAAAACTTATTACAAACACTTATCCTTCACAAAATCTTTATATATCGACTTGCCGATTCTAGCTATTTCTAACCGTTTTACTTCTAGAATGTTCTAACTGTTTCTACGAGTTAGCACAAGCGTGAACAGATTTGTAAACTAGTCACGAATGGAACTGTGTGCAATAAGTCACACATTGGATCTTACCCATTTGAAGTATATGTTTTTATGACGATTAATAATGATAATGGCAAGATTATGAATAATAGGTAGGATTTGTATAGAAACACAAAACCATGTGTAGAATATATGGAAGAATTGCAGGTTCGTATAAAGTTTTTCCAGCCAATGCCAGTTATCCCGTTTGGCGTCGAGCATCTGTTGTAATAACAATACTAGGCTGTCAATTGGTCGGTCGCTGTCGTCTCGCTACTGTTGCTGCCATAAGACAAGTACTGGTATCACCCAGGCCAAACATATGGAGGTACGTCTTGCAGATAGTTATGTCAGGTCCGCATGCAGAAGGCAGACAGAAGACTGGAAAGGCTGCCAGAAGTTCGCATCAGCAGCCGGTCTCCCCAGAGGACACGGAATGGGGCACTTAGTTAATTGTTCTGCCATCTTTTACTCTCTCCTGCCCGCTTCCTAGGTCTCTCTGGAGATCACCTTGACAAAAGCATCTCTGTCTGGTTGCTGCATACACGTGCCTAGTTTTGCAAGCTCCTTCCCATTGCCAACGCTTTTCACCGCTACATGGTTCAGCAGCCAGTACAAAGGGAATTTCCAGCAAGTGCTAGTATTGTCGTTTGGTAGTCAGTTCGCCTCTTAGATGTAGACCTATTCTCTAACAAAACGCATGGAAGTGTACACCGTTAAAGAAGAAAGTTGAGAAGGAATAAAGGAAAAATAAAGATAAACCCAATTTTATTCCTATTATTAATAGGCAGAGAAATACGTAGCTTATCAAGGGAAACCAATCTTTTGACAAACATTATGGATGAAAAGTTACATCAAATAGTTTTATAAACATTCTTTCCAAATGTAAAGTATTTTTTCTCCAACTGTGGTGTGGGATGAACATCAACGACAAAATGGATACGAATGACTCGCTTGTCAGACGTAATAAAAACGCAAGATTTCCGATGGGAAATTAAATAATTTGAAAACTTGTAATAGTGGAACTAAAAAACAGCAAACATAAAATAATTATTTTAAAAGATAAGTGGAGAGAACTGTAAATAAAATAAATTATATGGTAACAGAATTATCGTAATTAAAAAACTTAAATGCTGATAAAACAACCTCGAAGGCCCCGCTAAGATCTAAAAACAAGATATTGTAAACAGAAAAACAGCCTGGCTCTCAAGTATATTTAAAAAGAGAAAATCTGTTGAGATTTCTGAACTAGAAACCTTAGGCCTTGGAGCCTATTCAACCCTGCAAAACAATAATTAAATACCCCAATAGTGGTAATCGAGGTACAATTATTCAATAAATAAAACATTGATTGGATACGAATAGTATAAACCACATGCCCTAAGTTTCCACAAATATCAGATTAAAATTAATGTAGAAACACCAGAGGAGCAAAACAAAATAGTAGAAACAGTCGAATCGGAGAAACTGCAATTGCATACTTACAAAAATAAACAAAATCTGCCAATAAGAATTTATGGTCAAATAGGTGATCCCTCCGTGCGATTAACAGGAAATAGTTCAAGAATCAGCAGCTCAAGATTTTAAAATCATAAAACCCGAATTAAAACGTTTATAAAGGTCAACAGAAGGTCTAAAAGGCCTATTAATGTTCGTACTGACATTTGATAACTCTGAGAATATATAACTCAGCTTAATATTAATTTTGTCTCCCCTTAAGAGTCAGTAAAGAAGTATTAACACTGAAAAGGCTGGTGTCACAAAACAAAAACTTACTAAGGTATGGCCTTAATAAAAGATTTTGGGAAGGGTTTGAGTCAATTATCAAAACTGCGAACCTACATCAGAACAAGTCAAGAGAGGTATCATCTACATGCGCTAACTGCTCAGAACATCATCCATCAAACTAGAGCATGAGGAGTACCTAAAGAGATACAGAGAACGAGAGAAGGTGAATCATTGTGAAAAGCTCAACTGCAAAATAAGAGAAGGTAGCAAATGGTGAAGACTGGTAAACCTGAAAAGAACCTAAGTGTAGGGATAACAGAACAAAATTTAGAAATAAAGGCGATGCTATAAAACATGATGAACATGATTATTCGAAACCATTCGAAAACGAAAAACTATTCATGTTAAAGAAGAAAGACTTACGAATAGCCACACAAAGTGTAAACGGTAGGCCTATTCTAAACATGAAGGAAGAGATGGAATTACTGCTTACCTAACATAAAGATGCCTGATTGATTTAAGAAACACGTTTAACAAAAGAATCATATCTTAGGATCAAGGAATACAAGATTTATCACACCTCCACCCGGATAATCACTGCAAAGGTGGAAGCGTGGTAATAATAAAGGATTCAGAATGCCATCTTCAGACAAAACAAGTCATAAACAAAACATGTTTGTAATCAATTCCTATCTATCCCAACAAACAAAAGGTTTATTTTATTTACTTTCTATTAAATATATACAACTAATATAAATAACGTAACACAACCTACTGTTCTGCCACATAACCTATAACATAAAATCGGCTGTTTTATGGTATCATAGTTATCACTTACTTAAAGCTAAATGGAACCAAATAACTATATTGCATACCTTGCCCCTTTTGTGAAAAGTTTTTCTCCCATATGAAACTAGAATAAAGTCATTTAATTTAATTTATGAATTAATATTTGATAAAACTGTATTAGGCCTAACATCAGGTGCCATTCACTGCAAGTTTAAAAAAACGTAATTAAACTTGATTGGATGAATTAAAAGTATTTTATTTACGATTGAGAATTTGTGTGTGTGTGTGTGTGTGTGTGTGTGTGTGTGTGTGTGTGTGTGTGTGTGTGTGTGTGTGTGTTTGTGTGTGGGTGTGTGTGTGTGTGTGTGTGTGTATGTATATATAGCATTAGGGTAACTACGCAACTGCACGTGACCTGGGTTTATTGAGTACTCTGTACTATGCGATGTGGAGGTTAAGCCCGTTACGTAAAGCATGAAACCAAAGCAGTGCCCGAGGAGTGGGTAATGGGTTTAAGTTCGATGTCTAAGACATGGTTTGTATACTCCCAGTTTTAACATGTTATAATTGAAACAAGCAATATAAATATAAACATTTTAAAGTTAATTCCCCCTTAGGTCACACAGAAGACTTTTATTTCAGTTATTTTTATTAAATAAATACAATTATTTTAAATAAAGTAACATAACCACAGCGTTAAAACAGCTGTTCTACCACATAACCCATAACATAAAATCAGCTGTTTTATGAAATCATATTACCACTTATTTAAAGACAAATGAGACGAATTAACTATATTGCATATCTTGCCCCTTTTGTGAAAAGTGATTCTCCCATATAAAATTGTTTCATTAAATTTAATAATGAATATATTTGAGAAAAGTGTATTAACATCACGTGTCATCCACTACATGTTCAAAAATGTATCTGAACGTGAGTGCATGAATAAAAGTATTTTATTAACTATTGAAAACTTGAACACGATATTTATGTATAGAGAGAGAGAGTGTGTGTGAACTAATAGAAGAAATTAAAAATACCTGGTTCCGGTGCAACGATACGCTACCAGTGTTGCGCTTTGTGGAAACCCATTTGCTATCACCCGATCTGTTATGGGTGTTCGTGGAACATTGATATTCACTGTGGAAATTGTCACTCTCCGCACTAAGAATCAAGTTATTTTAACAATTTTGGTTACTTTAAAGTTTCAATTTTAGATTAAAAAGCCCACTATTCATCGTCTTTCGATCCCTTTAAGCTCTAGATAGATTTGTGTAGTCTACGTCTCAGAAACGGTCCCCTCAGAATGGGTTCGTCCCAATAGATCAGTAGGCTAAGGGTTGTAGCTACCAGAACCGGACCAGAAAACTGTGCTATAAATAGATAAAACGTCAAAGATTTATTCTAAATTACGATTGTGTGTATTTTTTAAAAAACGTTATATTGACGTAAACTAATAACATAAATTTAATTAAAAATTTTAAAAACCTCATAGGCTACAAAAACGTTTTAATTCGTGTCATGTACATTTCGATTGCAAAGCAATCTTCTTCAGAGGGATCTTTTACAAAATGAACTCCTCTAAGAGGACATAAAAAACACGTTTTTGTGGCTTAAGAAGTTTTATTTATTTGTAATTGAAAATCACTCCACAGTTGCTCCAAGTTATTATTCCTATAAATGTTTTCTTAGTAAAGACCTAACTTTGATATACCTTGTTTTTTTGACAACACCCTAAAGATGTTATCTATGTGTGACGAAAAACGCAGCCTATATTTTAAATATTATATATATATATATATATATATATTATAACATAAAGTACGAGGCTTTAGAAAAATTTCGGTTAGTTGCTAAAATAATTTTCTGTAGGATTAAGCCAGGAAAGATACAAATAGTGCCGACAAAACAAGTACCATCCATTATCCTTTTCCGGGAAAGCTATAAGCTGCGTGCGGCAACCATAGACAATAGAGAAGGGTACAGCTTGTTAAGACAAGGAAATCCAGCGGCCGATACAGGGAAAATAACCGTGTACCGTTAGGTTAAGCTAATTGTAGAACTGTGGGAAACAAAGAACGTATTGTGGTAGTGGGAAAGATTAGATTTTTCAATAAAAACTAAAGAATCGGGGAAGTTAGGAAGAAGTTTGAGGAGAGTCGAGGAGAAAGGCAGGCAGATTAGTGGGGACCAGGATGGAAGTGTTGTAAAGGGAGAATTTGATTCAATTAAGTAAAGAGTTTTTTTCATAAGTAAATTTTAAAAAGTGCGACGTAAAAGTTTTTTTTAGAAATATAAAGTAAGTGTTTTTTGTGTGTCAAGTGTAAGTGCAGAGGGTAATAACCAAAGCCAGGATTCCAGTGACTCTTCAGAACAATAAGTATTATTTGAATATAAGTGTAGCCAACAGACATCTATATTTTAGTTCAGAACAAAATTTAATTTCATTACCATTTATAAAATTTAATCTAGTTTCACCATTTCTAATTTAAAAAGCAAAGTTCCCGTAATAGCGACCCGAGAGCAAGAATAAAATTTTAATACTGAATTTATTAACTTTGTTATGTTATTTTATTAGAAATCTAAAGCCTCAGAGTCCACCATTTATCATTGTAATATTAGTTCAGATATCAATCCTGTCACTGCAAAATATTAATATAAATTTGGAATAATGTGTAGAGTTAATTGAAGAGAATAAATGTATGTTATGTTTAAAAATTTATAAGATTGTTAATTCTTTATAAACCTGAAGGTGGGACATTAAATAGGTAAGGTAAATAAATAACATTAAAAAATAAATTTAATTATAACAAAAGTTGAGTTATAATTTATATATCTATATATATATAGTAATTAAATCTAGGCCTATCAGCCATTTTTTTCAAAAATTTGCCAAAACTTTTTAATGGCCAATACGCTCTATCAACATTTCTATTTAATGTAGACGACCAATTTATCCGGGAAACAGCAAACAAGTTTGATTACAGTAGTTTTTGACAATATCTGAGGCCTATCATAATATAATATTATTATCAAATATATTAGTTCCAAACAATAAAAAAACATTTTTTTTTCGTTCCAGTTAGAAAGCTCACAATTAAATGGAAGAGCATCAAGGACAACTATACAGGAAGCAAGAGAAAACGAACAGTTGTACACTAAGAACGAAAAAACTATTTTCTTTGTGTAAACTTGCACTTGTTTTTGACCCATCTCGTAGGAGAAACAACATAGAGTGAAGCCAGTCCTCAACATGGAACATAACTATCAAAAAGATAGGATTGAAATGACGTGCACTGAAACTTTATCTCATGTGCACTGAAACTCCGATAGGTATCAAAAAGATTGGGTTGAAAACTATCTCGGCTTCCCGTTTACTTTCTAGTTAATGTGCGCCTAACCTTAAAACGTATGTTCAGTGCGGACCACGTAACCTTGAGGGATCGCAGTAGGCGAGGCAGGAAGTAGAGGGTTAGTGTGAATACTTTCCTACAAACATGATAAGGACTGTCAATACACTGACTTGCATAAGGCGGATGATATTAGATAAATTCGATTATAAATCAACTTCTGTAAAATATAACGAACAACCTTGGAATACGTGTAGACATATCGGATGCTGTTGAAGTATAGAACATTCAGAATTGATAACATGTTTCAAGAAGTGGTAGTACCCGAGCAATCTCGTGCAAGTGCAGGGTCACGTGGTTCGTACTAAATGTGAAACAAGTCCAATTTGGTAGAAATAAAACGACCTGTTTGGGAGTCGATCATTGTCATTTCGTTACCATTTTAGGCCATATTTTTGCTAGATCAGGTGTGCAGATTGTAACTTCAATAACATTAATTTATAGTCGTTAAGTTGGTACAGTGCTTATCAACCTGAGCAGCAAGATAGTAGCAGTCCTGTCCCTTCACTCTCTTTAACACAGGATTTATCATATCTCTGCTGTCTTCCTCTGGTAACATTGCCCATGATATTGTTTTTGTGGTTCAATAAACGTGGCGACGTCTCTGGCCAACCAATAATTTGTGTCTTGAGTTCTCTGTCGTTTTACAATTGACAGCTGCGTAAAATGACGCTACAAAATGGAAGGCATACAATAATATTTGCCTTTTTTTACTGTCAGAATTAAGCATCTTTAACAAAACTATGATATTGTCGCGAAAATGATGTTACATCGTTTGGCATGACCCTATTTAAAACAATATTAGGCTATTATTATTGTTATACAAAAAAAACATAAATTTTTATGATAAAATATTATACGATGAAACTATTAAAATTTCCCCAACATTAAGGCAATTATTAAATCCCCCCCCATATAAATTAATCTTATTGAAGTTACAATATATAAACTTGATCCAGCAAAAATAGGCCTAAAAAAGTTAACGAATATGTTATAGAAACGTAGTCACTAAATTAATAAATGACAATCCTTGACTCGCAATTCATCCGTTTTATTTGTACAAAAAAAAAACGAAGCTGAATATCATTTGGACAAGCGTTATCGAATTCTAATTTCAGTCTGTTCCAAAAATAATTAAACCCTTTTACAAAAATGAAAATAGAGCATTCGCCTGGCAAAGGCATGTACAACGGTCAAGCTAGCTATCGACAGGCGGCCGGATCGATCGGCCAAGAATGCAACTCTGAAAATAAACCCGGGAAATCAACAAACCGGCGTGATGAGGCGTCAAGGTTGAATAGAGGTCGTAGAACCGCCCCCTTAACCTTCCGGCATGCGTCGCGACACCCTATTGGCTAAACTCTGAACCCGCGTTAATTTAGCGATAAACTTTATTTCGCAACAAACTGTTTAATCTGTTAACATTCCGCGAGTTACACCTGTCACAGAGCAAAGAGTGTGAGAGTTACACTGGTTTCTTGTAGAGTGTGAAGTAAGGAGTGCGAAGAGGTTCTCCAAGAGGTCGCCAATCGGTGCGGATCCGACGACTCGTCTGCCACTTTCTCTCAAAAATTTAATTTTAATTGAATTACGAGAAATTAGACAACTAAACTGCTCATGTTAGAGCCGCTGAGAAGTTTATTTATATAAACTATTTATGTCTTCCGCTACCTATCATGTATGATTTTGTCAGATTTTTTCACGAGTTATATTATTGAAATCAATAAATTGTTCTTGGGATTAATTTTTTATGTAAATAACTTTTGCAACGCTGGCTTCTGTATTTTTACGTTTTATGTTTTCAAAAACATAAAATTGTTTTGTAAAAACAAATCAAAATTTAAGACCTGTTTCAAAACAAAATCTATTTATAAAAATTAAATAATTATCACCTCTACATTACAACTCATAGGAAATTTAATTTAAATCTGAATTATATAAAAGTAGAACATAAATTTAAAAGTTGTTAAAAATTTAAATTAAAGTTGGTAAAAATATAATGTTGACGATATTTTAACCTCATTTTTAAAGATTGGTAAATGAGTTGCTTATAAATCGTCAATAAAAGTTAATATGTTTAATGTTTAAAACCGTTTCAAATTCATCAATATAAATAAAGCCACAAGGGCCCTGAACTTGCAAAATACAAGGTACACTAGTAGCATACCTCGACACTGAAACAAGTTTCAAGATATGGAATATTTGTTGTGTTTTAATTTAAGTTTATTGTGCAGCAGAAACAATGCAAAGCTCAAACCTTTTTTATAGCTGTATTTATTGTTATGGAATCATCATAGCTTAGGACCCTTCCACATTTGTTCAGACTCTACATCATTGGAGTAGAACTTATCGCATTAAGTTAGGACCCTACCTCATAGGCTCAGACCTTCCCACATTCGTTAAGACCCTACTTCATTAGTTAAGACCATATAGTTAAGACCGCATAGGTTAAGATCCTTCCACATTTGTTCTAGGCCTTACATCATTGGTTTATAACCTATATCTTTGGTTAAGACCCTACCTCATAGATTAGGGCCCTTCTACATTCGTTTAGACCCTACATAATTTGTATAGAACCCACATCATTGCTTAAGACCCTGCCTCATAGATTAGGACCAGTCCATATTTTTGAGACCCTACATCATTAGTAGCCTATAAACCTATAGCATTAGTTAAGACCCCACCTCATAGGCCAGGACCTTTCCACATTTATTAAGACACTACATCATTAGTTTAAAACATAACTCATAGGTTGGAATCCTTTCAAATTGGTTTAGACCCTACATCATTAGTTTAGAACCTACCTCATTAGTTAAGGCTCTACCTCATAGATTAAGACCCTTCTACATTTGTTTAGACCCTACATCATTAGTTTAGAACCTACCTCTCCTTTCACATTTGTTGAGACCTTACATCATTGGTGTAGAACCTATCGCATTAGTTAAGACCCTACCTCATAGACCAGGACCCTTCCACATTTATCAGGACCCTACATCATTGGTTAAGGCCCTACCTCGTAGGTTAAGATGCTATCTTTTTCCTTTAGATTCTACTTAATTAGTAGATAGACCTTACTTTACTGGGTTTATCCCTACCTCATTTGTTAACAACATAAATCATTGGTTAAGACCGTTTATTGGTTAAAACCGGTCCTCGTTTGTGTAGACTCTAATTCATTGGTTAATAGAGTTAGAGGTTAATATAGGGCCTAGACTCTATTTCTTAAAAGCTTACTTCATTGGTAAGGGCTTTACTTTTTCAGACACTATCTCATTGGTTAAGACCCTACCTCATTATTTTAAATCCTGGTGATGGTATAGAATACAAGTAGTAGTCTACGATGGGAGCAAAAACATTTTTTCACCAGGCTTTTTATAATCGAGTGTTGCCTATTATTAACGTGTCAACGCACAATTTTTAAACGGAAATGCTAGGTCACGGAAAGGCACGCTTTCCATAAACATTTTTGTAAATGGTTCTTTCAAAAATAAAATTAATTTTCTCCCAATCAGCTATTAAAGCGCTCCCCATAAACAAAACGTTAATAGGAAAAACAATAACCAAAAACAAAAAAACCGTCATGCGCTTCGCATTCCCGGCATCCCATAAAACCCGCTTCACCTTTCCAACAAGTCAAAAAGCAATAAAGCCAGAGTCGTCGACACGGACCCTCGTCGTAAAAACTCAAAACCTTTGTCGGGGTCGAATTAAAAGCGCATCGGATCTTTAAATAAATAATTTCGACCTTATGTGAATCGGTCTTTTGTTTGCGACTAAATAAAAGTAGCTGGTAACCGGGCCTCGTAAAGTGTACAGTTTATGTTGATGATTTGCCGTGCGCTGTTTCCAAGAAAATTCCATCAAAACCGTTCCAACAGCTGAGCGCCCGACTCAATAAAACTTTAGGCCTACATGAAGAGCACTTGATGTTTTAAGGTACTAAACGAATTTTGAAGTCGATATAAACCTTTGTCGTAAAGAATAACATTCTGAGCTGACGGCATCGTTCGTTCTCTGTACAAACGAACTTACGTTCATGAAGACTATTATTTATAGTCTTTTTAGGAGTTAAAAGGTCTTAAAAGTTCTTTTTCAATTTGGAAAAAAACGGGTTCACCTTTGTTGTCTGAGAATATAAATGTTTTTATATAAAAAAGAGACCAATATTTAAGCTTATACAATGAATTTGACATTCAACTCAAACGTGTAGTATTTTGGTTCTACACCTATTGACGATTGCGATTACCCAAGTTTGAAGTCATCGTTCCCTTACCATCCCTTCGGGATTTACCCAAATTTACGTCCCCTTGGAGATATCATTTGTTTAGCAATATGCGCATATAAAGTTACCTTAATGGAAAATAGAAGTATCCTATTGGGGCTAAATAGAACAAGATGAAACCTCTCGAGTTGCAGAGGTCAAGAAGGACACCTTTATCAGTTATAAATTACACTTCAGTGATACGTTCCACATACCTTCTACACTTCAGTGATACGTACCACACATTTTCTACATTTCAATGATAAATTACACTAATTTTCTACATTTCAATGATAATTCCACATACCTTCTACACTTCAGTGATACGTCCGACACATATTCTACATTTCAATGTCAAATTACACTCATCTTCTACATTTCAGCGATACATTCCACATACCTTCTACACTTCAGTGATACGTCCAACACTTATTCTACACTAATGTGATAAATTACACTCATCTACTACATTTCAGTGATACATTCGACATACCTTCTACACTTCAGTGATACGTCCCACACTTATTCTACAATTCAGTGATAAATTACACTCATCTACTACATTTCAGTGATACATTCCACATACCTTCTACACTTCAGTGATACGTCCAACACTTATTCTACACTAATGTGATAAATTTTACTCATCTTCTACATTTCAGTAATACATTCCACATACCTACCACACTTCAGTGATACGTCCCACACTTATTCTACAATTCAGTGATAAATTACACTCAACTTCTACATTTCAGTGATACATTCCACATAGGTACTTTCTACACTTCAGTGATACGTCCCACACATACTCTAAACATCAGTGATAAATTATATTTATCTTCTATTTTTCAGTGATACATTCCACATAGCCTACCTTCAACACTTCAGTGATACGTTCCACACATATTCTAAACTTCAGTGATAAATTACACTCTTCAGTGATTAGTTCATCTACTCTGATTTTTTTATCCGTATTTTTCCTTTCCATTCTATCTACAATTTGATATCCAACTACGTTTTCTTGTGTAACCCACTATAAGTTAGTCTAGAGTTTGTAATGTAGCTGTCCACATTTTTTATAGTTTCTTAAAACCGTGAAAATAGTTATGTCACAGCTAAGTACTTCCATATTTGTGGTGGTGATAGATTGATGACTTCTAACAACTATAGATTTATGTATCAAAGTTATGACACCACCACCTCTGCCATTTGCTCGTGAATTGTTAAAAATATTAAAATTCTTGAAACGAGGGTGCCGCTTTTCGTCTACAGGCAACCATGCCTCTTGAACACATATAACCTTAGCATTACTCAAATCCAATTCTTGTTTCAATTCTTCTATTTTATTCATCAAGGAGCGGGCATTCCAGTGCAAAAATTTCTGAGATTGATATTTAATGTGTGAATTATGCAGGTCTTTTGTTTTTCTCTCACGTTCATTAAAGTTTGTATCCAATGATATATGATGTTTCATCTTCTCATCTTTTGACTTTTTCTTCATTTGGATGTGCATTTCTACTGCCTGCTTTCTGCTATGACACCATAATTCGATTCTTTTGTTTTTTCCCGCTCCTCGATTTCTCATAATAATATTTCTATCTATTCCATATAATTCTCTTACACATTCAATGTGCTCGTCCTTGATATTCCAGATGTTTACTTTAAGACGATCAGGATGATTATTTCTTTGCCTATTATAACAGAAAGCAGTCCCCACCCGGAGATCCGATTGGGGGACTAATACTCCGGAATGTTTTACTCTCTGATTCATTCTGCCATATTTGTGTATGTATTAGGGGGCTGCAGTGGTCTTATGCAGCTTCTGTGGACACCTCTTAGTTCACTTGGGTTTGCTTAAGCTAATGGAATTCCAAGTTTAAGCCCCCTCACCGCGTCAAGGTGAGTGTCCACGAGGGGGCTGGCACGAGTGTTCCTGGGAATGAGGAAGCTGACAGATGTGCCAAGGAGTCTTGCAACTTGTTTCCATCTCCTGAAAGTTGTTACTCCTTAACTAATTGCAAAGAGGCAGTTGATAAAGAATCTCACATCTGTTGGAGAAAGAAATGGAGAGAATGCAATACTGGGCGCGAATATTATTCATTACAAAAACAACCTAATGATCCAAAGATCTTCAAGTCATTATCACGTTCAGTGGCATCTTTTGCGGCACGAGCTCGTATGGGACACATTGTCACCAATACATATTTGAAAAGGTTTCATATTACTAACGACTCTATCTGTGGAGTGTGCAAGCAAGAAGAGGAAACATTAGAGCACATAGAGTAACAGCAGCAACAAGGAGTCCCTTGATAAAACATCTAGGACGGGAATGTACCCTGGACAGAATCTTGAAAGAAAGTTGTTTCTGGCCATTGGCAGAGTGTGTGTATAGGAGACATCGAGCCATCGAGGCCAACCTTGGAAGCTCGTAATAAGAAGTAAGAAGTAAGTAAAACCGTGAAAAACCTAAATTTTAAATGATTATATAATTAACAGTTTAAAGGATTGTAATCAATAAATAAATTTTGTAGAGTTGCAATATTTTTGATTGATCTTTATTCAGTTTTACATTTCTTACCGAACCCCACGTCTGCCTCAAGACTAGACTATGTTAGCCTCGCCTTCTTCAATCTCCCCTCCTGTTCTGTTGTTCAACAATGTTAACCATGTAACAGCCTCTAAGATCCCCTTCTTTCTACAGGGTGAAACAAGCAGAATGCTTCGTACCCTTCCCACCGAAAAGTACGTTATAATTTTTCTTGTATTCAAGCAAACTCTTATTAGCCTGTAAATATTCAATTAACTGTCGCTTATCTGATCTGCAACAGCTACGTAAAATTGTAGGTTCAATTCATTTAACTTTTATCGGTTCATAAAACCTCGTCCAGTTCCCGCTGCTGTCTGTCCTGAAGGATTTGCTTCCACATTACTGTGCCCCGTTATTTTCTAACCATCACGTTGGTACTAAGCCGTTGGTAGCTTCTCTCTTCTAACCCCAGGAAAATTCTCTATGTTCTACTTCTAACTGATTTAATATCTAAGTCTGATCAAAGCCCTAGTGTTGTTATCGCTCTGGCTGTCCCTCACTATGATTATGGCTGCTACGCTGTGTTGTGTGAACAGGTGGCTATATAGGGGCCTATAGACTATAGATTATGACTTATTTTTATGCTAATGAAAGTTGATTACTTCCTAGTTTAGTAATAACTTATAACCTAGAACTTATAGTAGCCCACCCTCTAGTCTGTGCGACCGGCTCATAGACAAGGCCAACCTGGAGTAAGAGTTCCAGGGTAGAAACCTGCACGCGCAGGAGGTAGGGCCTGCTTCTAGCACAGAGTACGGGAGCCCGATGACCAGTCCTGGAGTTACAGTAGACTACTTATAGTAGGCCACCCTCTAGTCTGTGCGTACAGCTCATAGACAAGGCCAACCTGGAGTAAGAGTTCTAGGGTAGAAACCTACACGTGCAGGAGGTAGGGCCTACTTCTGACACAGAGTACGAGAGCACGATGACCAGTCCTGGCCTTACAGTACTTATAGTGAGCCACTCTATAGTCTTTGGTTACGGCTATTAGACAAGGCCAACCTGGAGTAAGAGTTCTAGGGTAGAAACCTGCGCGTGCAGAAAGTAGGGCCTGCTTCTGACACAGAGTACGGGAGCCCGTTGACCAGTCATACCCTTACAGTACTTATAGTAAGCCATCCTCTAGTCTGTGGGTAAGGCTAATAGACAAGGAAAACCTAGAGTAAGAGTTCTAGGGTAGAAAACTGGATTTGCAGAAAGTAGGGCCTACTTCTGGCATAGAGGATGGGAGCCCGTTGACCAGTCATACCCTTACAGTACTTATAGTAAGCCATCCTCCAGTCTGTGGGTAAGGCTAATAGACAAGGAAAACCTAGAGTAAGAGTTCTAGGGTAAAAAACTGGATTTGCAGAAGGTAGGGCCTACTTCTGGCATAGAGTACGGGAGCCCGTTGACCAGTCATACCTTTACAGTACTTATAGTAAGCCATCATCTAGTCTGTGGGTAAGGCTAATAGACAAGGAAAACCTAGAGTAAGAGTTCTAGGGTAGAAAACTGGATTTGCAGAAGGTAGGACCTACGTCTGGCCCAGAGTACGGAACCTCGGTGACCAGTTATACTCATACAGTACTTATAGTAAGCCATCCTCTAGTCTGTGGGTAAGGCTAATAGACAAGGACAACCTAGAGTAAGAGTTCTAGGGTAGAATAATGCACAAGCAGGAGGTAGGGCCTACTTCTAGCAGAGAGTACGGAAGCCCGATGACCAGTCCTGGCGTTACAGTAAACTACTTATAGTAGCCCACCCTCTAGTCTGTGCGTACGACTCATAGACAAGGCCAACCTGGAGTACGAGTTCTAGGGTAGAAACCTGCACGTGCAGGAGGTAGGGCCTACTTCTGACACAGAGTACGAGAGCCCGATGACCAGTCCTGGCCTTACAGTACTTATAGTGAGCCACTCTATAGTCTTTGGTTACGGCTAATAGACAAGGCCAACCTAGAGTAAGAGTTCTAGGGTAGAAACCTGCGCGTGCAGAAAGTAGGGCCTGCTTCTGGCACAGAGTATGGGAGCCCGATGACCAGTCATACCCTTATAGTACTTATAGTAAGCCATCCTCTAGTCTGTGGGTAAGGCTAATAGACAAGGAAAACCTAGAATAAGAGATCTAGGGAGGGAAACCTTCACGTTCAGAAGGTAGGACCTACGTCTGGCCCAGAGTACGGAGCCTCGGTGACCAGTCATACTCTTACAGTACCTATAGTAAGCCATCCTCTAGTCTGTGGGTAAGGCTAATAGACAAGGAAAACCTAGCGTAAGAGTTCTAGGGTAGATACCTGCACGTGCAGGAGGTAGGGCCTAATTCTGGCTCAGATTACGGGACCCCGATGACCAGTCCTGGTCTTACAGTACTTATAGTAGCCCACCCTTTAGTCTGTGCGTACGGCTCATAGAAAAGGCCAACCTGGAGTAAGAGTTCTAGGGTAGAAACCTGCACGTGCAGGAGGTAGGGCCTACTTCTGACACAGAGTACGAGAGCCCGATGACCAATCCTGGCCTTACAGTACTTATAGTGAGCCACTCTATAGTCTTTGGTTACGGCTAATATACAAGGCCAACCTAGAGTAAGAGTTCTAGGGTAGAAACCTGCGCGTGCAGAAAGTAGGGCCTGCTTCTGGCATAGAGTACGGGAGCCCGATGACCAGTCATACCCTTTAAGCACTTATAGTAAGCCATCCTCTAGTTTGTGGGCAAGGTTAATAGACAAGGAAAACCTAGAATAAGAGTTCTTGGGAGGGAAACCTCCCCGTTCAGAAGGTAGGACCTACGTCTGGCCCAGAGTACGGAACCTCGTTCACCAGTCATACTCTTACAGTACTTATAGCAAGCCATCCTCTAGTCTGTGGGTAAGGCTAATAGACAAGGAAAACCTAGAGTAAAAGTTCTAGGGTAGAAACCTGGACGTTGCAGAAGGTAGGGCCTACTTCTGGCATAGAGTATGGGAGAACGTTGACCAGTCATACCCTTACAGTACTTATAGTAAGCCATCCTCTAGTCTGTGGGTAAGGCTAATAGACAAGGAAAACCTAGAGTAAGAGTTCTAGGGTAGAAACCTGGACGTTGCAGAAGGTAGGGCCTACTTCTGGCATAGAGTACGGGAGAACGTTGACCAGTCATACCCTTACAGTACTTATAGTAAGCCACCCTCTAGTCTGTGGGTAAGGTTAATAGACAAGGAAAACCTAGAGTAAGAGTTCTAGGGTAGAATAATGCACGAGCAGGAGGTAGGGCTACTTCTGGCATAGAGTACGGGAGCCCGAGGACCAGTCCTGGCGTTACAGTAGACTACTTATAGTAGCCCTCCCTCTAGTCTGTGCATATGACTCATAGACAAGGCCAACCTTGAGTAAGAGTTCTAGGGTAGAAACCTGCACGTGCAGGAGGTAGCGCCTACTTCTGGCACAGAGTACTGGACCCCGATGACCAGTCCTGGCCTTACAGTACTTATAGTAGCCCACCCTCTAGTCTGTACGTACGACTCATAGACAAGGCCAACCTGGAGTAAGAGTTCTAGGGTAGAAACCTGCACGTGCAGGAGGTAGGGCCTATTTCTGGCACAGAGTACGGAACCCCGATGACCAGTCATGGCCTTACAGTACTTATAGTGAGCCACTCTATAATCTTTGGTTACGGCTATTAGACAAGGCCAACCTGGAGTAAGAGTTCTAGGGTAGGAACCTGCACGTGCAGGAGGTAGGGCCTGCTTACTTAGGTACTTACAGTGAGCCACCCTCTAGTCTGTGGGTACGGGTAATAGACAAGGCCAATTTTAAATTAGAGTACTAGGGTAGAAACCTGCACTAGCCAGAATAGTTGCGTAAAAGCGGTACTACTTAATTCTGCGCTCCTGTTTCCGTACTCGCCTCGTTCTAGTGGCGGGCCTGGTGACCGGTCCTGGCCTTACATTAACCCTATAAGTTGAGGTTGAGTTAGAGGATTCGTGGGGAACAGTATTTATATGCTTGGGTTTTAGCCAACCGTCACACATTTTGCGAACTCTTAGCGTTTTGGAAATGATGAAAGACTCAGACCTAAGTTCCCTTAATCCTACTTTCTTTTTTTTTATTCATCCTCTTTCACAAGCACACTGGCTAGTGCCCCGGTCCGTTGGCTACCTTTATTTTTTACGTGTCTGACGGGTCAAGTTTATATTAAATTTCTATTCAGAATACAGTTAAAAATTATATAGGCCTATATGTCACTACTTACAATTTCCAAGGTTTCACGATTCCTACTGACGTTAAATTGCCTACGCAGTGCCGTTGGTTAAACTGCAGTGCATGTATATATGAGCCAGATTCGCCTCTCTATTTCTTGTATAAATACTAATTTTCTAATAGTGAATGCTTGCAGAAATTATCGTCAAAAAAAGAAATATATATATAATAACGATATGTGAACAGAGACTCTAAAGGGAACTATAAATTACGTTTGTAAAATTGAGACTACAATGTAGGCCTACAAGCCAAACTGGCAGTATTATTAATTAAGTGTACCATGAATTCCCAAAAAGGGTTGTCAGTTTTAAGACGCATGGGCGCTCAATAAACTAGAGATAAAAACTTGGTACGGAAAGAAAAACCAGAGAAAAAACCTTCTTTTGAATGTCAGTTTGTAAAAGACGTTAGATTTTAAAAATATACTGAAGCAAAGTTAAGCTAGCCTATATGAAGCGTAGCCGGTAATAACACTTAAAGTCGCCTGCTTAATATGAGACAAACAGGCAATTGTTTGTTTAATAATAATTAAAAAGACATTATCAAATTTTTCCCCACGTAACGCGTATTTATTAGATTAAGGTTTCTAAGTAGAGTAATCGACGATCCGTCATTAATGGAATGTTCTCGCCGGGCTGTCCTAGCCTATTCATAAGCCCAAGCCGATCCTAATTCCCAAGATACACCTGGCTTGCTTCATCTTAATCTGAAACGCCATGTAGTATGTTATATTTTATTCCCCCAAAATTTGAAACCTCCAAAATAGATTTTTTAAATCTACGTTGTCAAAATGCCTTTCTTATTTTAATTCAAATATAGAGATATGAGGAAGATAAAAGTGAGTTAGGTTTTAGTAGTTCAAAGACGACAAGTATGGAGGGGGTAATTTTTAAAAGGGATTAAAGAAGAAACAGGGATTTCAAAAAAAGGAATTGGACAAGAATAACTAATAATTCGACAACTAATAAATTTTAATATATATATATATAAAGAGAGAGAGAGACGAAATACTTTGCCGAAATTACAGTTCAATGTATAAAATAAAAATTTCAAGTGTCATTAACAAAAACACAACAAAAGAATTAGAGTTATACTTACGTTAAAATGCTTATAAACCTTTTCTAAATTTAGAGAAACGTTTGAAAAGTTAACGGTAAACTTTGAACGAAATAAAATATTAAAGAATAGGAATTTTATATTGTAATAAATTATGCACAGTGACTTTGGCAGTATCCACCCCAAAAAGTAGCAGATAGACGCTTCTCTTTTCCCGGGTTAAGAAGCCATCATTTACCCTTCCAGTAGGATGAAGCCTTGTGGCATTCCTTTCGTGCTAGATAATACCATCTATCCTCCCTTATCCTTCATGTTATTGGGTGGTTTCATGTTTAAACACTGGAGGTCCTTATGTTCTTCCCTTAGTTCTACCTGGCTCCTTCGACACATCCTCATGCCCCTCACCCCGATAGAGAGTAGACTTGCTTCTGGTGCGCGACACATGATGCTTTAATCCCTCCTGAGTCCTCCATCTAGGGGTTTACGTCTCTGCCCTAATCCTACCTACATTAACAACCCTTATCCGTTCTTCCTAGTCGATAACAACCATACACGATGACTGTTTGCGTCAAGTTTATAAACAAAACTATCCACCTTAGATTACAGAACAATATGCGGTATTAAGTAGCTCGCGTAGAGACAGTGTACATTTGATCCAGCATGAAAATTAAAACAATTATTTTTTTTGTCAACATAAAATCAAAAAATGAAAAAAACATCGCCATGTTTTCGACATTCGTAGGCCTACACAAAATTTAAAATTAGATTTTAAGTTAATACATTTCAAAATTCGCCCCATTTCGTATGTCATGAGTATTATGTTACATACTGTACATCTCAAATTGCATATAACAATTTACAAGCCACAAGTTGTATGTCATAAGTTATATGTCACACGTTGTCTAAACAATGAGTAGGTTTTCTGAATAGCGTTGCTTCCAAGCAATGAGCTCAACCGTAAGGGTAGGTAAGGTTAGGTTAGACTATAATATGTTAGGTTAAATAAGGCTAAGCGTTAGGTTGGGTTAGGTTAGTTCAGGTTAGGTTAGGCTAGGTTTTGTTAGGTTAGGTTAGGTAAGGTTAAGCTGTTTCATATTAGGTTAGGTTAGATAAGATTAGGCTAGGTTATGTTAGGTTAGGTAAGGTTAAACTGGGTTATTTTAGATTAGGTTAGTTCAGGTTAGGTAGGGTTGGGTTTTGTTAGGTTAGGTTAGGTTAGGTTAGGTTAGTTTATACTAGGTTAGGTTAAGTAAGATTAGGCTAGGTTATGTTAGGTTAGGTAAGTTTAAGCTAGGTTAGGTTAGGTTAAGTAGGGAACATTACAATATTTACAGTGTCTCTGAGGGAAGCTAAAGATTACATCCGTATAAGGGGTTTTACAGTAACTGAAATGTTGTACTTAATTTTATTTAAAACATAGCCTTTATTTATATTAAAGTAATATACTCTGACCATGTAACCCAATTGAACTGTACACCTTCTTCAAAGCATGGCTAACTTTAACATATAGGCCTACCAGAGACCTAAATCCTACTAGTCGCCCTCATTAGTAACCTAACGCGGGAACTATCAGAGGTATTAGAGAACACGAATCGGCTATCCTCTTTCAGGGACAGGGTATAGGCTACGTTAGGGAGGTTGCATAAACCTACAGCCTTTCCGTCTATATGTGCATCTGTTCGTGGCAGAACAACCTCTAAGCCCAACACATCCTGTTATAGACTGTCAATATAAACCACATGACGGATCACTTTTTGACCATCTTATATAGGCATTACCAATGCCTCCTTTATCTCGCATATTTCACTTCCCTTTTAGCATAAATATATAGTGTATATAAATATACGGTTTATCTAAAACTTTGTGCCCGGCGATCACTCAAGGTAATTATTATTGACTGTGAAGGTATTCTAAGGTATTGGTAGAATTAATTATAAAGAGAGCAGATTGTACTAGGAGTCTTATAGATATCTTGACAGTTATACACTGTTAAAACGTATTAACATTTTACCGAACTAAATGTTTGTAAGTTAAAGCTTAGCTAGTGAGAACAATTCTCAGCGGTAAATATTAAAATAGTTCACTCAAAGTCTCACTACACACTAGCTTATCAATACATACAGACAAGTTTCGACGATGATGTCGCCTTCATCAGGGATTGGCCACTACTATGAAGGCGACATTGTCGTCAGAACTATCATGTAGGCCTACGTATTAATGATCGTGTGAGTAGTGAGATTGTGAGTGAACTATTTTAATATTTACCGTAGTAAATGTTTTCGTTTTATAAATCAGACAAGAAAGCTCCATAATTTAAATGTTCATTATATAGACCTACGCTAATTTCACAATTTTAATATAATTGTGTAGGGTGTGTAAGATGAAGACAGTATCGGTTTGTGGACAAGTGACAACGTGATGAAGTGTGTTCGATAACAGCGCTGGTTAAACAGTTGGACAGGGCGAAGAGCTTAAGCACAGCTGCCCCGCGAGGGTCACCCAGAGCGTGCATCATTAATTGTACAAGTGGCGATCGGGAATCTGAAGAATCCGCGAAATTAAAACGCCGCCATAAAAAAAGAGAACCGATAAAGTACCGCCAAATAAAACCGCCACAAATAAGCCGGGCGATACGGTGTTAAAAACGATCGGCGCTGATTTAAAACCCTGCAAATACAAGTGCGGTGGTAAAGGTCGGGAGCCAATAGGAGTCGCGAGGCCAAGAGGCAAGCTGCCGTTGCTATGACTACACGAGGAGGGGAGGGGAGGGGGGTCAGGGTTCAGGCGGCCCCGAAGTAACAAGAGTTCAGTCTGTCGTGGAGCACCGCCTGATGATGTTAGGTTAAGGGTCAATCGTTGACAAGTTGGGTAAAAAAAAGTCGTTCATATTTTTTCCGTTTAATCTAGTTCTGATAATGTAATCTTTGTAATCTAATATCTGGCCAACGATCTGTTATCAGTGTTTGTTTGGGATTTTAACGACCTTCGAATGGATAATTTCGCATAACTTATGTGTCTTAGTGCGCGGACGAATAGAGTGCGTACTGTACAATGGTGACTATGTGCTTATAATGTGTCGATAATGTGCGCGGTTTTATGATACTGTTGTGTGATATTTGTGTTTTTGCGACTAAATAATCGGGCAGCGGGTTTCCGCTCCCTATTCCTGCCATCATTATACTTCCGCACAACGCCCTCACAGTCTGCCGGCCGGGGGTACTTTGTCCGCCTGCGCCTCCCCCGGACCTGGACCTCGGCTTCACCCGGAGCATGACTCTGGTAGCGCCTCCGTGGAGAGACCCGCCGCCAGTGCTAGGACACCACGTCGTCACCCCCGCGGTACCGGATGACTCCTTAGTACCCGGTGCTGGGCTCCGGGAACTGCAGCAGTCGACCACTCCGGGTACGAACTCCACTCAGTCCGGCGGGTCGTCACAAGGCGCCGACCAGAAGAACCAGAATATTGAGTGTGTCGTCTGCGGGGACAAGTCCAGCGGGAAACATTACGGACAATTTACTTGTGAAGGTAAGCAGGACAGGAATATTTCTACTCGAGAAACAAATAAGATATTGGAAAAATCTAGTCCAAAAAATATTCAATCACATATTGCACCTTAATAATTTTACAAAAACTATTTTGTAGCTCAGAACATCGCTTGTAATCCTACGACGTATGCCTAACTAAGCAATAAATATATAAAGAAGCCATATAAATAATATATATATAACTTATATATAATTTCTTAGGCATAAATGCAGGTAATATAGTAGCCTACAAATGTTTTTTTTTCAATAATAATACTTCAATAGGCCTACATGTATAATTTTGAAATATAGCCTATGTTTTTAAAAATATAACCGATAGTAAGAAAATACCTTTATCGTGATTTTCGTAGAAAATTGAAAAAATATGTGACAAGTAGGCTAGGAATCTGACTAGGCTACAAGCGGAGAATTATTTATAATGAAAATATTCTATTTTCTAATTATATTTTTTGCAATTTAAGCTCTGAATGTTACAATATTTTCATGTTATTTTATAATAGATATTTAACAATATATTATGTCTACATATTTGAATAGCGATTAGGCTGCTTGCAGTAAGGTCGTTGAGAAAATTGTAAACAGAAAAAAACTTAAAGCAAATTACAAAATAAACGATAAAATTTACTCAGTGAAAAAATAAATATGTAAAAATGTCCCATCCATATTGAAAAAGTTGAAATATACCGATCTAGGCCTATAAGTTTTTAAACATAAAAAAATTTTATTAGGCCTACCTATAAATATTTTATGTGGAATATTTATAAATAAATAGTGGAAAATTAAAGTAAAATTTATACGTTTTTTATTCAAGAAATGCAAACTATATAAATCAATTTTTAAATACTAAATAGACTGTTAGCAAAATTTAATATTTTCCAAGTCAAGTTGGTTACCGTACAAAAACATATTTTTTCTATAGTCCATTCGGTTTGGTAAATTAAAAATTTAAAAAAAATTGTTTATACCGCAAAAAAATTTTTGGAAAATAAATATTCACATTTAACAGCCTAACTTTAATTATGTTTCGTTCATACTAAAATAACTGTCGTATGAATTGAGAAAATAATTTATTGAATAAAAATTTTTGAAATATTGTTTTCCTTTTCTTTTCCTCCAAACGAAAGTGGGGAAGTATTGTTAAAATATCGAGTCCTAAGTATTTAAAACGAGGTAGAATGTATCCTATAAAACCTACCTATATTGAATTTACAGCGTGAGGAAAAACTTTATGATTTATAATGCACACTTGATGTAAATTTAATGAGCTGAATGATTTAAAACTTACGTAGGTTTAAGGTAAATAATTGTACTAACAAAAATATGCAAATTAACTCATTATAAAATTTTTATTTAAGGTGAAACGTATTTAAATTTTTCTTAAAACCTAAAACTCAAATTATAAAACTTTTTGGCAACCGTTCTAAAAATTAATTTTCGTCCAAAACCGTAAAAGATTTGCAACAATTTAAAACAATTTTGTATTCATAGCTTTGTTTGACATTACTTTTTTTTTTAATTTACAACATTAACATATACTTTTGCCTTGTCTCCCCCTGATGTCCTGAAGCGTGCTCTACTGGCTTGCAACCCTCCTGGATACGTCCCATTGTTCCCTTGCGGTTCTCACGACGATGCAGACACTAAATATCTGCTAACATTGATTTCGTTTAAAACTAAAATAAGCCCTACAAACAGTTTTATACATCCAGCATTTCTGTACAGAGCGGACAGTTTCGAAACTGAGCCTTTGTCACTTGCACAACGAATTATAACCTGCATTAACTTGCGGTCTGAGTTTTCTAGGATACCAAGATATAGTTTATATAATCACCAGATAAGTATTTTTGACTACCCCGAGATGTATTGAGAAAGGGAGAACAATGTGAATTCATATATAGTCTTACAAATATAACTTTGTTGCCTAACAATATTATAATTTAGTTAATATATATATATATATATATATATATATATATATATATATATATATAGAGAGAGAGAGAGGGGGGGGAGAGAGAGAGAGGCTATATATATATATATATATATATATATATATATATATATATATAATAAATCGTTGATATTTGAGTAGCATACATCCGTTCATTTTGCAGTGTATAAAATCGCAGTTCCGACATTTCGCTAGAATCTCATCTAGCATTGACGAGATGAGTCTAACAACAGTTAAAGCGCGAATCAACGATAAATATGTGGACTATATATATATATATATATATATATATATATATATATATATATATAGAGAGAGAGAGAGAGAGAGAGAGAGAGAGAGAGAGGCTATATATATATATATATATATATATATATATATATATATATATATATATATATATATATAATTTAATTCATATATAAATATAATAAATCATTAACATCTGAGTAGCCTACATCAGTTCATTTTGCAGTGCATAAAATCGCAGTTCCGACGTTTCGCTAGTCGAACAACAGTTAAAGCGCGAATCAACGATAAATATGTGTGTATATATATATACATATATATATATATATATATATATATATATATATATATATATATAATACAAATTTTTCAAATACTCAAAGTCATCATCATCAGTGAGTGTTGCTACTAGAAACTGCAAGTTAAAGTTAGTAGTAGCAACACTCACTGATGATGATGACTTTATCATTGAAACGCGTCTGAGTTCCTAAATGATTAATTTGTGAGTTTTGTGTACGTCTTTTATTTGTTTTAACATAACCTATATATTTAACAAGAAAAAAATTTCATCTAAGGATTACTATATATTTTAAGCTATATATATAAAATATAATTCATATATAAATATGATGAATAGTTAATATCCGGAGTACAGCAGTTCATTTTGCAGTGCATAACATCGCAGCTCCGACGTTTGAAGCTCGAATCAACGATATATATATATATATATATATATGTGTGTGTGTGTGTGTGTGTGTGTGTGTGTGTGTGTGTGTGTGTGTGTGTGTGTGCGTGTGTGTGCGTGTGTGTGTGTGTGTGTGTGTGTGTGTGTGTGTGTGTGTGTGGTGGTGTGTGTACCGTGAATCTGGTTTATATTTATAGCCAGATGTAGCAAACTATATCCTAAAGAATAACTATAACTCAGTCTTTAAATTGTATTTAGAAAAAGATTATATAGGCCTACATAATTTTCGATGTATACAGGCTATATTTGGATATGCTAAAATATTCTATAAAAGAGACAATTTTCTTAACTGTTAGTTATAAATGCCCTAGGTTAGCTTAAACTTGCTCATATGGACAGCCAAATATTATAAAAACGCCAGTTTGCCCATCTAGATATTAGTATACATTATTATTATTGTTTTATCTGATTTTTTCCCGACGAAAACCAAATAAGGTTATCTTCGACATTACCACTTACCTAACCACCCCATTTCTCGAAACAGTTCCATTAATAATAGCTATTGCCATTATTAATCATTTGTAAGTTGAGAACAATAAAATGCTGAGTGACTGCTCCAATCTTTGTGCTGTCTGTGTTGCTAGAAATTAAGGTAAATAATAAATACAAATAAGCGAATTTATTACAGCAACTACAAACCTGTGCAATTGCGTTTCCTTTATTTTTGTTAACATTTAAATACTGAATATTTAAGTGGGGCCCTTGAAAATTATTCACGAAGAATAGCCCCGAAGTTAGGCAATTTCTAAAACAAACAAATTTTCTCTAAATATGTTTAACGGAATCATAATCAGAATAAAAATTATTCTGATTTTTAAATCACTTAAATTTTAAATAATTAAAGAATAATATAGTTTATTTGAAAGACGAAATTCTCAATATTTGGAAATTTCTGTTAAAAACCATGTAAGCAAATTTAATCCAAATATGTAGGACCGTTTTGCACAAGTCGCACGCTTTCTAAACTTTACAAAATTGATTCGAGTCGTTGACGACTTAATTTAAAATTCCAAATTTTATTTAGTTTATTAATTTAATAATACTAAAAAATTCGGATTTGTATATTTATAGGTTGTTCGCGAGCTAATATCCAGGCCTATTAGCTTATAAACACCACTCGTACGGCAAATGTTAGCCAGTAATTGCAACTTACATTCAAGCCCTATTCATAAATTCTTAATATATTCATCTTCAATTTTGTTAGGAATATTTGTATATCCGAGTACATATTTCTGCCTTTCCTAACGTCACAATATCTTCATTTGTTAACGTGTTTCGGAATAACTCCATTTTCAAAACTTAAATAGTATTTCTTTTACGCGAGTTGCTTATACAAGAATTAGAAGAAAGAAAAATAACAAGAATATTAGAGAAATTCGATTGTGTGGAGTAGGCCCTATATTAATTTCGACATTAATTACTACGATTGTTTAGAGTATGTAGATGATTCGCTGTTAATAGTTTAAAAAATATTGTAATGTTAAGAAAGTAGTATTTAAGTTTTGAAAATGGAGTTATTCCGAAACGCGGCAACAAATAAAACTATTGCAATGTTAGATAAGGCAGAAAAGTGTGCTCGAATATACATCCTGTTTATAAATTTCAAATACTTTTTAATTTAATTTACCAAAAGCGTTTAAAAATTATTATTTAACAAATAGATGTTTTTGCCATAAAAACTCGTCAATTTTACTATTTTAAGAATGTCTGCCATAAAACAATTGTTTCCTACACAGGATTATCGTAACATTTATGATTTAAACAGTTTACAAACATTCTTTCCGTTTTACTAACCACTTGTAACTAAGGCAACGGAGCCAAACTAATCTAGCTTAAACCTAGTTGGTTCCTACCCGAAAATTGCATCACAAATATTAGATTATATTCCACAAAGGGCATATATACGCTAATGATTCCAAAACCCTTAAATGAAGGGCATTTTTTCGTTTTATTAACCACTTGTGACTAAGGCAACGGCGCCAAACTAATTTAGCTTAAACCTAGTTGGTTCCTACCCGAAAATTGCATCACAAATATCAGATTATATTCCAAGGGCATATATACGCTAATGATTCCAAAACCCTTAAATGAAGGGCATTTTTTCGTTTTATTGACCACTTGTGACTAAGCAACGGCGCCAAACTAATTTAGCTTAAACCTAGTTGGTTCCTACCCGAAAATTGCGTCACAAATATTATATTATATTCCACAAAGGGCATATATACGCTAATGATTCCAAAACCCTTAAATGAAGGGCATTTTTTCGTTTTATTAACCACTTGTGACTAAGGCAACGACGCCAAACTAATTTAGCTTAAACCTAGTTGGTTCCTACCCGAAAATTGCGTCACAAATATTATATTATATTCCACAAAGGGCATATATACGCTAATGATTCCAAAACCCTTAAATGAAGGGCATTTTTTTCGCTTCTAGTTATTTTTTTAAGAAATATGACTAACGATTACTACGAGCCACACTATTTCAACCAATTGGACCGCTTTAGGAAATAATTTTATGCCAACCCGATGATATAAGCCTACTACATTTCTTCGTGCTGGAAGAGTTACACAAACCCGGAACCACAATTAACCGTTAAAATGCTGTGATTCCTGCTGGAAATAAACGTCATGAGGTGTGGGAGCTTAAGTTGATGTCGGCGTTAAGTTGGAGATTTCAAATTTACATAATAGGGACAACCACCCAGTAAACACGGCATTTTATTTTCCCAGAACCATTTAATAGGCTTTTCTTCAACCAACAGGTCGTTTTTACGTTTTCAAACTTCTTAAACTTGAAAGATTTCACTGAAAATCTCACTAGTCACTAATTTATCAATACATTCAACCTGTAATAATAAACAAGTGTGCTGTGAGATTTTGAGTGAAATATTTTAATAGTTAAGTTGTGAATTGTTCTCACTAACTAAGCTCTAATTACGTTAATATAAAAACATGTTCACACAAATCCTATTTTGTTTGAAAATTAGAATAAATATGAAATGCTGACTATTTCATATATTAGTGCGTTTATTATTAAGTTTTAGTTTTCTCGTAATGCACCTAGCCTAGTTCAGTAAATAATAGTTACGGTTGAACGCAGACTATATAGTCTAATTTATTATTTTATCACATATTTTAATAAACCTTATTAAAGACGATTCCACAATCATACGATATGATAATATGTATGCACAATGTTTTCCTAACAATAGTCTAACTTTAATATAAGGTAGAGATTATTATTCTCTGCTTTGAAAAATTATGTAATTTAATATTTCGTTAAATTTAAAAGCAATGTAATGATATTTCGTAAAAATGTAATGCTTTTTATTAAATAATAAATAATTGTACACTAACACACAGTTATAAACACTTTTTTACTATACGCGTTTCGATTATTTATGTCATCATCATCATCAGGGATACTACTATAAAATCACATTTGCAAGTCAGCTCAAATATTAGTAATATATTTTTTTATTATTTTTTTATCCATGCGATTACATTATAAATTATATTTGTGTCTGATAAATTATAATAATTATAATTTACTAAACTTTAATCTGTATTTTTATCCAAAATTTTATCTTTTTTCCAAAAGTGAAATGAAAACCTTTTTTTAGCTTTCTGTAGAGTTGGCTCTCCCCAAATTCGTGCATTAGGGCCCTTCCAAACGGTTAGTACCAACTCCCTTCACGGGACCAATCGTTCCACTGATTACAAGGGATTTTTCCCCTTAACGGTGACAATATTTATTACATAAGTTACTTCTTATAGCCATGCTCCATAATACAATGAACTCTGGATTTGAAAATATTATATTTTAATTCAAATCTTATTTTAATTTCTTAATATTAAGTCTAAATTTAAATACATTTTGGCATATAGAATTATTTTAATAATTAAAAAATATTTAATTTAAATAATTAAATTTACGAACTAAACTTTCAAGGATATTAAAAGCGTTTAGTAAAAAAATGAGTGGAATCGTGATAAAGCCATTATTAAAATGTTTTAAATACTACGATGTAAAACGCGAATCTAAGTACAAAATTATTTTAATTACAATTATAAAGTCATTGAACGTGACGAATAATGCAGCAGATATAACGAATCTAACGTTCGTAACCTCTAGGACGTTCTTTTAAATGTACTCAAGTCCTCACTGTTCCCTTAAAAATAATCGTGTAAACGAAACCCTGCAATAGTTTTTCTGTAATTTAATTTAATTTTCAACACAGAGTGATGGAGAGTGGACAGACGATTAAACGTGCTATAGAGAAAAACAATAAAAATATTAAAAAAATAACAAAGATAAAAAAAATTAAACAATAACAATACTGTAATAAACAATAAAAACAATAAATACTGTAATTAAACATTGCCGTTATAAGTAATAAAAATAATTCTAAAGAGATTTGACAAGTCGAAAATATTTTTTAACAAACCATTAAAAATAACTAACTCTAATATATTTTTGCAACTTTTTTAAACTATATATTTTGTATTCATTAATGTCTTGATATAGTTTTGGAAATAATTTAATACCCTGCGAGTAGTTATTCTTCACTCTGTTAAAATTGTAAAAGTATAGGAGGTTTTCAAAAGATTGTATGTTTCAAATAACTGTAAGAAAGTTTATGAAACTCTAAGAGATGCCTATTCTGCCCTGTCGTAGTGTGTTTCTGTTTTCTGTGTTTTAACGCATGTAACATAAACTTTTGTTTATAACATTTGTTACATAGACTGTTGTAATGTGTAATTACAACTAGCTGCTATAGAGCAACGATTCTTCTTTGTACGTATGTTTATGGTGTAATAACAGTTTATTTTTAATTCCTTACACACACTTTTAGCTCTTTACGATTTTTTAAATTTACAATTAATTTAATATCGTTAGTTGTAATGTTTTAAACATTTCTCAAAAGAGCTTTAGTGGGGGCAAATATATTACTAAAATGTTTCTACTTTTTCAATTCCTTCTATTAGTTCACACTCCTTTATAAACATTTCTTAAAAGAGCTTTAGTGGGGGTAAATATATTACTAAAATGTTTCTACTTTTTCAATTCCTTCACTAGTTCACACTCCTTTATAAACATTTCTTAAAAGAGCTTTAGTGGGGGCAAATATATTACTAAAATGTCTCTACTTTTTCAATTCCTTCTATTAGTTCACACTCCTTTATAAACATTTCTTAAAAGAGCTTTAGTGGGGGCAAATATATTACTAAAATGTTTCTACTTTTTCAATTTCATCTATTAGTTCACACTCCTTTATAAACATTTCTTAAAAGAGCTTTAGTTGGGGCAAATATATTACTAAAATGTTTCTACTTTTTCAATTCCTTCTATTAGTTCACACTCCTTTAAAAAAACATTTCTTAAAAGAGCTTTATTGGGGGCAAATATATTACTAAAATGTTTCTACTTTTTCAATTCCTTCTATTAGTTCACACTCCTTTATAAATATTTTGTTCAAAATTTCAATCGTTGATAAAATACTTTTTATTCGCCCACTCAAGTTCAAATACATTTTTTTATACTGGTATTGGATAATTTAATGTAAATACAGTTTTCTTAAATATATATTAATTAAATTTAATTAATTAATTTTACTTTTATATGTGAGAAACATTTTTTCGTAGTAATTTAATTTTATTATTAGAAATACAAATATTTTATTATAGGCATTTGTTTTGTTCATTTCCTTCTATTAGCTCATACTCTATATATAGGTCTATTTTGTTCAAATTTTCAATCGTTGATAAAATACTTTTTATTCGTCCACTCAAGTTCAAATACATTTTTTTTATACTGGTATTGGATAATTTAATGTAAATACAGTTTTTTTAAATATATAATAATTAAATTTAATTAATTAATTTTACTTTTATATGTGAGAAACATTTTTTCATAGTAATTTAATTTTAATATTAGAAATACAAATATTTTATTATAGGCATTTTGTTTTGTTCATTTCTTTTTAACTCATATTCTCTTTATATATAGGTCCATTTTGTTCAAATTTTCAATCGTTAATATAATACTTTTTATTCATCCACTCAAATTCAAATACATTTTTTTAAAACTTGTAGTAGATGGCACTTGATGTTAATACAGTTACTTTCCAATATTAATTCAATAATTAAATTTAATGAATTAATTTTAGTTTTATATGGAAGAAAAACGTTTCACAAAAGGGGCAAGGTATGCAATATAGTTATTTCATCTCATTTGGCTTAAAATAAATGAAACATATGATTTCATAAAACAGCTGATTTTATGTTTTAGATTATGTACCAGAACAGCTGTTTTAACGCATAGATTATGATATTTTATTTATATTAATGGTAGTTATTTAATAAAAATTAACTAAAAGCAAATTTTTCTTTGTTAACCTAGGAATTGCTTTTGTTAACAGAATTTTTGTTATATAACGTGTATATAATAATAATTTTAACGCCTTGGCAAATACCAGTAAAGTATTTCCAAGTTTAACTTTACGGGACATTGAACGGTTGGTACAGATAGGTGCTCACTGTCAGATGGCAGTTTCTGTAATACTAAACCCTCATGTCAAATTCTTCTGTGACTCTAAGTATTTTAATTCATCCGAATACAAAACTTTACCTCACTTATATTTTGGCCAATTTGTAATAATAACAATCTAATGTAGTTATGATTATTATTTCCGCCATTTTTAATTGTTAACAAGCCATGTAAGGCTTCCTCTTGTTTGACAGAACGTTAAATTTTGTAGGGTTACCCACCGCTAATGCGAACATATCGCCGATTTCCCACAGGTTTAGTTCTTTTCAGTTATATCTTTCATAGATAATAAATATCTGTTTCTTCGACAGATGTGAGAAGAGTGAAATCTTCGTTAAAGCGAGCAATAAAAGCTTGGTTAATTACGTTAAAAGTATTGCTAGTAAAAATCCGATAAAAACGAGCCAATGTAACTATGGCTACAGTTGTAGGCTATATATTCAACGAATGGAAAAGCGATTCGTATCCCTACTGAAATAAAGATCAAAAAATAAATATTAAATTAATTCTGGAAAACCCCTCTATTAAATACAGAAAGCTATTAGTAAGTGGTAAAAAATCCCACTGGAGTCTAGAAAAATAAAGATCTGCTTAACATATAGTCTAAGACAAGTTAAATTAGCAAAATGGCGACAAGAAACAATATAATAAAATAATAAAAGTACTAACCCTCAGTACACCTAAGTATAATTTTAAAAAATAAAATAATTATATAAGAATAATTTTTAAAATATTCTTTTACAAAAAAAATATTAATTTCAGGAAGAGTAAAAGACGACTTAAAAAAATATCGAAAAAACAAATTATTTTTTTAAAACTAAATCTTTTACTAAATATAATTTACTAAACTTTTAAATTAAATTAATTATTATTTAAAAATATTATTTAAGTAGAAACAATTATTAAATGAAAGTAATTGAAATTTACTACTTTCCATTGTTTAACTACTTCAATCTTTAAATTTAAATTAAATTAAAATTAAAAACTAACAAAAATTAATTAAATACTTATTACATAAAAGTATACTGGAGTAAGCTATTATTGTAAGAGTTAACTAAAATTAATCAAGGATCGAAAACAAACATCAAATCAAATCATCTGTGAAGAGAGAAAAGCAACAAAAATGTATTCACAAAAAAGGTGTAAAACACAAATTAAATATTTATTTAAATGGAAGTAAAAAGAATTATTAAAAATAAGAATGCTGGTAAAAAATAATATTAAGAAAAATTTTACCTAAATTAAAAATGTATGTAGTTAAAAAAAATTAAAGTTATCTGCAAAATAAAAAAATAACTTTTTAACAGAAGTGCTACAGCTTTGACTCTTTTCTGTAATAAGCTATGCCTTTATTTTTCAACTTTTATCGAATAGCTGAGTTTTGATTATGCTCAGATCCAATTGAGCCGATTGCCCACTACCAAGACGCCCCACACCATACAGATTGTGGTCCCTTCCGAACCTCGCCAAAGAGGGTTAATAATTCATCCCAGTATACAATTAAATCCTCCAAACGAAACAGTTGACACGACGTCATCTTTGTTTGTTCGATTCTTATTGAAAGATGTAACAAATATTTACATTCTTGCCTTTAAACTATATTCGACGGTCCGCTGTTAAATAAACTTACCCACGGTTACGTGGTTACAATTAGCGTGAATTGCCTATACAGTGCCTGAGTCTGCATTGCATTTATACATGTTAGTACAATCATTATGTTTCTTTTAGCCATGTATATAATTATTTTATGATGGCGAATAATTACAAATAACAAGATTAAAATATCAGCCCGTTTAAAATATATAAATATGGGAAAATATTGAAGTATTAATAATTACAGGTAAACGTCTAAATTTTTTTAACATTATATTTTGAGAAACAACCACGTTTTTAAAAATTGTTTAACTATTATTTATTTAAACACAAATCAAAATCGAAACAGATATGGCTACCGTTTTATAAACGTAATTTTAACAAAAAAAGAAATTAAATTTTATCTGAAAAAATTAATATTTAACTACAAAAATTATATGAACAAAACATCTTATTAGGCACTCTGCTAACACAGTTGAAAACCTGCAATAAGATAGTTGTACCAATGCTAGCAATGTGTAGACCATACATGAAGGTATCAACTACTAAAAGTTTTATTTTGAAATGAATACTATTTTTGGCGCTCTTAAACGGAAATATTGTACGTGAGAAAATCTTGTATATGAGTTACGTTAAAACCGCCACGCCCTAACATATCTATATACAGTATGTAGTTGTATACATGGTGGCGCAAACGTCACCGTACACTGCAGTAAACAAAAACAGAATTTATTTTTTATTACAAAAAACCTACAATTTACAATTATTTCTTATGTTCAAAGTGTTTTTCGCCTTCAGTAATACATCTTTCAAGTCTCTCTCGAACACTTACATACCCTATGGTACATTCTGGTATCGCTGTCCAAATATTCTCAGACCACCACAGAAAACCTTATACTATCGATGAAATGAAACACTTCATACACGAGGCATTTGAAGATTTAGACAGACTATGCCATAGCATCGAGTATGCATCAGTGCTCCAGAGAGACTTGAAACATGTATTACTGAAGGCGAAAAACACTTTGAACATACAAAATAATTGTGTTGTAAGTTGTAGGTATTTTTGTAACAAAAATTAAATTCAGTCTTTGTTTATTGTAGTGTGGGGTGACTTTTGCGCCACCTGTACATGCGCTCTATACAATTATTTCAGCTTATATTAAACATAAACAACAGCTGGTTTTATGCTCTGGAACAGCTGTTTTAACGCGTATGTTACTTTATATTCGTTAAAATGTTATCCATCAATATTTTATCAGTTAACAAATATATTAATTTATATTAAAATAAATCTAATCATAATCAATTCAATATACCTAAAGAAAACTAAAAAATTAACTAACAAAACTTAATCCGTATTTTAAGCATATTAAGAACCGATTTCAAATAAACCTAAATAAATATTTAACTTTTACCAATTTTTAACATTTATTAAAGGTTTTCTATCGGCTACATTCTTATTATTAGCTACATTAATTAGATTCTGTTAATTACATTATTAAAATGCAGTGTTCACTTCTGTCGACCGCCATATTCTATTTTTTTTCTATTCATACTATTAGTTCACTCTTTCCCCATATATATATATTTTGTTCAAATTTTCAGTCAATAATAAAATCTTTCCATTCAACCACTCAAGTTCCAATAAATTTTTTTACGTCGTAGTGGATGATACTTAATAATAACACAGTTTTTTTCAAATATTGTCATTAAATAAATTTAATAAAATAATTATAGCTTTATATGGGAGAAAACTTTTCACAAAAGGGGTAAGGTATGCAATGTAGTTATTTCGTCCCATTTGGTTTAAAATAGTTGGTAACATACGATTTTATAAGTATAACTAATTTTATGTTATGTGGTAGAGCAGCTGTTATAACGTATTATGTTACTTTATTTATATTATTTGTAATTATTTAATACAAATTAACTAAAATAAAATTTGTCTTTGTTAACCTAAGTAGAAATTAACTTTTTTTTAATTATTATTATTATATTTTAATATAATTCGTAGTTCATACATGCTTGTTATTGTAACAAGTTATTGTTTTTATTTTTTTTTACTTAAAAAGTGTACACATTGTTGATCTACAAGCCTGTTTGAATATTGTTCGTCTTTTTGCGTAAGTTTTGGACAACGTTAAGCTTAGCTCAATGCAGATTGTTGTGTAAACATTTGTACGAAACCAAAGAACGGGGGTTAATGCATGAAATTTGATTTTTGGGTCTGATAATGTACCAGTATTAAAATAATAAATTTATCACAAAAGGCATCTTTTAATAAAAAAAAATCCCAATGGTTTTATAGTCTGCCGCTAACTATTTTGCCTGTGGGATCCGGCGAAAGAAGATATTTACGTCACTAACCAGTTAGCAATCTACTCAGCTCTAGCAACACGATAAATGAGCGTTATTGGGGCTATTAGTCCTTAATGGTTTACTAGTGACGTAAAATAACGTACGTCATATATCACAGCTCGCAGAGGTGATACTACAAAGGTAGACCAGTACTATTTGTTAATCTTCGTCAACATTCATATTTCTGTTTTGAATAAATTAAAACAAGGGACAAATTTTCGAAGTATAATTTGTTATCAGATCAGAATATAAAATTTTACATATAAGTAAATCGGTAAAACGTGATTTATGATTTGGAAATTCATACCAAAATTGTAACAATACGAAAATGACATTTATCTACATGATATCCTACATGGTGGAAAGCATGGCGGTTATTTTTAACACCTGTTTTGGTCTTCACTTCGTGAAGGAGGCTATGCTTAGATAATTTTCTAATCTAATTTACAAGTTAGCAAGGAGATGGAGAACGAAGACAATAAGGATCAGTCACCCGTAATCCGGAGGAAACGCCGAGAGAGAAGGGAGGATAAGGATCAGTCACCCGTAACGCGGAGGAGACGCAGAGAGAGGAGGGAGGATGAGGATCAGTCACCCGTAACGCGGAGGAGACGCAGAGAGGAGGGAGGATGAGGATCAGTCACCCGTAACGAGGAGGAGACGCAGAGAGGGAGGGAGGATAAGGATCAGACACCCGTAACGCGGAGGAGACGCAGAGAGAGGAGGGAGGATGAGGATCAGTCACCCGTAACGCGGAGGAGACGCAGAGAGGGAGGGAGGATAAGGATCAGTCACCGGTAACGCGGAGGAGACGCAGAGAGAGGAGGGAGGATAAGGATCAGTCACGCGTAAGGCGGAGGAGACGCAGAGAGGGAGGGAGGATAAGGATCAGTCATCCGTAAGGCGGAGGAGACGCAGAGAGAGGAGGGAGGATGAGGATCAGTCACCGGTAACTAGGAGGAGACGCAGAGAGAGGAGGGAGGATAAGGACAGTCCCCCGTAACGCGGAGGAGACGCAGAGAGAAGAGGGAGGATAAGGACAGTCACCCGTGACGCGGAGGAGATGCAGAGAAAGGAGGTAGGATAAGGATCAGTCACCTGTAAGGCGGGGGAGACGCAGAGAGTGGAGGGAGGATAAGGATCAGTCACCCGTAACGCGGAGGAGAAGCTGAGACATGATGTTATTTAGTAATTAGCTATGAAATATGTCTCCTAATTGTGAACAGAGGTGTTTTTGAACCAATAAAAATCAGTTTAATTAAAACAAGAATTGTAAAATAAGAAATCACTCATAAAAATTGTAAGTGAAAGTTAAGTAAAATTTTGTGGAAAATAGTTTAGATTTAGTAATTCTAGAGCGGTTACATATTGGGATCTTGAGTTGCTCTTGTAGCGTGAAGAATCACAGAATCTCCATATAAAAGGTTTTAACGAATTCTCTGCTATTTCTATTGTTCGCAACAAATCGAATCAAGGAAATGTCCCGCGTCGTTGCGCGAACCACCCGGCCGCAACCGGTTTCACCCCTCGCTAAGCTCGGTTTTACATATTTACGGAAACTTATTTTCCCATGGTCAGTTTTGTCCCTCGGACAGGGACGCCGAGGGTTGTCGTGAAATATGACGGAACCGGTTCCCACAGAAATTATTCATAAAGTCAAGTTTGGGCAAGAATTATCGCGCATGCGCAGAAGTGTAATAAATGTTGCGAAAAATTGCGTCACTTTCTTATGTGCTGTTATCTTGTACACGTGCGTTCCGTAACCGAAAACCCCGTGAACGTGGTGAAATTCTAAGGTCCTGCGTTCGATTCCTACCAATAGCAATGGATTTTACGGCTTGGTATTTCCTTTTTAGCCAAATAGTTGTGTATAGGTCACATGATTAGGAAACGGTTGGTTAGGGAAGTTACACACGCATCAGTACGCACAATCCTTATATGCCAACACGGCCAGTTTAGTGGTTACACTAATTAGTCACCTTTAGCACGAAATAGTAAATCGATCCTGCCGGAGTAATTATCAACTGAGGGAACTTCGTACGTTGTCGGTACATTGAGATTTGTTTCCCTTTATATTTAATAGGGAATTAATTAATTAAATTATCCATTGACAATAGTATGTTTCGATCATTTCCAAAATATGTGCAATTATATCATAAGTAAAAAATTTACAGAAAAGTAAATTTATCTAAATCTTAATAAGGTTTTCCAATATACAGAGTTCTACGCGCACCGAATACAGAGAAAAAAATAATTGATATGTACTACGAGCTCAAAATATATACGAGGTTATCCTATATACAAGTCTATAATATTAATAATATTATATATATATATGTGTGTGTGTGTGTGTGTGTGTGTGTGTGTGTGTGTGTGTGTGTGTGTGTGTGTGTGTGTGTGTGTGTGTGTGTGTGTGTGTGTGTGTGTTGTATGTGTGTGAGTATGAGTGAGTGTCTGTGTGTGTTATGTTGTATTGTATATAATCAAAAACAACTGAGGTTATTCAAATACAAAAGTTATTTACTAATTTGTAGTCAAAGCTTTTCATCGATAAACAATACCATCATCAGGCAATGTTACGGTATAAAGATAATCTCGGCAATTTATATAAATTTGGCAACAATGCTATTTCTAATTTAACACATGTTTTACATTTTGGATTATTGTATTATTAATTCCTGATGATGTTGCTACTGCTTATAAAAGAAAAGATTTGAATAAAAATTAATAAATCTTGTATTTTAATAACCTGAGTTGTTATATATATATATATATATATATATATATATATATATATATATAAATTATATTTATATATATTATATATATATATAATATTATATAATAATATATATATAATAATATAATAATGTATATATAATAATATATTATATATATATATATATATATATATATATATATATATATTATAAAGAAAAACCTTTTTTTACCAACTAAATCAAACTCTAGAAATTTACGGTCATATTTCGGAAACCCTTGAAAATGATAGGGTTTCCAAAATACAATAACTAAAAATTTTAATCAAAGTATGAAAATACTCTTTAAAATTAAATTTTCAAGCTCTTTTCATCCAACGTGTTATTTTTAAAGAATGGTGTGAAAGGATAATTTTAAAGAGTAAAGAAGGTTTCTACCCCGTGTTGGTAAACGTTAACGATAGTACAAACTAAAATCCGTAAAACTAGGTTTAAGTACATAAAATGAAAACGAAATTAAAACATTGGTTGTAAAGCTAGCCATTTTAAGATATCGGACAATTTTATATTATAGCTTTAAGACTGGAGATTATAAAGTTATTTTTATGCTCTTAACAGTCTCTTCCAGTAGGCCTATATACTCAAAAAACACCAAGATCCAATTTTCAGAGACTTATTATTTACCGACCGTCTGCGCAAGCCAATTTTTTAAGCTCGAGGGTACAATAAGTAGCCAAGGGTGGCACCCTCTTCTGCCGTACCTGTTACCCCTTTTATGTGCCACAATAATGCACCTGTTTACACTCAGGGTTAACAGCTATTTACATTCAAAGGGTTGGTTTTGGTGTTTTATTAGTCCTACCTGAGGCAAATCCATTTACCTCAAGCTGAAATATACGGGGGAAAAGTTTTAGAAACACTGTAATGCACAGTAGCGTAGCCATAAATTATTTAGGGGTGATCCGGACCCCTGGACCCGGCGTAAAGGTCACTGGAATGGCGTAAAGGTTATTTTATTCTACAAACAAACACTATACCCAGTGACTAAAAACAACAAAATAATCTTTAACACATTACAAAACTTATACGAAATAAATTCTAATAGTTTTATTTAATAATTTTTCGTTTTCGTGTCGTCATATACCTAAATATTTTAATATATATTTATTTTATATTTCAATATATGTACCTTCTTAGTTTACTGACTACCATAGACCATTTCTGAAGAGCATTAGGCTAACCCCCAAAGTAAAAGTTTTTATATTCCTTTCCTCTCTCTCTCCCTCCACCTCCCCTCCCCTCTCGCTCCCTCTCTCCCCTCCTCCTCCCCTCCCCCTCTCTTTTTCTCTTTCTCTCTCTTTCTCTCTCTCTCTCTCTCTCTCTCTCTCTCTACTTCTCCCTTTAACACACACACACACACATTTTATTTCTATTACCCATTTCTACCCTTATATTTTTCCTGCACAATTCGACATTCCTTCAATAGAAGTTTCCTTTAAAGACAACCCCTCGACAAATTTTTTATCTTTTCCTGTAAGCTTATAGTGATATGAACAACTGTATCGGGGAAGAGGGTAGACACCTATCTTCACACCCGTTCAAAACATGTCTACTTCAGTTAACGACTCTACCTTGCATAGGTTGCGAGGAGATCAGAAGATCTGCATAGTTTGCCAGTACCAGGAGATCAGAATCACGGATAAATGTCCAGTACCAGGGGATCATTATGGCTTTTTTTCTTATCCCAATCTAATTCCATGCACCCTTCCTTATTCGCTTTTAACAAGGAGCTGAATTGGGTAGATAATTCAGTATGACCAAAGTAGGGAGACTTTAAACTTCACGTAAGCGACCCTGCTCACGTGGTGCCATAATATCTGCCCTGCACCCTGTGCCCTGTACCATGTACTTACACTCTGCAACTTGCACTCTGCACCCTGTACCCTGTACGCTGCACCAGGGGGTTTTATGTTCCCATCCTTAATGTTAACTGTATTTACATCCGTTCTTACTTTTCTTAGATACTAACTCACAATAAGTGATCCCTTGGAAACTATAAACAAAACAATAATTTTAGACAGTTTAAACGTGCTATATTGGAATACCATGTCGAGGAAGTGGCATTTAGGGGAGTTAAAATGAAGAAGGGCTGGACTCGCGTCATAACTTTTTTCAAATCAGGCGGTTTGAAATGAAAAAACAGAAGTGACAAGAATATTTCTCAAAGCACTTCTAGTTTCCCATTCGGGGTTCTTCTGTGAGAAAAGTAAAGTAGTTCCGGAAAACCGGTCGAAACCATAGTGTCTGGTTGGAGTTTGTCTCATCCCAAGGGTGGACCGATCACTAGTCCAGGCCTTGCAGTAAGGTTTGAGACTCTTATATACTGGTACCAAGGGTCGTGATCCCAAACCCCCTGTCTAGGCCTGACTCTTGTACACGGGCGGGAGTTACGAGTTTAATAATGGATTCGAGGGGACGTTGATACAAATGCTTGACTGACAAATTCTTAGTGGTAAGAGTCGAGAGACTACGTCATAACTTGAGAGGCTTAGTGGTAAGAGTCGGGCTGGTCATTACGCTTCTTCTTTTTATTATCTTTCTTTCTTCTTACAACCTTTCACAGAAACACACTGGCCTATGTGAGAAACGCGAACCGTCCAATTAAAAAAAAAAAAAATTATTACCCTATAACAGTAAACTTTATCTTTTTATACATTTTTCTGTTTTGCCCTGTAATGACAAAAGTAGAAGATCAAAGCAATAGAATATACTCACGTAAGCCACCCTTCGGAAAGTCTTTCCGCACGCTTACCCACCCCCTCAAGAAAGACAGGCATCCGTCGGCCCGAATGTTTATATTATATGTACAGCTGATAGCCTCGGTGCAAAGGTCACCGGATCGCAGATTAGCATACATGAATATGTATCGGAAAGCACGGCTACTTCGCTAACGAAGCAAGGTGGGAAAAACAACGTTTGTTCCTATTTACATGTTTAATTCCGAAAGGGGGGTGTCCAAACGTTGGATTATTTGCGGAATCACTGATACGCTTGTGTTGGACAAAGTATTGGGGGTGATAAAATTATTAATTTAAAAAATTATCAAACATTAAATTTTTTTAGGGGGGTGGATTACTAAAAGCACCCTACTAAGGGTTCCCTAATCTAACATTTAAAAGTTGTTGCTTACTAGAAACTTCCGCTGGTTACTGAATGTCTCCTCGTATCATACAAAAGTTGTTGCTTACTAGAAACTTCCGCTGGTTACTGAATGTCTCCTCGTATCATACAAAAGTTGTTGCTTACTAGAAACTTCCTCTGGTTACTGAATGTCTCCTCATATCATACAAAAGTAATTCCTACTCAGTACATCACTAGTTACTAACTACCATATAATGTCACAAAACATTCAAGTAATTCCTGTCCAGTACATGAAAATTTCCTGAATACTTCCTCTTGTTACATTTGCAGGCGATTCCTCTCCATTAGGCTACAATGAAGATTACTAAATACTTCCTCCTGTTACATTTCCAGATACTTCCACTACATTACAACGAAGATTACTGAATTCTCCCTCCTGTTACATTTGCAGATATATCCTCTTCATTACAAAGAAAATTACTGAAAACTTCCTCCTGTTACATTTGCATATAATTCCTCTCCATTACAACGAAGATGACTGAATGCTTCCTCCTGTTACATTTGCAGATATATCCTCTCAATTACAACGAAGACTACTGAATGCTTCCTCCTGTTACATTTGCACATCATTTCTCTCCTTTACAACCAAGATTACTGATTGCTTTCTTGTGTTGCATTTTCAAATAATTCCTCTACATTAGAACGGAGATTACTGAATGCTTCCTCCTGTTACATTAACACATAATTCTTCTCCTTTACATCGAAGACTACTGTGTGCTTCCTCCTGTTACATTGAGATTACTTAATGCTTCTTTCTTTTAAACTTGCAAATAATTCCTCTACATTAGAACGGAGATTACTGAATGCTTCCTCCTGTTACATTTAACACATAATTCTTCTCCTTTACATCGAAGACTACTGTGTTCTTCTTCCTGTTACATTGAGATTACTTAATGCTTCTTCCTTTTAAACTTGCAAATAGTTCCTCTACATTAGAACGGAGATTACTGAATGCTTCCTCCTGTTACATTAACACATAATTCTTCTCCTTTACATCGAAGACTACTGTGTGCTTCCTCCTGTTACATTGAGATTACTTAATGCTTCTTCCTTTTAAACTTGCAAATAATTCGTGTCCAGTACATCACACGTTACTAAATACGTCTTCCTGTTACATTACTGTCGAAGGTGACAGAAATTTTCCTACTGTCCTATTATCTCTTTCGTATTGTATTGTAACTTTTAATATCCAAGGTTTCATTCTCTTTATTCATGATTCTTCATCTGGTGTTCACGCATTATTGTTAATTTTTTATTCATGTGATACAATTTCTTTCTTAAAGTGATTTACCTTATGGCATTTATTTAACGTTTTGCATTAAATGCTATCCACTGTAAAAACTAATTGTTCAGTTCTATGTTTTATTTGTTCGAAATGTTTTTCAGTTTATCGCACGTACTTTCCGGCGCTTCGATTATTTCTTCGTTCATAGTACTTTCATTCAATATTTATCAGTTCTCTTCCTCTTTTCTATCATTGTCGGTATCGTTTTACTCACTCTGTTTTCCTCTCCTGAGCAACAATGCTTCACACTTCGCCCGCCTCATCACCATACGCACAACGCAACCCTGAGAACCACACCCGGTTCAGAATTAATTCAGCATTACCACCGCCTTGCTTGGCCACCGAAATTAACTCACCGCGTCCATGTATAAATGATGTGAAAACAAGTAATACAGTATTAATATAAAACGCGGCCAGCTGACTTCGCCCTAATTGGATGACTTGGCTGTATATAGGCCTTGAGTGTGTTTTATGTAATTAAATATAATTAGTAGCATCGGACGTGATAAAATCTTGGTATCAAATTGTGATGCTTAATTACGTTAAGAATATGTACATTGCTCTGCATAATACGGAATATTGATTAGCTTCTTATCTGGTAGCTCGTGGCGTTTAGCTCGTTGTCCCTCTCCCCCCCCCCCTCTCTCATCTGGTAACACATGCTATAACCAATATGTTGTCTCCACACATGATTTCACCACTTAGGATACTTCTAAAGTTTTAATCACTAAATATATATTATTTTTATTTTATTTAAGGATTGTTTACAATAAAAATATTCAGTATAGTTTGTAACTTATTGTGTTCTAGAATGTTATTTTGTAACAAGCCCGTCTGATGATGATGACATGGTCATCGAAATGTACATAATGGTTTAATCTATTAGTCAGTCTAACTTGTAAATTACTGTATTATAGATTGTAATTTTGTACTGGGACCCTCTGATGATGATGATGATGATGATGATGATGATGATGATGATGATGATGACATGGTCATCGAAATGTACATAAGGGTTTAATCTTAGGTAGCTTGTAATATTAGTTAGTTTAGTTTGTAATTTATTGTATTCTAGATTGTAATTTTGTAATAGGACCCTCTGACGATGATAACATGGTCATCGAAATGTACATACGGGTTTAATCATAGGTAGTTTGTAATATTTTTGTGGTATTGGGCTTTCTGCCAATATTTTTATTACAATATATTGCACCACTGTGCTCTTGATATTGTATTTTATCAAGGTTTTTTTAACTATAAAATAAACCTTTAAATTTACAGAGATAGGAAAATATTTGGTAAAAATCTCCACAGTGCGATCGTAAATAGAGAGTAGACTCTTCAATACGACCCCGTTAAAGAGTAGGTCGATATCAGGGGCGTGATTCAGCACACATGATGGATTAGTATCCCCCATATATCCTGTTATATAGGGGTTTTGTATCTCTGTCTTAACCCAACCCATATGCCTACAATCCTTTCTTATCTATTCGTATGGGATAATAGCCTTAAATAAAATGGCACGCTGATCGCCTTAAAACTTGAAAAGGAATTATAAATAAAATATTTTAAAGTCAATTCATACTTAGCTAAACAAATTAATATTTTATTTTAGTTACTATTTATTCAATAATTAATATAAATAAAGTAACATAACCTACGCGTTAAAACAACTGTTCTACCGCATAACCTAGGCTATGACATAAAAACAGTCTTTTTTGTAAACACAAATGTTATTACTTATTTTAAGCCAAATATGACGAGTTAACAGTTACAACTGTTATAACTGTTTGTAAACGAAAATTAAAAGGTCAGCCGTTCAACGTTCCTTGTATATTAGTCTAACACACAATAAAATAATTATACAGTGTTTTTCTATCGTTTGTTGTCACTGTAACAGCTGTTTTGGTCGTGACAATCAGCTGTGCCAATGTATTTAAAGCGTTTACGAGATAACCTAACCTAGATTTGTTGCAAAGGTTAAATAACATCACCTAATCAGCTGTTCTCTGCAAAAAAAAGTAATTACTCTGTTGTTGTAGGTTACTAATGTAAAACTAAACCTAATTAATGGATCATACTACAATCTTCTGTTTTTTTTCAAACATATTTTGTACTACATTATATGTTTACTGTTTACACTTAAGGAAAATAAAATCCAAAGATATTGAGAAAGACTGAGTAACAGAATGAGTACTTCATTTAAAGAATATAATAAATAGAGGTTTTAATAAAATATAGTTAATAATAAAAGATTGTAGTCAATGGAAAGCCTTCATGGAACTTTTAAAAATTTACAGAATAAAATATTCATTTAACAATAAAATGTATATAATTGATTACCATTATATTTAAATCATTATAGGCAGATTTATTTAAATATAAATTAATATTTTTATTAACTGATAACAAAATTAAATTATAACATTTTTACTTAATAATGTAAAACAAATAATGTAACACAACCTACGTGATAAAGCTGCTGTTGTACAACATAACCTATAACACAAACTCAGCTGTTTTATGAAATCATATGTTACCATTTAATTCACTTTGAGCGTAGCCTGAGCGAAATTGTATGTTTATTTTCATCCAATACGTTTTTGTAGGCGTCGTTATAAACGTTTTCACTTCTGTTAAGTACTACTGTATATTATAAATGATAAACACTTGTTCTACAACATAACCTATGAAATAAATTCAGCTGTTGCATGAAGTCATATGTTATCACTTAAATGTAGATCTAACACACTCAATATTCTGATCCAAAACTTGTCTGGCCTGCCCGGTGAGGTGTTGACTTTAATAAAATTCTTCAGTCCGAACAAAGCACTTCTACGAGTGAAGTCGCAAAGCATTCTCAGTCCGGAACACCCCCAATACTTTCCGTAATTCCTCACGCTTCAGATTTTCCACAAATCATTTCATGTTTAGTTTCATAGTGCAATATTGCCCACCCTTTCCGGAATTAAACATGTAAACAGTAACGAATTTTATTTTTCAAACCTGGCTTCGTTAGCGAAGTACCCCCGCGTTTCGATACATATTTATGTATGCTAATCTTCGATTGGCTGACCTTTGCACCGAGGCTATCAGCTGTACATATAATATAAACACTAAGTTTAACGACCCTAAACGTCTTGGCAGGGTTGACTGTAAGGCCGCTTATTGGAGTTCTTTTCTTTTGATATTGTCTCCTTTTGTTCGTAGCACTCGGGCTCTAGTTTATAGAAGGGTGGCGGGAAGGTTTCTCTCTTCACCCCTCTCGAGAGTTACTTCTAGCGACACTGCCCAGGCAATGCAATGATGTCCCCTGTTCCGCGTACCAGGTGACCCTCCTTGGTCCTTCTTAGTTCGTGTAATCATCCTTACCCTTTTTCTTACAACAGAAGGGTAGCGGGAAGGTTTCTCTCTTCACCCCGCTCGAGAGTTACTTCTAGCGACCCTGCCCAGGCAATGCAATGATGTCCCCTGTTCCGCGTACCAGGTGACCCTCCTTGGTCCTTCTTAGTTCGTGTAATCATCCTTACCCTTTTTCTTACAACAGAAGGGTAGCGGGAAGGTTTCTCTCTTCACCCCGCTCGAGAGTTACTTCTAGCGACACTGCCCAGGCAATGCAATGATGTCCCCTGTTCCGCGTACCAGGTGACCCTCCTTAGCCCTTCTTAGTTCGTGTAATCATCCTTACCCTTTTTCTTACAACAGAAGGGTAGCGGGAAGGTTTCTCTCTCCACCCCTCTCGAGAGTTACTTCTAGCGACACTGCCCAGGCAATGCAATGATGTCCCCTGTTCCGCGTACCAGGTGACCCTCCTTAGTCCTTCTTAGTTCGTGTAATCATCCTTACCCTTTTTCTTACAACAGAAGGGTAGCGGTTTGGTTTCTTTTTTCCCCCCGCTCGAGAGTTACTTTTAGCGACCCTGCCCAGGCAATGGTATAACAGCGGTTTTAATACATTGGTTATGTTGCTATGGTAATTATTATTATTATATTATTGTAATTATTTAATAAAAAGTAACTAATATAAAATTTCTCTTTTTTGACCTGAGTAGGGGTTGACATTGAAAGTTTTTTATTTATATAACTTGTTCTACATTCAAACGAGTCGCCTGTGTTGAGAAAAAAATCAAACCTGAAGTGACAGCAAACTGAAACCGTATCAATTGGTCGTGCAACAGACGTTTGCCTAAGTTCGAGTCGTACGATCCTAACAACCTTTACACACTGTAAAATACCTGGATGAATATGTTGCTAGATAGAACTGAAGAATAGTCAGACATATAAAACAAATATAAAAAATGAAAAGAAATTAGTGGGGCAATATATAAAAAGGAAACGCACATTTGATGGTGGAAAATTAAAGCAATGCTTTGGAAAGAGTGTGATGATTGTAGGCACTAGTAAAGGACTCAACAATGTTTCCTGAAACGATGCAAAGGTAGAAAGTTGGGCAGTAGGATTCTGAAGTGAGGTTAAGGGACTGTTAGCTATTGTCTTTAACTACACTAAACTGACGTGAGACAACAATATAGTTAATGACTATATATTAACATTATATTCGACGAGAGTTTGTCCACGTGATCTTGCATAACTTCAGATAAATTCTAAACATTTTAAATAGCAATAAAGAGACTGCTTACAGAATTACAGTGTTTTACTTTAACTGGGTGTCCAGTAGCGAAGAGAATTGTTGAGGCGCTTTTTGGACACTATCAACTCACGCTGAATACATATAATTATAAGACTAAAAAAATGTAGAAGTGGGCACACGATAGATTTGAACTATATTAAGCATGATACAATTCTGCCTCATAATTCATTGACAACTTTGGTTAGTATTGACGTGTTTCGGATTCTTCTTTCGCTTATCAGAATATAGCAAACAGGTAGGCTATATTATATATATTTAAGATTAAATAATAATTACAGGAATAATTTATTGAATAATACACTCAAGACTTTTCGTTGGTTGACATTACCAACATCGTCAGGAATTACAATACCAAGAATTAGTACAACAACAATCAGTGAAACAACCAACGAAAAGCTTTGAGTGTATTATTCAATAAATTATTCCTGTAATTAATGTATATTATTTAATCTTAAAAATAATTCTAACAAACATATTTGATATTCTACATATATATATATATATATATATATATATATATATATTTATTTATTTATTAACGAATCCTGCATCCTATATATATTTGCTCAACAATCTTCAGGTTTGTAACCAGTAAGATTTTTTTTATCCCGGAGGTATTTTCGATTCGCAAGGCTGGCATTACATCCAACATTGAGTTATCTCCTGCGTGTTATTTATTGCCCGTGGGATGGATCGCGCTAATCAAGAAGTGCATCCCTCCCCTTAGATTAGTCTTTATAAAATATTGCCTTCCCTATAATTGCATCTGACCTTCCACAGTATCGGTAATTTAGGTACTCGCCCAAGCAGCGTTTGGTCGGTAAATCTTCTTACTGTTTATTCGTGGCTGTGTAATCTTTTAACGTTTTCTGATTTTTCTCTTATTGGAATCTGAGGATGGGAGCGACGTTTTTAGAAAAGGTTTTAATAGAAACGTTCTATATTACTCTCAGCTGTTTGAAGGAAAGGCGCCCTGAATGTTAACACACTAAAACTTTCTAGGAGTTACGGTTTAAAGCAATACCTAACTAAACCGAAACACAACTTGCAAAGTCAGTTATTAAACACTTATTAAGATAAAATAGATTATGTTTGTTGTCCTGGTTAGTATGTTAGTTTTTATCAAGATTAATTGTTGTTTGCGTTAGTTGAAACGATGTTTTTAATTAACAAATTTGGAACGTAAAATCTACACCTATCTTTAAAACCGTTCTTCTCCTTTTGCATCTTCGTATTCCCCACCAATTTATCCTTGTTCTCCTTCTCTTCTCATGCCTTTCTTACTTTTCCTGTGCTATTACTTGCTACAATTTTTACTATTTTATCAGTGCTCCTGGTAAACCTAGGCCTACTACTGAGCATATTCAACTATATTCCCTGTGGTATTACTTGCTACATTTTTACTTTTTCACCAGTGCTCCTGGTACTACTAAGCATATTCAATTATTTTTCCTGTGCTTTTACTTGCTACATTTTTACTTTTTCATCAGTGCTCCTGGTACTACTAAGCATATTCAATTATTTTTCCTGTGCTTTTACTTGCTACATTTTTACTTTTTCATCAGTGCTCCTGGTACTACTAAGCATATTCAATTATTTTTCCTGTGCTTTTACTTGCTACATTTTTACTTTTTCATCAGTGCTCCTGGTACTACTAAGCATATTCAATTATTTTTCCTGTGCTTTTACTTGCTACATTTTTACTTTTTCATCAGTGCTCCTGGTACTACTAAGCATATTCAATTATTTTTCCTGTGCTTTTACTTGCTACATTTTTACTTTTTCATCAGTGCTCCTGGTACTACTAAGCATATTCAATTATTTTTCCTGCGCTTTTACTTGCTACATTTTTACTTTTTCATCAGTGCTCCTGGTACTACTAAGCATATTCAATTATTTTTCCTGTCCTTTTACTTGCTACATCTTTACTTTTTCATCAGTGCTCCTGGTACTACTGAAGCATATTCAATTATTTTTCCTGTGCTTTTCTTGCTACATTTTTACTTTTTCATCGGTGCTCCTGGTACAACTAAGCATATTCAATTATTTTTCCTGTGCTTTTACTTGCTACATTTTTACTATTTTATCAGTGCTCCTGGTAGACCTAGGCCTACTACTGAGCATATTCAACTATATTCCCTGTGCTATTACTTGCTACATTTTTACTTTTTGTTCATTGCTCCTGGTAGACATACTACTTAGCATATTCAAGTATCTTTCCTGGGCTATTACTTGCTACATTTTTACTTTTTGATCACTACTCCTGATCCTCCTGGCAGCCTCTCGGTTTCCCCCTGAGTCTTACAACCCGCCATAGGGATGTGTTTAACCTCTCTCTAAATAGCAACGCATTTGAAACCCGTCTTGGCGCCGCATGACAGCGCATTTCATTTATCCCGCTAAAACATTCCAGTGACAACGAACCCGAGCGCCGCACAGTCAGAAACAAAACATCTAATCGCTCTCCGTTAACGACTTCCGCGATTCCCACGCCCGGCGCACCAACGTATCGTCTCACCTTTGCCAGTGTGTACGCTCCGGCCATAAACTCAGTGCTTACGATTCGTGAAACAAAACGCCTAAACGATTACATTTTAGTTAATTTAACGATATTGAACCCTGCCGTGACGACTGACAAGCCGTGGCCTTGAGAACCTGAGAAAAAACGTTTTATGGACGACTTGATGGTGATGCGGTAGTGGAAACGTGCACGTTTCCGTTGGCATTGGTTTCGGGCTACCGTTTATGGCTTGTTCTAGGATTGTAGGTAGAAACCCGTCGCGTAGGTTGCAAACTTTTTATAACCTTGTTTTTAGAAGTTGTTGTGTGTTAGTGTGTTAAATTTAAAAAGTATTGTCAATAATTTTGAAACGACACACCTTTCGTGAGATAAAAAAGTTTTCTTCAAAAACAAACAGAAGAAACAAAAAACTTAGAAATTAAATCTTGTGAATTTTAATACAAGTAACATAAAAAAAGATTTTAAAGTAAATTACGCATAGGCCAGCAAACATAAAATTCATTTTAGTTACTCTTTATTAAATAATTAATAAATAAAGTAACCTAACCTATCCGTTAAAACAACTGTTCTACCACAATCTATAACATAAAATCAGCGGAATATTATCAATTGTTTTAAGCCAAGTGGGACGAAATAACTATATTGCATACATTGCCCCGTTTGTGAAAGGTTTTTTCCCATATAAAACTAGTATTAATTCATTATTTAATTAATGGAAAAATATTTGAAAATATTGTATTAACATCAAGTGTCACCCACTACAAGTTTAAAGAAATGAATTTGAAGTTGAGTGGATGAACAAAAGATATTTTATTATCGATTGACATTTTGAACACGATATATAGGCTAAATAGCGAGGTGTGAACTAATAGTAGGAATTGAATAATTTCGTAGTTTGTGGTCGGAAATTTATCACCTATCCACATAGGGGTTTATATTTTCTATTTTCATAACGTTTTCTTAATATATTCTACTTATCCTTTGTAATCAGTGTGGATTTTTCGAATGTTTATGTCATTATTTCCTGCGACTCAATACTTTTGATGTCACTAAACCTCAAATTTCAAGAAAACTACAAAGCTATGATAAAAAACAAAATATTCAGAAGAGTTTCAGTTTTATACCACCCCGCCACGCACGCCTATTCGAGAATTTGGTAACAGCTTTTTTCAACGTGAAAACGTGTTTTTATATCGTTGATTTTCGTTTTACAAGGGTTAAAAAGGGGGTAGTATTTAAATCATCACATAACGCAGTGAAAAGACACTCGACAAAGTTGTAAGGGTGAAACCTCCCTTAGTTTGCATTGTTGACACTAATTACCCGAGCGACACCTGATTCGCCCTTTAGCGTTAAAACATCTTTAAAACGAGGGTCAGGCAAAACAATAACCAAAAAGAGCGTGTTGTACTAGGCGTTCAAAAAACATTGACTTAATTGGCTAAAAGAGAAATTATTTTTCGCCGAGTAGGAGGGTCAGTTTTGTAAATTAATTTGGTTTTGTTTTTATGCCCTCGTAGTCCTAAGGGGCTGTTCTGACCGAGGGTAAAGCGTTTGAAGTTTGGTAGCTTTCGCAGTGGGTTAATAACACTTTGTTATGTGTATTGTTACGGTACTTATTAAATAAATTGCTATATTGTTGTTACATATTTTTATAATCAGTTGTTTATGTCTGCAAAATAATCGATTGTTAATAAACGACAATATAATATAAAGTCGGTGTTTCACCCCCTATTATACTTCTTAAGTTTCGTAAAAATGCATCTAGTAACATGTATGGATCAATTGGTATATCAATTATTAATGCGTGCACAAAATAATCGATTGTTAATTAATAATATAATATAAAGTCGAATGAGCTTGCGTATAAAACTTGGTAAAACACTGTACATCAAATAACATGCATGGATCAGTTATTTATGTGTGCAAAATAATCGATTGTTAATTAATAATATAATATAAAGTCGAATGAGCTTGCGTATAAAACTTGGTAAAACACTATATATCAAATAACATGTATTGATCAGTTATTTATGTGTACAAAATAATCGGTTGTTAATTCATAACAATATAAAGTCGAATGACCTTGCCTATTATAGGCCTGCTTGGTAAAACTTAATATTTAACAAATAACATGTATAGATCAGTTGTTGTCATATCCAGTATTCAAGTGCGCAACACAATCGATTGTTAATCTTCAAACTTCGATAAGATACAACAAATAACACTTATGGATCAGTTGTTACAAGAGTTTTATAAGTTAGCAAAAAATCATTGTCAACAAACTACAATACAATACGTCACAGTCGATATGTAAGCTTTCACCGTAAAACAAGCCTAATCTACAAGCACGCCACTACAATAGAACAAACGGGCAGGAAGTTCTCATGTATGCGCCTTGATATTCTTCTTCTCTATAAATATTTATCAAGGAAGGCGTAATTGTTACTTTTCTAAGGTCGTGCGACCTCAACATTTTTCGACTAGATATATTCGCTCCGTTTCTGGAGGTGAATTAAAACGCTGGTCTCGTTTCTTAATAGTTTTCCGCTTAAACAAGTCGGTCTTGTTTTTTAAAGTAAATATTTATTACTTTTTAATTAAAGCAAGAACCCGCCGTTAGATGCAGAATAAAACCGGAATTTGACAGAGTACAGAGCGCGTTAATGGAATACTGGGAAAGTTTGAATATTTAATGGAGTGAATAAATTTAAATACAGATACAGTAGTCTGTAAACACCATTTATATTGGGCCAATATATGCGGGGTCTTACGGGCAAGATGCGAGACACCGTAGTCGTGAGGTAGTGAACTCAAAGAAGTCCTGGACAGCGGACGTACTTTGGCTGCACTCAACTAACTTCCTCCCAAGTCGTGAACCCAGTGTACCTTCCGTTTCAGGATCGTCTGTCACAAACACTCAGATGATTTACGCTTTCATTTGATTCACCAATAAAAGTTACGTCGGATAAACCTAAGGCTAGATAGGTTGAACTGTCTCGGTCTAAATACAAGTAATATAAATCAAAATGTATTAAAGTCAATTCCTACTTAGGTCAAGAAAGAAATATTTTATTTTAGTTACTTTTTAGTAAATAATTACAATTAATATAAATAAAGTAACATAACCCATGCGTTGATACAGCTGTTATACCTCAATATGATAAAACCAGCTGTTTAATGAAATAATATGTTTCAAGACAAATGGGACGAAATAACTATATTGCATACCTCGCCCGTTTAGGGAAAAGTTTTTCTCCCACATAAAACTAAAATTAATTATTTAAATTTAATTAATGAAATAATATTTGAGAAAAGTGTGTTACCATCAATTCTCATCCACTATAAGTTTCAACATATCTATTTGAATTTGAGTGGATGAATAAAAAGTATATTATTTACGATTGAAAATTTTATTAAGGTATATATATATATATATATATATATATATATATATATATATATTAAAACAACATAGGTTATTCAAATACAAGAATATTTAATAATTTATATTCAAAGCTTTTCGTTGGTAAACAGTACCAACATCATCAGGAATGAAAATTACAATAATAGAATAGATCATTCTAGTTTGTAACTTCTTGTTTGATAGATTATAATTTTGTAATAAGACCCTCTGATGATGATGACATGGTCATCGAAATCTACATAAGGGTTTAATCTTAAGTAACTTGTTTTATTTGTTATTTTTGATTATTTTTTGTGGCATTGGGGTTCATTCCAATATTTTCATTGTTATATATATATATATATATATATATATATATATATATATATATATATATATATATAGAGAGAGAGAGAGAGAGAGAGAGAGAGAGAAAGAGAGAGAGAGAAAGAGAGAGAGAGAGTGAACTAATAGATGAATCACTTCCCAAAGTGCCTTTTTAGCAATTCCATCACCATTACGCACTATCACTAAATATTAAAACGTAAACTAAATAACTATAAGGTAAAATATATAGTGTAAAACAACAAACTCGGCACGTTAACAACTCGCACTAACGAAATAGGTACAATTTAACCAAAGCAAAGCTGCCTGCCAGCTCTCGTTTGCAACACTTCGCAAATTAAGTTTTGAACACAAAAAACCGTCAGTATAACTTTCGTCAGACGAATGGCGTCAGTATAAATTCCGTCAGATTACGCTATAAGTCACAATAAATGGAATTAAATTATAACATATGATTTAATACAACAGCTTATTTTATGTTATAGGTAATGTTGTAAAAAAACATAGGTTATGTTTATTGAATACTCGGATTGTTTAAAAAAATCAATATTAAATAACTTTGATCAAATAATAAATATATTAATTTATTTAAATGTTGTTAGATCTCAATAGAAATATTTCAATATAACGACAATAATAATTTATGTATTTTTAATCAAATTTTTAAATGAAAACATTCTTAGACGAGCCTGATAACAAATGTCAGTTTAATTACGCAAAAATAAATGTTTTTCTCAATTCAAAATTTCTGTAGATGTAGCTATTGAAGTTTTCATTCCCCTAATCCAAATAATTTAATTTTTTGTTGTTAATAAAAGCAACTGTGACTGCCCCAAAGACATGTGAAGTAGAAAACCCGATTGATATCCCGGATGATATCGCCGAAACCCGAGAATACGCCGACAATGCGTTCCTACTCGGGCGTAGGCTCTAAAACGTTAAACTGTTCACTCATTGTTACCTAGCTCAGTATACAGCCCCTTTCTATAACGTACGTGTTGTCACAAAAGCGCAAAGATCACCCCCTAAGACAAAGGTTTGCGGAGTGGAGAGAGGTAAACAGTAAAGTTGCTGATACCACCTGCTTCGAGTGATCTTCAACCCTCTTCCGACAACAATAGCGCCCCGTAGTGTTTCCGTGATGAGCCTAAACGAATGGGGCAATATAGTATAATAAACTCTAGGGGATGAAAGGATCCCTGTCCAGCCAACCAAAAGGCCATTAAAGAATTAACAATTCTTGATAGAAGGTAGTACTGAGATGAAAATAATCCATATAGGCTATTACAAACTCTACCTTGCTAAAGCATTCGCAATAGGAACGAATCTATAGAATAATCGAATGTTAGTCTAACACTAATGAAGGCATTATCGTCGCCGATACTAGACTGTTTTAATAAACTAGTGTCCGACGAGATTTTGCGTGAACTCTTTTAATATATACAGTTGTGAATTGATCTTACTGGCTAAGCTCTAATTATCTTAATAAATATATAGAAGTTATATGAGTAAATGAAAAAAAAGGTCGAAACAGTAAAATATCTGCAATTATATTTCTAGTCACACTTATGGAGTAAAAAGCTCAAGAATAGTAAAACGTGATAAATAAAGATAAACAACAGAACAAAAGTGAGGAAGAGATGAAACTGTAATAAGGAGAAATGCGAGTATTACCAACACTGCTGATTGTAGTAAAATATAGCTCACATTTTGAACTCTGAAGACAGGTATACGTATTTGTCAATTCCTTCTATTAGTTCACACTCCCCCAATATATATCTTGTTCAAATTTTCAATCGTTAATCAAATACTTTTTCTTCACTCAAGTTCAAATACATTTTTAAAACTGTTAGTGGACGACACTTGATGTCAATACAACTTGTTTCAAATAATAATTCTTTGAATAAATTTAATAAATGAATTTTAGTTTTATATGGGAAAACATTTTCACAAAAGGGGCCAGGTATGCAAAAGACCTATGGTCATTTCGTCCCATTTGGCTTAAAATAAGTGATAACATATGATTTTATAAAACACCTTATTTTATTTTATAGATTATGGTAGTAGAACAGCTGTTTAACCGTATATGCTATGTTACTTTATTTATAATAATTGTAATTATTTAATAAAAAGTAACTAGAGTGCAATTTTTTTGTTAACCTAATTAGGAATTTACTACTATAATAATTTATGCATCAGAGTTTTCGTGTTTGGAGATATTGTAGGAGGATTTAGGGTAGTCAGGAAAACCTTTAAGTTATTGTGGGGGCAACCGTGATGAGATAGAATTGGCAGTTACAAAACAGTTAACCCTGACGAATGATAAGTCACAGATGAGGAAAGGAAATATCCTGTGTTAAATTAAATACTTTAGGATTGGGGGTTAGATATAGGATGTAAGTGGTAGAGTAGTTAGAATACGTTTGGAAGAGGAGAGGTTTTGTATTTTTACTTCACTGAAATTTAATAAATTATGTTGAATGTCCGCTTGCCGTGAAGATAACTCTCCACCGCTTGGGTTTAACTCCTCTAAGGAAACCTGTCCAGGCGATGCCATAACTGCTGTGACGAACACACCGAAATTATAAAGTAGGTATGAATGTATACAGGGTTTTTATCACAAGGTGTGGTCCAACCAAAAACTAACATGATCCATTTTGTTTTCAAGTTAGTCATTGTACCAATGTAAAATCTTTAATAAGTGACGACATCAAAAGAAGTTACATAGCGGTCAGTAGTGAGGGCAATGTATGTTGCTTGGGTTTACCAGAAATTTTTTTTAGTAAGGTTGAGAAGTGTTGAGGCTAAAGTATCCCTGTATATAGTGAAAGCGTTAAGTGTCCGAGTCTAGACCTCCTATTCTTAATATAAGTACACACATAAATAAGGTTAACTTTCCGAGGGTTCGATGGGGGTATTGGTAGTACGAAATATCTACCTTAGTTCCCAAATTGCCTTCAGTACCAAGGATCATTATGGCGCTTCTTTAGTCTTACCTAACGCCCTTTCTTATTCTTCCTTGGGGACTAGATGGTTATGCTTTTAATGAAACGCCCGCGTAGTACCCTACAATCCAATTTTGTTCACTTTCCACATTTTACCTGTGGAAAACTGTTTTATGACAAAACTTATGAAAAGATAAATGATTCGATCTTTATTATGAGTTTACCCACAACTCGAGACTTATTCAGTTTTAGTACGCCGCGCTCAGATGTTCGCAACAGAGTGCAACGGTTGTTTGCTTGACGCCCGCGCGTTCACTTTCACACTCGGGCCGGGTTTGGATGCCAGAGCGTACGGTGCGATGTGTATAGTTGTGAGGCGCGCTTGCACGCACGGGCGCACGTCTAATTGGTCCGGCGCTCCTCGACTGTGTCCAATTAATGCCCGGACACGCTCGGGGACCCGAAGACGGCTACTCCAGGTCATCTTGGACTTTTAGAGGTCTACAGAGCTCTCGTGACGTATTCATTAACTGAGGTGTTACAAATAACCGTTTCGGATGTCATGACAACACGTTCTGTAGTGTTGCAGTTTATAATATTTATAATTTTCAATGTTAAAATTATCTGAAAGAAATACGGACCTGGTTGGCACCAGTGGCTAACCTGTATTCTAACTTATAGACTAATCCTGCTGTGTACTTTTGTCCAGGACCATCCTGCTGTAGAAAGGTTATTGTGTTTAATGTTTACTGAATCCTAGCATTACCCTCCTAATAACAAAACGAAAAACCCGAACGAGAAGTTGCATCTATTATCCAACTTGTTTTACAGACTATAGAGCCAATACCTTTTATGTAAAAAGCTATCGTTTGCAAAGTATCGTGTGACTCACGCTGATGGTTGACCGACCCTTGGCTAGTCAATTAGTCACCTACAGTGCACTTCAAAATGAAAACTTATTAATATATCCACAAAAATATCAATGAAATTGTAGTTTCATTGAAAGGACAGTAGAAACAAGTAATATAAACAAATATTTTCGAAGTCAATTTTTATTTAGGTGGACAAAAAATGTATTTTAATTACTTTTTATTAAATAATTATAATGAATATAAAGTAACATAGACTGTACGTTAAGACAGATGTTCTGCCATACAACCTATAACTTAAAATCAGCTGTTTTATGAAATTATATGTTATCACTTATTTTAAGCCAAATGGGACTAAGTAACTGTATTGGCCCTTTTGTGCGAGGTTTTTCTCGCATATTAAACTAAAATTAATTCAGTAAATTTAAATAATGAATTTATATTTGGAAAACTTTATTAACATCATGGGGCATCCACTAGCCTATAATTTTAATAAAATGTATTTGAACCTGAGTGGCTGGTTAAAAAGTATTTTATTAACGATTGAAAAATTAATCAAGATATATATATATATATATATATATATATATAGGGAGAGTGTGAACTAATAGAAGGAAATGAAAAAAAAGAACTATACCAATACGAAACAATTTCATTAAGATGGTAAGCCTAACTATGTAGGATATAATATAATGTTGAACAATTATTTACGTAAACAAAGGTACAGCAATTAGCAGGCCGAGTGGTAGAAGGACGGTTGACACGGGATTTTAATGTTTGTGGCTGTCTTGGACAAAGGCTCTTCCGAAACCTTACAGTCTGTAGTTGGACGGAATTAGAATGATTCATGTTTCATTAAAAATGTAATTTTATTTTTGGAAAATTGTAATTTGTTGTGATAAATATTAACCTACTTCTAGCAATCATGGCCTTTGGGAGCAATAACTTAGAGGATCAAGGTCCAAGGGTAATAAATTCGACATACCTACTAACCGGTGCTGCTAAGTTTGGTTTCTACTATAATACAATCACTGAATTTCACTTTTATACACGGAGACAGAAACATGTAACTCCTCGTTTTGACAGGACGCTTTAGTATAAATCAAGTGGAACAGAATTGACATATAGAACTTACAACTTAGACGATTCGCGCGCTCGTTCAAATCAAATTAGGTTGTGTGTAATGGCTGACGGCTGCAGATTTGTTCCGGTGGCGTTTTCCAATTTAAAAACGCAGATGACCGCCGGAAGAGTAAAGTCTAACTGTGCGCGAATACCAAGGTTAGCGGTTTAACACAGTTTCGCATTAAAGGATAGGAAAAGACTCGGCGCTAACAACAGTAATCTCGGAGATAACCGATCAGCGTCCAACTCTGTAATCTTCCGCGTGCATTGTCCGTAGAGAGAAAGCCAATTATTGGTAATAATAGGATATTGTGAGCAGCCAGTAAAAGTCGTATCAATTAAAATGGAGAAAGTCGAAGGAGGAGGCGTGATGTCGATACCGGCGTGGGCGGAGAAGTCACGATCTGCTGTAATTAGCTGTTAAATGGTCCTGGTGGAAATGCAAACACACTGCCAGCCTCTTTATGGTGTTCCTTGAACTCTGCCAGGGATGCAAGATCAAGCTAACCACTTTATAAATACAATAGACATAATTCGCTTTTATGGTTTTTTTCTAAGAGTTAGAAACAGAAACAAGTTGTGACCCTTTTTACTGTCAAGCCGGCGAACGTTAGAACCAGAAGGACTTTAACCAGCCGAAAACTTGGAGCAAAAGAAAAATGTTAAATTTGTACGTTCTATATAAATTTACGGATTTTACAAACAAACCTGATGGAAACCTAACTTTACTCAGCTAGGAAAGAAGCTATTTGAGGTTATGTGACCTAGTCAACTCTAATCTAATCTATCTTACCTACCTACTCAGCTCTAACCTAACCTATCCTACTCAGCTCTAATCTAACTTAACCTACTCAGCTGTAAATTAACATATCCTACTCAACTCTAATCTAATCTAACTTACCTACCTACTCAGCTCTAACCTAACCTATCCTACTCAACTCTAATCTAACTTAACCTACTCAGCTGTAAATTAACCTATCCTACTCAACTCTAATCTAATCTAACTTACCTACCTACTCAGCTCCAACCTAACCTATCCTACTCAGCTCTAATCTAACTTAACCTACTCAGCTGTAAATTAACCTGTCCTACTCAGCTCTAATCTAATCTAACTTACCTACCTACTCAGCTCTAACCTAACCTATCCTACTCAACTGTAATCTAATCTAACTTACCTACCTACTCAACTCTAATCTAATCTAACTTACCTACCTACTCAGCTCTAACATAACCTATCCTACTCAACTCTAATCTAATCTAACTTACCTACCTAGTCAGCTCTAGCTTAACCTATCCTACTCAGCTCTAATCTAATCTAACTTACCTACCTACTCAGCTCTAACCTAACCTATCCTACTCAGCTCTAATCTAACTTAACCTACTCAGCTGTAAATTAACCTAACCAACTCAGTTCTAGCATAACCTAACCTCTTCAGCTCTAACCCTTCTAACCTTTTCAGCTCTAACCTAACTTAACCTACTCAGGTATAACTTAACCTAAACTACTCAGTTTTAACCTAACTTGACCTGCTCGGCTGTAACTTAACCTAGCCAACTCAGCTGTAACTTAACCTAACCTACTCAGCTGTAACTTAACCTAACCTACTCAAATCTAACCTAATTTAACCTACTCAGCTGTAACTTGAACTAACCTACTCAAATCTAACCTAATTTAACCTACTCAGCTGTAACTTAACCTAACCTACTCAGCTCTAACCTAACCTAACCGACCCTCCTCAGCACAAGGTGCGTTCCATCATATAATTACTTACATTTTTCCTACATAAAATTGCCCAACCTCCCAAGACCACATTCCCACCAACTTGAGGGTATACTAATCTAAGATCTAAGCAGAGTAACACGCCTAGGGAAGCCAAAGGGCCATGCGAGAAATAATCCTTCCAAAGCATGTTGTTTCAATCTGAAGCCATCTTCCTTTCGTCTGAAATAATGCTAAACACACTATATGCTTTTTTTGTAATTTTTTATATGGCTAATGTAATGACATTCTACTATACTTTTTTTACCAAAGGTGGGTAAAAATATCTCTTCCTATCACACACTATACATTTCTCAACAAGGTACTACTGCTGTAGTGGGTTTGGAATTTGTTGAGCGTGCATGGAATCATGAACGAGTTAAACAGATTATTATACAAGTTAAACATACATTGGGAGATCCATGTAGATTAAGCGATTGCAACTTTGAAATTAATACACAAAATCAACAAAGATAACTAATTATTCCGACGTTTATTTATGTGGAATGTATTTGCATGGTGCAGTTGTTAACAATCATGGTTCGACTTTGATTTTTAGTTGTTAGATAATTTACTCTAAATTATATTCTAATCTAGAAGAAAGTTGTTTTAAACGTCACTCATTATAAACAGCGGTTAAGCATCTCGTTGCATCGTCTTACAAACATAACTTTATTTTAGTTATAAGGTTCTGTCGGCTCGCAGACTTGGAACTCGTTGATCTACGGAAACTCAACAGACCATAAGGTGGCATTGTTTAAACAAAAGATATATTTATTAAAAGAGCAAAACATATATCTGTTTACTGGAGGGAAAATGTTCATGAACATGTTTTTATTTTCCAAGGGATAGCACAAACTTACTTTCAGCTGTACTTTTCATCCAAGATATATTTTTAGAAGTAGGTCCTCCTTTGTACTTTTGGGCAAACCCTACCAAATCATGGTCGTTCCTTCTGAATTCCAAACGCGTGACGAGAAAATAGAACTTTTAAGAACATAGTATCCACCTTGCCCGCCTAATTTGGCAGTGGTGCAGGCATACCACTTTAATGTGCACACATGCGCAGGATAAGAACGATTTGTGAAGGAAATGTGTCCAAATCACGCCAACACGATCACTTCCTGTTTGCGCCAATCTCGGTTTCCGTCGATACGCTTTCCAGGATGTTATAATTGTTTTCAAATTGCTTTTATATTGGCGCTTTGCTATGCGAAACCAACTATTAGAGGAATTTAAAAGTAAATTTTCTTCTGGAACGACTTCCTGTGTCGGAAGAACGGAACGCGAAGGGGTGGGTTGAATTTTAAATTTTATTTGGCCATTGATAAGAGTCGTTTCTTGTTTCTCCTGGTTGAATTAAACCTCTGCCCTGTTTAGCGATTATACTGGATCTTCTTTCTTGTTTTCTTCTTTTCTAACATTTCCAGGTTTGGAATATTGGGGTCTGTTGTGTAATAAGTTACTTTTCAAATTAAATGTTCTTCCTTTTTTAATTATAACATACCCAAACATCTAGAAATCCAATCTAGGCCCTTAAGCTTCGTAGTCATACGAAGCTGACGCAAATGAAGTTTTGAACAAGTAATATAAACAAAGATTTTTTAAAGTTAATTCCTACTTAGGACGACAAAAAAAATGTATTTAGTTTTAATTTATTACTTTCTCATTTAGTTCCTCAATAAAGATTACGCCCATTGAACTTATAAATTTCGCTGTTTCACTCTAAAAACAAATAATATAAACAAAATTATAATAAAGTCAATTTCTACTTAGATCAAGAAAGACTTATATAATTTTAGTTACTTTTTATTATATAATTGCAATTAATATGAATAAAGTAGCATAGCCTATGCGTGAAATCAGCTGTTCTACCTCATAACCTATAAGATAAAATCAGCTGTTTTATGAACTCGTATGTTTTCACTTATTTTAAAGCAAATGGGACGAAATAACTATATTGCATACCTTGCTCCTTTTGTGAAATGTTTTCCTCCCAGATAAAACTCAAATTAATTAACTCAATTTAATAGATGAATTAATATTTGATAAAAATTGTATTACTATCAATTCTCATCCACTACGAGTTTTAAAAAGATGTATTTGAACTTAAGTGAATGAATAAAAAATATTTGATTAATGATTGGAAATTTCAACAAGATATAGCCTATATGTAAAGAAATAAGACAAATTACAAATACAAAAATAATTTATTGAATGTACAATTCTTGTATTTGTAATTTGTCTTATTTCTTTATCAATACACAAGAATACATATTGCAGTATTTATAGCGTGAGTGCCATCTAGTAGAAAGCATTGAAAATACAATTTTGCTCAAGACCAAAGTAAACCGTAACTGTAATTTTGCATTGGATTTAAATTCCCATGCGAATTTTGCTTCTCATGTTAGTATTTAGTTTCTTATACCTCATTTGCAAGATTTTTTCTAGGGACTTTATGTTCCAAACGACAATATGAAATGACGTCACCCATATAAAGATACAGATGTTGCACGTTTATGAATGATACTCCGCCGAGAGCGTGTACTGTGTCACGCCGACCGTTCGGTCCTTTATGTCGAAGTTCTGTTTTTGGGTACGGCTGTCCACTCTAGCCCATTAAACCAAAACGCAAGACATGTTCGCCCATAAATCAAGGCACCAAGTTAACCATAAACAGAGATGTAATTTTACCGTAACAAAAACCGCCAAGTTAAACCGTTCGCGAAACTGGATGAGTGATTGTCGGACGTGATTCTCGGATGGATCACGCACCTCACGAGTCCCCGCCTGTTTCAGGATGTAGCAGCGTTTGGCAAGTTACAATTCAATAAGGTTTCTATAGTTTTATGAATTTGTAAATATTCTAACTGTTTACGTTGTGCAATCAAGAAGAGGAGAGATTTTTTTTGTAAATTTGGCGCAATCCTTCGTTTTTGGAATTTAAATAGTAATGAAAAATGTTATTCCAATAGAATCTCTAACTACATCAGTTTGGTTAAGTTACGTTAGGTAGTGCCGAATCGTGAAAATTCACGGGTACTTAGACTACTCATTTAGTAAATGAATAAACAACTGAAAACGAACTCGCACAACAATATATTTTATTCTCATACGCGTTTGCCATCATGTATGCCATCATCATCAGTGACACTCCTACAAATTTACAATTGCGACTAAATTTGTAGTAGAGGTAATGATAATGCTGACATAAGTCATTGAACGCGCATGACAATAAAGGATATTGTTTTGTGAGTTTGTGTGCAGTTATTTATTTATTTACTTCACTCACAATCCAGCTCAATTATTGCAAAAACTTATATAGTATTTTTAATATTTATCAAGTAACGTCCTAAAGAGATCAGACTTGAGGACGACCTTGCCCTGTCTAGACCACCATTCCTCTCTCAGCCGCTAACCATTCAGGCAATGATTTCATATGTGTTTTTAAACGCAGACCATTCGATTTATTATTTGCATTTATTTTTGTGTGATGTAATAAGAGAATTAGCACAATTTAGTCAAGAAAAGGCAAGCCCTAGGAAGGACAAAAACTCCCTTAGAGCCAGAACAAGGTTCACTAACGTGCCCTGGATTGCAACCAAAAGCCGAAATTCTCTATTGGGGTCATAGAGAAATGACTATGTCAAGGGAAGGGACATGACTTTTCAGGAAAAGGAAATTCTTACTCGAGGGGGGGGCGGTAATCTTACTCGGGGGAGTTACAAGTTACAAGTGTCAGACAGGGTGCAACTGCGCAAGTGGTAAATAAATTAGTAATCGGATTATTTCTGGGCTTTTAGCTATGGTCGAGCTGCGCAAATAGACCCTAGGGTAATTATACACGGTTAATCGCACCTTTTATCGTAGCCGTATTTTAGTCAACTCTGAGGAAGAGAGTAACTTATTACATTGTAATAAGGAAAGGTCTGCAAGGATTTTTAATTCACACATTAATAACACGTTTCCTGTTAGCCGAACGTTTAGGCTATTTATTATGACGAGAAAGAATTTGGTCATAAATTGTATATGTTACACTTTCGTTGAAAACTACTTTGGAAATTGCCTGCAATTATAACAACCTTTTATTCGTTATTACGTAAAAGCATTTAACTAGCCTAGCCTACTAAAAATATTTAATATAATTTTAAAACTGTTTTTTATTTTTAATTGACCGCTTATTAATGTTCATTATAGGTTATAACTTTTACTTCACATTCTTTACATTTTTGCCATACGATACGATTTGTAGGCTGCGCAGTTCGACAATACCCTCCACTTAAAAACCTGCGCACATCAACCAATTAGGGTGGTTCTTGAATTTTGAGAACGATCTTGCGCAGTCGACCCTGCCGAAAAGTGTCTACCTGAAAGAGACAATACAGTCAACCAACGATATGTTTTTATGCTTACTTCTTTCTTGCAAGCTGATGTTACAACTAAAAAATAGGCAGAAATTGAGCACTTAAAATGTGAAAATCATAACTAATATGTTTAAAATAAATTAAAAAGTATATTTTAAAGTATGTTAACTATAGACTAAGAGTTTCCAATGAAATTTTCAAGTTTTAACTGAAAACAGGTCGTCGAAAACACCGTGTGCATTATAAAATCTTATTTCAGAGACAATTCCGTTCGTACCACGACGTCTGTAGCATTAAGAAGAGCATAAGTTAATCTGACACGGAAGCAAGATTCCTATCTGGACATCTGCGCAGCCGCTTTGCGCATCCACCTGATGTTGCGGTTTCTCTATGTATGTTAATTAAACAGTTATTATAATTATTGCAATTATAATCTCATCTTCAATCAATTGAGAGTGCGCAGCGCCAGAGGTCACCCAAGGTCAAGTCCGGGTGGAGTAAAAATCACAATCACGAGCAAACGTTGAATTCATAATTAAATTTCGTACAGCCCGCGAGTCTGAGAAAAACCATCAATTTGGCGCAAGTTTGATTGGCTATTAATATTTACATGCAATGGGAAGAAAGCTGCGTGCCCGGAGTTAATTAAAACACTGTCTCGATATTACAGGACACTAACTTCATAAAATATTTATAAATTCATTATAATGTAAATAGTTACAAGCATATAAAATAATGCGCATTTTCTAAGTAGCAAAAAGCCAAACCAAAATACCAACTCTAGTGGTTTTGAGAAGAAGGTAATACGGGTGTTGCTATCGTAACAGCCGACGATCCGAGGTATAGGCCCACGTACCAAGGTGCACATAGCAACGTAGACATGTTCATGGTACACATAGTCTATCATTACGTAAAGGAAAAATGTCGCTTCTAAGTCATAAAGAATCGATAGCTATTAGTGATCACCACATTCTAAAGGCCGCGGTTTTGGACACGATTTCCTATCTATACGGCAAAGACAACTGATTCTAACTGATGGATCAGCGGTGAAACATGCCTCTGAAGCTGGCTTTTACAGCGCCCACCTTGAGGGCTACAGCTTTGTCGGAATTAACGCCAACAACTTCGATGGTGAAATTGCGGCGAGCTCCCTAAAAACTTTGTTTTATCTCCGCAAGTCGGTCCAAGTTGTGTTCTTAAATTCGCAGGCCATCATAATACCATTTACTAGAAATACCCTCACCGACTGCAAACAATAAACGGACAAAAGCCTCTTGCAGGCATGATTGAAGAAGGGCAGTACATTGTGCTGCAAAGGCTCTCTTGCCATGTCGGAATTGAGGGAAATAATCGCGCAGACCAGTTAACGAAGAAAGGTTAAACCTAGCCACAGCCTGACCCTATTGACAAAAAGAAGCATGACTAAATCAACTATCAATGAAAAAACAAGAGAAAGCCAAAGAAAATGAGCGCCGGAAAGATATAGATGGGCTTGACGCACACAGTGCTGATACCAGGCCTACCAAGAGTAGAAGCCGTTGCCAGATTAAGAATGCTTACGGGTCATGCTTATCTGCAAACCACTTGTATAAAATAGGGTTAGCCGCCTCGAATATTTGCCCTCTGTGCAACCGTCACTAGAATGACGGTCAACACCTTCAGAACTGCACAGCTCTGCAAGACGTGGAAGAGCAAAGTCAGCATTGTCTCTACTGGGCTAGGCGGAGAATGGCAGAGATGCTAAGATCAGACACTGGATTAGGTAAGTAAAAAAGGTATAAATACCATAGTGCACATTTTCTACGCCCTTCATTAGCATTTGCTAACAGGACATTCTTTAGATGCGATCTAATTAAAAATATTATTTATTTGTGTAGGGTATATTACAATGGCTTTTTAGGAGTCTTTTACCAATCCTCGTCTTCAGATCGTATTTTCGAAGGTCCATCGTAGGCGGTTTGTTATCATAAACGTCAGGTCTTATCGATCTATAGTTAAGACTTTTCGTTTAATTTTTCTGTAGGAAACTCAAAATAAGTAGGCCTACTTACTACAATTTTAAGTTTTTGGAAAAGTACCCATTTTGAACACAGTATATATATTTTAGTTTTCTCCTGGGAACCGAAAGAGCTTTCTGTTCCCCCTCTTATCGAGGGGGGAGACCTATTTCGGACAACCAGTTTTCCTCTTTGGGCCCTCCGAAATTCAATTGTGGGTACGTTCCTGCGTGCATTTTCTCGATTGCTGCTTTTCTTCTCTCTTTCAACAATAATTGTTTAAATGTTTTGCTACCTGTTGACGTCTATGATCGTAGGGCCAAATGTAGTCAACGAGAATCCACTTCTGGTGTTTGTTTTACTGTCCAACTGGATTTGGCAGTTTTAATCTAATCGTAGAACAGTCCAGGATAAATACTCAGCTCAAGTTATTGTCTATTTAGTTTGTTAATAACGGTCTCTAAAACATCTTTCGCACAACAAACACCCGGCCTGTTTTTCTAAATACTCGAAAGATGCGTGCAACGGCATATGCGTACACCAGGAATCTGGCGAAAGATCCGTATAGGGTCAGGTTTTGACAGATGTCGAGGATAAGTTATGACGTCATAACATTGTGACAGGCAAAAAAATGAGTAACTTTTTGGCGAACACGGGCCTTTTAAATTAATTGAGCTACATACATGAGTTTACCTCTGAGCTAAACACACATATCGCTTAGTTTCTCAGGGCTGGAAATCCTTTAAAACTTTGTCAATCAAACCCGATTTCCATCACACATTGCCCTTTGCGTTTACTCTATGCTTTTGACATGCGTAGCCGAGATAATGCACCTTAGTAGTAGGCCTAGAAGTCACCTCCATATTCACTAAACACAAAACCCACTGAAGTGAAGATCAAACCTAAGTTATCCCCACGACAGTTAAAGGCAAAGTGGCCACTTGCCTAGGGGAAACCCCTTTTTTAACGCATTTTGACAGGAAAATGCAAAACATTGAAAGTTATTAGAAAATAGTTTAGGGGTAGGTGACCTGGGGTGACAACTGGAGTCTAGTTTCGCTTATCGCAATTTTAGTGCCACCGTTTTTCTCACAGAGTACTTTGGCAAAATCATCTTACCTTACTTTTACCAGAGCGTACAAAAGCAATCGAACGCCAATTCTAGGATGATATTTAACCAGGAATTTGGTCCGAACTAACTGCTCGCCGAGCAATAATGGCAAATGGCAAGTCGTGTTAGGTTCTGCACCGGGCTTACTGGAGCGAAGCGAACCCGGCCTTGCCGTTAGCCAGAATAACAAACAAATCAATAAACCTATAGGTTATGTTAGATCTTCCCTGGGAAATCGTGCCCGGTTAGATTGGAATCTAGTAATGAGTGCAACGGAGAGCGCGGCTACTCGACCGGTAGGTGTGACAGAGAGGGAGATTGCGATCGTTAACACGAAGCCGAATACGAAGCGTGGTCACGGCAGCGGCGTTCCGTCTTTATCTATCTCCGTTTCGTGGTAAAGCACGGCAACAGCTTTTCTGTCTTTTGTTGAAATTTCCGATGAAAAATCACGATTCGTGGGTTTTAAAGGGTAGTGCCAATATTTAGGCTATGCACGGTGGCGGTGCTCCGTCTTTATCTGTCTGTTTCTTGGTCAAACACGGCAACAGCTTTTCTGTCTTTTGTTGAAATTTCCGATGCAAAATCACGATACGTGGATTTTAAAAGGTAGTGCCAATATCCAGGGTAGACTATGCACGGTGGCAGTGCTCCGTCTTTATCTGTCTCTGTTTATTAATCAAACACGGCAACAGCTTTTCTGTCTTTTAATAAAATTACCGACGAAAAAGCACGATACGTAGATTTTAAAAAATAGTGCCGATAATTAGGGTATACACGGTGGCAGAGCTCCGTCTTTGTCTATCTCTGTTTCGTGGTATCGCACGGCAACAGCTTTTCCGTCTTTCTTTGAAATTTCCGACAAAAACTCACGTGGATTTAAAAAGGTAGTGCTAATATTTAGTCACATATGGCCTGACCTCATGTGTGAACACGTACTTTCGTCCGTGTGTACGCATGCGGCAAGTACATCCATGCGCAAACTATTTCGGGAGATTTGATTCAAGATTAGAAAATGTCTTAATTAATGCTAATTCCTTAATTTAACGTAATCAAGTAATTTTTGAAATATATTAGCTAACTTCTTCAAGTTTTAGTCTCCGCAATAAGCTTCTCATTTCTACGAGTCCTTGCTGAGGGTAGGTGTACTGGGATCCATTACACTACTATCTGCGAGAGCCATAATTACAATTTGTCTACTCACAACTATTTTCTATCCTTTCTTTAGTAATTTATACACCTTGCCACTCCTATGAGAACAAATTGAAAATAATTTTAATGCATAGTCCTTATTTTAATTTAGTCCTTAACTTGATTCTGCATATCACATAGAATATACCTTTGTTATCCTTTGAGTAATCGTTTATTTTGACACATCTTAAAAAACATAAAATTAGGCCTACACCGTTCTGTGATAAAAGCTGTTAACGCTTTCATATTTTGTTCATAATAATGGCTTCTTTTATACCATAGATAGCTAAGGAGAGAGTTGAGAGCTGAGCCTTAAGTTATTCAAGGAAGGTAATGCAGCCAGCACTACTATTCAACCTCCCATTATTACCCTAGGCTAGACACTATTTACTCATTCTGAGTCAAAATGGAGGTAGTAGAAGCACACGAAAACTATTTGCTAATACCGAGATTCGAACCTGGGATGTTTAGGTTACTAAACAAGTGCTCTACTCACTGGACGTCTTGGCTCCCTTTATAAAATATATAGTATAGTAAATATATAGGCTAGACGACCTAATATATATATATATATATATATATATATATATATATATATATACGTTTTTACAGGCTCAGTCTACCTGAAAGCTAAAAGCATTAAACAATTCATTGGTGCTACCGGTGATCGAAGCCAAAACCTTTAGGTTAATAAATAAACATAATTTATATTGAAAATAATTTTAAAATTCTCTTCCAGGGTGCAAAAGCTTCTTCAAAAGGAGCGTTCGCCGTAACTTGACGTATTCGTGCCGCGGCAACCGCAACTGCCCGATAGACCAGCACCACCGCAACCAGTGCCAGTACTGTCGGCTGAAGAAGTGTCTGAAAATGGGGATGCGCCGAGAAGGTAAGACGAGTTAAGTCAATCATGATTGATCACATTATTTGTTAAGTTTAGCCTAACTCACGCCATTTTAAAATCAGTGCACGTCATATAACGTATCCCCAAAGAGCCGATCGTTCAGATGTAACACATGCATACAGCCTCCTTTTTTGGAAGATTTGTAACTTTGAGTTACGCGCTACATTCGTTCAGCGCTAGGTAACACTGTGACACAAATTCACCGAGATTGTTAGCACTTGTCGGCAATCAATAGTACTTCAGCTGTCAAAAGTTTCACCAATCCTGACAAGATTAATTGACTCCGCCTACTCGCTTTACAGCCAATCACGGCTCGTCGTAAACTATCTCGTTAGGGACAAACTGTTAAGTAATCCTAACTGAAGCTGTTGGGAAGTGTGCGATCGATGTGACGAAACCGACGATCGGTTACAACAGTACTGAAAGGTCGGTGTTGTGTTTCGTCAGGTTTTGGCTGCCATTAAAGCGGTTCCTATATGATGAAGTCGGGGGCAGCTTCATGATTTATTTTTTGGGTAGCTACAATTTAAGGGAACCGTTACTACCGGGAATTAATAAAAATTCAGAAATTGATTCCCAAAATCCCCTGATGAAGCTACAAGTAACTTACTTCGTGGTTCCCCCTTCCATTTTTACTAAGGGATGATCGCTTTCACCCTAAACGGGTTTGAATTGAAAACGTTTTTATCCCTACAACAGAATGAACCTACGGCCCAAACAGGTCCGACGCATGCCTATTATCAACAGAACAATGCTCAATGGCTAGGTTAAGGGATGCACCAGGGTTAACGAACGTTAGGGTATCTTTGTAATTATGTGTACATAGATATTTACATTTAAGTCTTACACCGCTTTACCGACAAAATATATCTGTGATTACAGGGCAAACTTCCAAATAAGTCGCTATTTTGAAAATTTTTGACAGCATTTTTATTGTCAAATATGTACACTTACCTCGTAATTTCCAAACAGGATTTACTATTTAAGATAAACGAATTAAAACTTTACTTGTATGGACACAGGGTTGCCAACTTACCTGAAATCAAAAGCAAAAATATTGTGTTTTAAAATACAATTATAAACGATACAACAGGAAATAATATGATTATAAATTTACAAAAAACCAGGGAATTGTTTTGTTTTTGGTAAACATATTATTAATATTTTCTTGTGTTTTAACTGGAATTTATGGCTTTTTATAAGCTCAAGGTATATATACCTCACTGCTGTTACCATACATGTTAATCCACAAGGTGGAAGATTCGTATCCCTCCCTTAACCCACTACACACGTTTCCATCAAGCAAAGAAGTCTTGGGGGTAAGATTTACGGGCTAGTAAATGATAACAATCTGTCCGTGGAAGAATCTGAAAGAATACAATTGCTTTCCCCAACCACGTGTAGCCTAGCCTCGGATGTTCAGAAAGGAAGACTGGCAAGGGCTGGTCATAAAAAAAGGATGTCAGAGAGAAGAGCGACATGGAATTACTACATGGGCATTATGGAGGTTAAAGTTGTACAGAAAGTTGTGACTGTACGATGTGGAGAATGATCCGTAAAGAGCAGGAGTAAACAAGGTTGAGATAATTGAGAAATGAAGGAATATATGATCGAGCAGTGAGGGAACGATAGGGGAGGAAGTGGGAAAGATAAACAAAGGTGTAATGGGGTGAGATTTTGAAGGAGGGAAATGATAGATGTCGAGGAGGAGGAATAAGAGAGGTGAAAGAGCGGGAGAGATAAGAGAGAGTAAAGGAATCTGGGGAAAGAAAACATAGATTTGAGCAAGCCGGAGTCCTTTGAGAATTGAAGGAGCATATGATCGAGAGGGGAAAGAGAGGGGATGATGAGGAGGAAAATAACAGAGAGATGGAAGGCAACAAGAGAATGGTGTATAAATAGCACTATATTTCTCCCGAAGGCAAGAGCTCTACTTCATGAACGACTCTACACACGCGACCCATGATAATCAACTATTATACTAAGACACCTTAATGTCTTTATTTCACCCGTATACCCCGTCCTTACTAGGAAGGTCTTCCTCCCATTTAGACAACCTTCTATTACTCCATTATAAATCGGGCTTATCTAACACTAGCCTGACTTAAGAAAAACCTTTCCTTGATAATTAATTACATCTCCCTCTATTCTTTCGCCTTTTTAAATATACGAAAACCTAGCTGTCACTCATTTTTCCAAAGTGCTAGGCTGCAAGCGTAATTTCCTTGATTTTCCTCCGTCTCTCCACCCTAGCGGAACCACTAGGCACTACAGTAAATAATTATTCATACCATCTGTTTAAAGCAAACCCGCCAGAAAGCTCTGGTTTCGCAAGGCACTAACCTCGGCAACAGTCCAACGCCATTATCTTAATTGAATTATTTCCAGTAATTAGTTCCCAGATCGGCCACCAGTCGGGACCTGTTTTTCAATTTTGCTTTGAATATATCAGATCGTAAGCGCGCCGCCCCTTCCGGCTGGTAATTCATTAAAATTTTAATTGTTCCGATCGCTCTATTTGGAACCCGGGTACTTTATCATATACTCGGATTCTTTTAAACAAACAGCCAAAGTACCGCCTTCCTCCCACACAAACATTTCTAGAAGTTGTTTAAGGCAGAAAGTGACATAAATAACAAACAATATAATTACATATTGAGAACAATTACACCTGTGTACTTAAATGTACGTTTTTAATGCTTCAAGTCGTAGTTAGGTGATCATCACCTGATGGTAGGAAAAAGAGGGGAATATAAGGGACATAAAGGTAGGAAATCGAATATTTGTTTAAAGGTAGATGTGGGAGAACCTTGACTGTTGCTGGCATAGTTGTCTCTCAGATGGAGATTTAAAAATGTAATAAGTAATTCTATCCTATTATAGTGAATTTAATAGTATTGATTGTTAAAATTAGTAATATCCTTAACTGATAGACTATACCTCCCAATAGGTGCAGCTAGTACACTCTAGATCCTGGGGAAAACATTCTCGATCATCACCTGATGGTAGGAAAAAGAGGGGAATATAAGGGACATAAGGGAAGGAAATCGAATATTTGTTTAAAGGGAGATGTGGGAGAACCTTGACTGTTGCTGACATAGTTGTCTCTCAGATGCAGATTTAAAAATGTAATAAGCAATTCTATCCTATAATAGTGAATTTAATAGTATTGATTGTTAAAATAAGTAATATCCTTAATTGATATACTTCCCAATAGGTGCATCTAGGACATCCTAGATCCTGGTGGATACTTTCTCGCTAATATAGACCTAAGCACACAATATTTTCCTCTAACTGAATTATACGTTTTTTTCTTTATCTAGTAATCCAGACGTTTCTTAGAACGAACGAGGTAAATATAATTTCACCTGTGTTTATGATTCCTTTAATAATACTAAATATTAATTTCGCTTCTAACAGCAAGCCTAAAATAAAGCTACTGATCATCATGTTTGTTGGTTTAAAATGAAGGTATTTTCTGCATTAAAGTTTTCTGCATACTGCTAACTTCTCCCTCACTTATAAATAATCTAAGCTCTTTTTTTCGTAACTATACCTTCAGTTTTAGATTTTCTATTCCTTCCCTCGTTATTTCGAGCTTTAATTTATTCCCTTTTACTCTTTCCATTTTATGTTTTTTAGTATTCCCTAGACCTAGTTTTTTCAGTTTCTTTTTCTTTCACTAGGATTCTCAACGATTTTGCTGCCCAAAAACTGCATGTGTGTCAAATCTTGAAGGTTTTTTGTTGCACTTAGTTATAATAGCCTACATTTGCTAAATTTGTCAATTCCTGGGAATAACAGTAAATATTACTTTGACTTTTCATTTTTATTCTGCCTCGAGAGTTACACTCCTACCCACCTTCACAGTCACCAGCGCTATGGTTACGTTATTCCGCAACTATACCACAGTAGAGAATTGTCACGAATGATGCGGATGTTTTCGAAACGGCTAGTAAGTCGGGACCTGGGTGACGAGATCCCGAATCTCTCACGGACGCGTAATGACCGCGTGAGGCCACGACGAAATGAGTCCCAGCCTCAGACACTTAATTACCTCGGCCCTTCTTTTCTGAATTTTTCGTTTTGCGTAGAATATTTCGTTTTATCTCGTCACGATAATGATTTGTTGGTTTCCTTGTTCGAACAGAAAATTTGTGTAAACGAAATCCTGAACAATAAAAACATTGAGTTTTATTGACGACTGTAGTGGTTATACTGGTCCCAGGTACCATGTATGTCCGCACTTCAGTCTCCACACTGTACACCCTTTACGACATGTATGTCCGCACTTCAGTCTCCACACTGTACACCCTTTACGATGGATTAGGAAGTGACACAATTCATGCACTCTTTGTCCTTGTTCAGAAGACTTCTTTTCTTTGAACTGTTTTAATCATCTTTTTCAATTTCTTCTCTTAGTCTTCACACTATCCTTCTATATAGGGGGTTCAAATTTTCAATCCTTAGGTAAAGTTGCTTGTTGTAATCAACTTGAATTCACTGATTAAACAATAATTAAATAATACTTAACTAAGTGAATACATAAGGGTTTATTCAAGTAGAGGCTTTGCTTCGTAAAAGGAACGATTGTTTCGAAACGCGTCAGCAAGTAAGCCCTTACGTATTCACATAGTTAAGTATCATTTAATTATACCTTAATAAAATACTACTTATTCATCCACTCAAGTTAAAATACAATGTTTAAACTTGTAGTGAATGACACTTCATGTTAATACAGTTTTTTTCAAATATTAATTAAATATAAAAATTAATTATTTTAGTTTTATTTGGGAGAAAAACTTCACAAAAATGGCAAGATATGTAATGTGGTTAATTCGTCTTATTTGACTTAAAGGTTACAACATATGATTTTATAAAACAGCTGATTTCATGTTAGTCTATAAGTTATGTGGTAGAATAATTGTTTTAACCCATGTTACATTATTTATTTAAATTGTAATTATATAATAAAAAGTAACTAGAATAAAATTTTGTCTTTGTTCATGTGAGTAGGAATTTCCCTTAAAACATTTTGTTTATATTGCTTGTTTTAATTCAGTGCAGCACAGTATCGCAGCCCGGATTCCTTTTGCATTGAATATAATCTTTCTGCTTTATAATCCTTCTCGTGGTTAACCCCGCCCTCGCTGCTCAGCGCACCCCGTAAGTACATTTATGTTGCCAAACTATTGTCCCTTGAGGAGGTTAATGCAAGCTTTGACAACAGAAAGGAACGTGGAGTTGTTATGACTTTTGTTTATATTGCTTGTTTTAATTCAGTGCAGCACAGTATCGCAGCCCGGATTCCTTTTGCATTGAATATAATCTTTATGCTTTATAATCCTTCTCGTGGTTAACCCCGCCCTCGCTGCTCAGCGCACCCTGTAAGTACATTTATGTTGCCAAACTATTGTCACTTGAGGAGGTTAAAGCAAGCGTTGACAACAGAAAGGAACGTGGCGTTGTTATGACTTTTGTTTATATTGCTTGTTTTAATTCAGTGCAGCACAGTATCGCAGCCCGGATTCCTTTTGCATTGAATATAATCTTTATGCTTTATAATCCTTCTCGTGGTTAACCCCGCCCTCACTGCTCAGCGCTCCCCGTAAGTACATTTATGTTGCCAAACTATTGTCACTTGAGGAGGTTAATGCAAGCGTTGACAACAGAAAGGAACGTGGCGGTGTTATGACTTTTGTTTATATTGCTTGTTTTAATTCAGTGCAGCACAGTATCGCAGCCCGGATTCCTTTTGCATTGAATATAATCTTTATGCTTTATAATCCTTCTCGTGGTTAACCCCGCCCTCACTGCTCAGCGCACCCCGTAAGTACATTTATGTGACCAAAACTACTGTCACTTGAGGAGGTTAATGCAAGCTTTGACAACAGAAAGGAACGTGGCGTTGTTATGACTTTTGTTTATATTGCTTGTTTTAATTCAGTGCAGCACAGTATCGCAGCCCGGATTCCTTTTGCATTGAATATAATCTTTCTGCTTTATAATCCTTCTCGTGGTTAACCCCACCCTCGCTGCTCAGCGCACCCTGTAAGTACATTTATGTTGCCAAACTGTTGTCACTTGAGGAGGTTAATGCAAGCTTTGACAACCGAAAGGAACGTGGCGTTGTTATGACTTTTGTTTATATTGCTTTTTTTAATTCAGTGCAGCACAGTATCGCAACCCGGATTCCTTTTGCATTGAATATAATCTTTATGCTTTATAATCCTTCTCGTGGTTAACCCCGCCCTCGCTGCTCAGCGCACCCCGTAAATACATTTATGTTGCCAAACTATTGTCACTTGAGGAGGTTAATGCAAGCTTTGACAACAGAAAGAAACGTGGCGTTGTTATGACTTTTGTTTATATTGCTTTTTTTAATTCAGTGCAGCACAGTATCGCAGCCCGGATTCCTTTTGCATTTAATATAATCATTCTGCTTTATAATCCTTCTCGTGGTTAACCCCGCCCTCGCTGCTCAGCGCACCCCGTAAGTACATTTATGTGACCAAAACTACTGTCACTTGAGGAGGTTAATGCAAGCTTTGACAACAGAAAGGAACATGGCGGTGTTATGACTTTTGTTTATATTGCTTGTTTTAATTCAGTGCAGCACAGTATCGCAACCCGGATTCCTCTTGCATTGAATATAATCTTTCTGCTTTATAATCCTTCTCGTGGTTAACCCCGCCCTCGCTGCTCAGCGCACCCCGTAAGTACATTTATGTGACCAAAACTATTGTCCCTTGAGGAGGTTAATGCAAGCTTTGACAACAGAAAGGAACGTGGCGGTGTTATGACTTTGTTTATATTGCTTGTTTTAATTCAGTGCAGCACAGTATCGCAGCCCGGATTCCTTTTGCATTGAATATAATCTTTCTGCTTTATAATCCTTCTCGTGGTTAACCCCACCCTCGCTGCTCAGCGCACCCTGTAAGTACATTTATGTTGCCAAACTATTGTCACTTGAGGAGGTTAATGCAAGCTTTGACAACAGAAAGGAACGTGGCGTTGTTATGACTTTTGTTTATATTGCTTTTTTTAATTCAGTGCAGCACAGTATCGCAGCCCGGATTCCTTTTGCATTGAATATAATCTTTATGCTTTATAATCCTTCTCGTGGTTAACCCCGCCCTCGCTGCTCAGCGCACCCCGTAAATACGTTTATATTGCCAAACTATTGTCACTTGAGGAGGTTAATGCAAGCGTTGACAACAGAAAGGAACGTGGCGTTGTTATGACTTTTGTTTATATTGCTTGTTTTAATTCAGTGCAGCACAGTATCGCAGCCCGGATTCCTTTTGCATTGAATATAATCTTTATGCCTTATAATCCTTCTCGTGGTTAACTCCACCCTCACTGCTCAGCGCACCCCGTAAGTACATTTATGTTGCCAAACTCTTGTCACTTGAGGAGGTTAATGCAAGCGTTGACAACAGAAAGGAACGTGGCGTTGTTATGACTTTTGTTTATATTGCTTTTTTTAATTCAGTGCAGCACAGTATCGCAGCCCGGATTCCTTTTGCATTGAATATAATCTTTATGCTTTATAATCCTTCTCGTGGTTAACCCCGCCCTCGCTGCTCAGCGCACCCCGTAAATACATTTATATTGCCAAACTATTGTCACTTGAGGAGGTTAATGCAAGCGTTGACAACAGAAAGGAACGTGGCGTTGTTATGACTTTTGTTTATATTGCTTCTTTTAATTCAGTGCAGCACAGTATCGCAGCCCGGATTCCTTTTGCATTGAATATAATCTTTATGCTTTATAATCCTTCTCGTGGTTAACCCCGCCCTCGCTGCTCAGCGCACCCTGTAAGTACATTTATGTTGCCAAACTATTGTCACTTGAGGAGGTTAAAGCAAGCGTTGACAACAGAAAGGAACGTGGCGTTGTTATGACTTTTGTTTATATTGCTTGTTTTAATTCAGTGCAGCACAGTATCGCAGCCCGGATTCCTTTTGCATTGAATATAATCTTTATGCTTTATAATCCTTCTCGTGGTTAACCCCGCCCTCACTGCTCAGCGCTCCCCGTAAGTACATTTATGTTGCCAAACTATTGTCACTTGAGGAGGTTAATGCAAGCGTTGACAACAGAAAGGAACGTGGCGGTGTTATGACTTTTGTTTATATTGCTTGTTTTAATTCAGTGCAGCACAGTATCGCAGCCCGGATTCCTTTTGCATTGAATATAATCTTTATGCTTTATAATCCTTCTCGTGGTTAACCCCGCCCTCACTGCACAGCGCACCCCGTAAGTACATTTATGTGACCAAAACTACTGTCACTTGAGGAGGTTAATGCAAGCTTTGACAACAGAAAGGAACGTGGCGTTGTTATGACTTTTGTTTATATTGCTTGTTTTAATTCAGTGCAGCACAGTATCGCAGCCCGGATTCCTTTTGCATTGAATATAATCTTTCTGCTTTATAATCCTTCTCGTGGTTAACCCCACCCTCGCTGCTCAGCGCACCCTGTAAGTACATTTATGTTGCCAAACTGTTGTCACTTGAGGAGGTTAATGCAAGCTTTGACAACCGAAAGGAACGTGGCGTTGTTATGACTTTTGTTTATATTGCTTTTTTTAATTCAGTGCAGCACAGTATCGCAGCCCGGATTCCTTTTGCATTGAATATAATCTTTATGCTTTATAATCCTTCTCGTGGTTAACCCCGCCCTCGCTGCTCAGCGCACCCCGTAAATACATTTATGTTGCCAAACTATTGTCACTTGAGGAGGTTAATGCAAGCTTTGACAACAGAAAGAAACGTGGCGTTGTTATGACTTTTGTTTATATTGCTTTTTTTAATTCAGTGCAGCACAGTATCGCAGCCCGGATTCCTTTTGCATTTAATATAATCATTCTGCTTTATAATCCTTCTCGTGGTTAACCCCGCCCTCGCTGCTCAGCGCACCCCGTAAGTACATTTATGTGACCAAAACTACTGTCACTTGAGGAGGTTAATGCAAGCTTTGACAACAGAAAGGAACATGGCGGTGTTATGACTTTTGTTTATATTGCTTGTTTTAATTCAGTGCAGCACAGTATCGCAACCCGGATTCCTTTTGCATTGAATATAATCTTTCTGCTTTATAATCCTTCTCGTGGTTAACCCCGCCCTCGCTGCTCAGCGCACCCCGTAAGTACATTTATGTGACCAAAACTATTGTCCCTTGAGGAGGTTAATGCAAGCTTTGACAACAGAAAGGAACGTGGCGGTGTTATGACTTTGTTTATATTGCTTGTTTTAATTCAGTGCAGCACAGTATCGCAGCCCGGATTCCTTTTGCATTGAATATAATCTTTCTGCTTTATAATCCTTCTCGTGGTTAACCCCACCCTCGCTGCTCAGCGCACCCTGTAAGTACATTTATGTTGCCAAACTATTGTCACTTGAGGAGGTTAATGCAAGCTTTGACAACAGAAAGGAACGTGGCGTTGTTATGACTTTTGTTTATATTGCTTTTTTTAATTCAGTGCAGCACAGTATCGCAGCCCGGATTCCTTTTGCATTGAATATAATCTTTATGCTTTATAATCCTTCTCGTGGTTAACCCCGCCCTCGCTGCTCAGCGCACCCCGTAAATACGTTTATATTGCCAAACTATTGTCACTTGAGGAGGTTAATGCAAGCGTTGACAACAGAAAGGAACGTGGCGTTGTTATGACTTTTGTTTATATTGCTTGTTTTAATTCAGTGCAGCACAGTATCGCAGCCCGGATTCCTTTTGCATTGAATATAATCTTTATGCCTTATAATCCTTCTCGTGGTTAACTCCACCCTCACTGCTCAGCGCACCCCGTAAGTACATTTATGTTGCCAAACTCTTGTCACTTGAGGAGGTTAATGCAAGCGTTGACAACAGAAAGGAACGTGGCGTTGTTATGACTTTTGTTTATATTGCTTTTTTTAATTCAGTGCAGCACAGTATCGCAGCCCGGATTCCTTTTGCATTGAATATAATCTTTATGCTTTATAATCCTTCTCGTGGTTAACCCCGCCCTCGCTGCTCAGCGCACCCCGTAAATACATTTATATTGCCAAACTATTGTCACTTGAGGAGGTTAATGCAAGCGTTGACAACAGAAAGGAACGTGGCGTTGTTATGACTTTTGTTTATATTGCTTCTTTTAATTCAGTGCAGCACAGTATCGCAGCCCGGATTCCTTTTGCATTGAATATAATCTTTATGCTTTATAATCCTTCTCGTGGTTAACCCCGCCCTCGCTGCTCAGCGCACCCTGTAAGTACATTTATGTTGCCAAACTATTGTCACTTGAGGAGGTTAAAGCAAGCGTTGACAACAGAAAGGAACGTGGCGTTGTTATGACTTTTGTTTATATTGCTTGTTTTAATTCAGTGCAGCACAGTATCGCAGCCCGGATTCCTTTTGCATTGAATATAATCTTTATGCTTTATAATCCTTCTCGTGGTTAACCCCGCCCTCACTGCTCAGCGCTCCCCGTAAGTACATTTATGTTGCCAAACTATTGTCACTTGAGGAGGTTAATGCAAGCGTTGACAACAGAAAGGAACGTGGCGGTGTTATGACTTTTGTTTATATTGCTTGTTTTAATTCAGTGCAGCACAGTATCGCAGCCCGGATTCCTTTTGCATTGAATATAATCTTTATGCTTTATAATCCTTCTCGTGGTTAACCCCGCCCTCACTGCTCAGCGCACCCCGTAAGTACATTTATGTGACCAAAACTACTGTCACTTGAGGAGGTTAATGCAAGCTTTGACAACAGAAAGGAACGTGGCGTTGTTATGACTTTTGTTTATATTGCTTGTTTTAATTCAGTGCAGCACAGTATCGCAGCCCGGATTCCTTTTGCATTGAATATAATCTTTCTGCTTTATAATCCTTCTCGTGGTTAACCCCACCCTCGCTGCTCAGCGCACCCTGTAAGTACATTTATGTTGCCAAACTGTTGTCACTTGAGGAGGTTAATGCAAGCTTTGACAACCGAAAGGAACGTGGCGTTGTTATGACTTTTGTTTATATTGCTTTTTTTAATTCAGTGCAGCACAGTATCGCAGCCCGGATTCCTTTTGCATTTAATATAATCATTCTGCTTTATAATCCTTCTCGTGGTTAACCCCGCCCTCGCTGCTCAGCGCACCCCGTAAGTACATTTATGTGACCAAAACTACTGTCACTTGAGGAGGTTAATGCAAGCTTTGACAACAGAAAGGAACATGGCGGTGTTATGACTTTTGTTTATATTGCTTGTTTTAATTCAGTGCAGCACAGTATCGCAACCCGGATTCCTTTTGCATTGAATATAATCTTTCTGCTTTATAATCCTTCTCGTGGTTAACCCCGCCCTCGCTGCTCAGCGCACCCCGTAAGTACATTTATGTGACCAAAACTATTGTCCCTTGAGGAGGTTAATGCAAGCTTTGACAACAGAAAGGAACGTGGCGGTGTTATGACTTTGTTTATATTGCTTGTTTTAATTCAGTGCAGCACAGTATCGCAGCCCGGATTCCTTTTGCATTGAATATAATCTTTCTGCTTTATAATCCTTCTCGTGGTTAACCCCACCCTCGCAGCTCAGCGCACCCTGTAAGTACATTTATGTTGCCAAACTATTGTCACTTGAGGAGGTTAATGCAAGCTTTGACAACAGAAAGGAACGTGGCGTTGTTATGACTTTTGTTTATATTGCTTTTTTTAATTCAGTGCAGCACAGTATCGCAGCCCGGATTCCTTTTGCATTGAATATAATCTTTATGCTTTATAATCCTTCTCGTGGTTAACCCCGCCCTCGCTGCTCAGCGCACCCCGTAAATACGTTTATATTGCCAAACTATTGTCACTTGAGGAGGTTAATGCAAGCGTTGACAACAGAAAGGAACGTGGCGTTGTTATGACTTTTGTTTATATTGCTTCTTTTAATTCAGTGCAGCACAGTATCGCAGCCCGGATTCCTTTTGCATGGAATATAATCTTTCTGCTTTATAATCCTTCTCGTGGTTAACCCCACCCTCGCTGCTCAGCGCACCCTGTAAGTACATTTATGTTGCCAAACTATTGTCACTTGAGGAGGTTAATGCAAGCTTTGACAACAGAAAAGAACGTGGCGGTGTTATGACTTTTGTTTATATTGCTTGTTTTAATTCAGTGCAGCACAGTATCGCAGCCCGGATTCCTTTTGCATGGAATATAATCTTTCTGCTTTATAATCCATCTCGTGGTTAACCCCGCCCTCGCTGCTCAGCGCACCCCGTAAGTACATTTATGTGACCAAAACTATTGTCCCTTGAGGAGGTTAATGCAAGCTTTGACAACAGAAAGGAACGTGGCGGTGTTATGACTTTTGTTTATATTGCTTGTTTTAATTCAGTGCAGCACAGTATCGCAGCCCGGATTCCTTTTGCATTGAATATAATCATTCTGCTTTATAATCCTTCTCGTGGTTAACCCCACCCTCGCTGCTCAGCGCACCCTGTAAGTACATTTATGTTGCCAAACTATTGTCACTTGAGGAGGTTAATGCAAGCTTTGACAACAGAAAGGAACGTGGCGTTGTTATGACTTTTGTTTATATTGCTTTTTTTTAATTCAGTGCAGCACAGTATCGCAGCCCGGATTCCTTTTGCATTGAATATAATCTTTATGCTTTATAATCCTTCTCGTGGTTAACCCCGCCCTCGCTGCTCAGCGCACACTGTAAATACATTTATATTGCCAAACTATTGTCACTTGAGGAGGTTAATGCAAGCGTTGACAACAGAAAGGAACGTGGCGTTGTTATGACTTTTGTTTATATTGCTTGTTTTAATTCAGTGCAGCACAGTATCGCAGCCCGGATTCCTTTTGCATTGAATATAATCTTTATGCTTTATAATCCTTCTCGTGGTTAACCCCACCCTCGCTGCTCAGCGCACACTGTAAGTACATTTATGTTGCCAAACAATTGTCACTTGAGGAGTTTAATGCAAGCTTTGACAACAGAAAGGAACGTGGCGTTGTTATGAATTTTGTTTATATTGCTTGTTTTAATTCAGTGCAGCACAGTATCGCAGCCCGGATTCCTTTTGCATTGAATATAATCTTTATGCTTTATAATCCTTCTCGTGGTTAACCCCGCCCTCGCTGCTCAGCGCACCCCGTAAGTACATTTATGTTGCCAAACTATTGTCACTTGAGGAGGTTAATGCAAGCTTTGACAACAGAAAGAAACGTGGCGTTGTTATGACTTTTGTTTATATTGCTTTTTTTAATTCAGTGCAGCACAGTATCGCAGCACGGATTCCTTTTACATTGAATATAATCTTTATGCTTTATAATCCTTCTCGTGGTTAACCCCGCCCTCGCTGCTCAGCGCACCCCGTAAATACATTTATGTTGCCAAACTATTGTCACTTGAGGAGGTTAATGCAAGCTTTGACAACAGAAAGAAACTTGGCGTTGTTATGACTTTTGTTTATATTGCTTGTTTTAATTCAGTGCAGCACAGTATCGCAGCCCGGATTCCTTTTGCATTGAATATAATCTTTCTGCTTTATAATCCTTCTCGTGGTTAACCCCACCCTCGCTGCTCAACGCACCCCGTAAGTACATTTATGTTGCCAAACTATTGTCACTTGAGGAGGTTAATGCAAGCTTTGACAACAGAAAGGAACGTGGCGGTGTTATGACTTTTGTTTATATTGCTTCTTTTAATTCAGTGCAGCACAGTATCGCAGCACGGATTCCTTTTGCATTGAATATAATCATTCTGCTTTATAATCCTTCTCGTGGTTAACCCCGCCCTCGCTGTTCAGCGCACCCCGTAAGTACATTTATGTGACCAAAACTACTGTCACTTGAGGAGGTTAATGCAAGCTTTGACAACAGAAAGGAACATGGCGGTGTTATGACTTTTGTTTATATTGCTTGTTTTAATTCAGTGCAGCACAGTATCGCAGCCCGGATTCCTTTTGCATTGAATATAATCACTCTGCTTTATAATCCTTCTCGTGGTTAACCCCGCCCTCGCTGCTCAGCGCACCCCGTAAGTACATTTATGTGACCAAAACTATTGTCCCTTGAGGAGGTTAATGCAAGCTTTGACAACAGAAAGGAACGTGGCGGTGTTATGACTTTTGTTTATTTTGCTTGTTTTAATTGAGTGCAGCACAGTATCGCAGCCCGGATTCCTTTTGCATTGAATATAATATTTCTGCCTTATAATCCTTCTCGTGGTTAACCCCACCCTCGCTGCTCAGCGCACCCCGTAAGTACATTTATGTTGCCAAACTCTTGTCACTTGAGGAGGTTAATGCAATCGTTGACAACAGAAAGGAACGTGGCGTTGTTATGACTTTTGTTTATATTGCTTGTTTTAATTCAGTGCAGCACAGTATCGCAGCCCGGATTCCTTTTGCATTGATTATAATCTTTCTGCTTTATAATCCTTCTCGTGGTTAACCCCACCCTCGCTGCTCAGCGCACCCCGTAAGTACATTTATGTTGCCTAACTATTGTCACTTGAGGACGTTATTGCAAGCTTTGACAACAGAAAGGATTGTGGCGGTGTTATGACTTTTGTTTATATTGCTTCTTTTAATTCAGTGCAGCACAGTATCGCAGCCCGGATTCCTTTTGCATTGATTATAATCTTTCTGCTTTATAATCCTTCTCGTGGTTAACCCCGCCCTCGCTGCTCAGCGCACCCCGTAAATACATTTATGTTGCCAAACTATTGTCACTTGAGGAGGTTAATGCAAGCTTTGACAACAGAAAGAAACTTGGCGTTGTTATGACTTTTGTTTATATTGCTTGTTTTAATTCAGTGCAGCACAGTATCGCAGCCCGGATTCCTTTTGCATTGAATATAATCTTTCTGCTTTATAATCCTTCTCGTGGTTAACCCCGCCCTCGCTGCTCAGCGCACCCCGTAAGTACATTTATGTGACCAAAACTATTGTCCCTTGAGGAGGTTAATGCAAGCTTTGACAACAGAAAGGAACGTGGCGGTGTTATGACTTTTGTTTATTTTGCGTGTTTTAATTGAGTGCAGCACAGTATCGCAGCCCGGATTCCTTTTGCATTGAATATAATATTTCTGCCTTATAATCCTTCTCGTGGTTAACCCCACCCTCGCTGCTCAGCGCACCCCGTAAGTACATTTATGTTGCCAAACTCTTGTCACTTGAGGAGGTTAATGCAAGCGTTGACAACAGAAAGGAACGTGGCGTTGTTATGACTTTTGTTTATATTGCTTGTTTTAATTCAGTGCAGCACAGTATCGCAGCCCGGATTCCTTTTGCATTGAATATAATCTTTATGCTTTATAATCCTTCTCGTGGTTAACCCCGCCCTCGCTGCTCAGCGCACCCCGTAAGTACATTTATGTTGCCAAACTATTGTCACTTGAGGAGGTTAATGCAAGCTTTGACAACAGAAAGAAACGTGGCGTTGTTATGACTTTTGTTTATATTGCTTTTTTTAATTCAGTGCAGCACAGTATCGCAGCCCGGATTCCTTTTGCATTGAATATAATCTTTATGCTTTATAATCCTTCTCGTGGTTAACCCCGACCTCCCTGCTCAGCGCACCTTGTAAGTACATTTATGTTGCCAAACTATTGTCACTTGAGGAGGTTAATGCAAGCTTTGACAACAGAAAGGAACATGGCGTTGTTATGACTTTTGTTTATATTGCTTGTTTTAATTCAGTGCAGCACAGTATCGCAGCCCGGATTCCTTTTGCATTGAATATAATCTTTATGCTTTATAATCCTTCTCGTGGTTAACCCCGCCCTCGCTGCTCAGCGCACCCCGTAAGTACATTTATGTTGCCAAACTATTGTCACTTGAGGAGGTTAATGCAAGCTTTGACAACAGAAAGAAACGTGGCGTTGTTATGACTTTTGTTTATATTGCTTTTTTTAATTCAGTGCAGCACAGTATCGCAGCCCGGATTCCTTTTGCATTGAATATAATCTTTATGCTTTATAATCCTTCTCGTGGTTAACCCCGCCCTCGCTGCTCAGCGCACCCCGTAAGTACATTTATGTTGCCAAACTATTGTCACTTGAGGAGGTTAATGCAAGCTTTGACAACAGAAAGAAACGTGGCGTTGTTATGACTTTTGTTTATAATGCTTGTTTTAATTCAGTGCAGCACAGTATCGCAGCCCGGATTCCTTTTGCATTGAATATATTCATTCTGCTTTATAATCCTTCTCGTGGTTAACCCCACCCTCACTGCTCAGCGCTCCCCGTAAGTACATTTATGTGACCAAAACTACTGTCACTTGAGGAGGTTAATGCAAGCTTTGACAACAGAATGAAACGTGGCGTTTTATGATTTTTGTTTATATTGCTTTTTTTAATTCAGTGCAGCACAGTATCGCAGCCCGGATTCCTTTTACATTGAATATAATCTTTCTGCTTTATAATCCTTCTCGTGGTTAACCCCGCCCTCGCTGCTCAGCGCACCCCGTAAGTACATTTATGTGACCAAAACTACTGTCACTTGAGGAGGTTAATGCAAGCTTTGACAACAGAATGAAACGTGGCGTTTTATGATTTTTGTTTATATTGCTTTTTTTAATTCAGTGCAGCACAGTATCGCAGCCCGGATTCCTTTTACATTGAATATAATCTTTCTGCTTTATAATCCTTCTCGTGGTTAACCCCGCCCTCGCTGCTCAGCGCACCCCGTAAATACATTTATGTTGCCAAACTATTGTCACTTGAGGAGGTTAATGCAAGCTTTGACAACAGAAAGAAACGTGGCGTTGTTATGACTTTTGTTTATATTGCTTGTTTTAATTCAGTGCAGCACAGTATCGCAGCCCGGATTCCTTTTGCATTGAATATAATCTTTCTGCTTTATAATCCTTCTCGTGGTTAACCCCACCCTCGCTGCTCAGCGCACCCCGTAAGTACATTTATGTTGCCAAACTATTGTCACTTGAGGAGGTTAATGCAAGCTTTGACAACAGAAAGGAACGTGGCGGTGTTATGACTTTTGTTTATATTGCTTCTTTTAATTCAGTGCAGCACAGTATCGCAGCCCGGATTCCTTTTGCATTGAATATAATCATTCTGCTTTATAATCCTTCTCGTGGTTAACCCCGCCCTCGCTGCTCAGCGCACCCCGTAAGTACATTTATGTGACCAAAACTACTGTCACTTGAGGAGGTTAATGCAAGCTTTGACAACAGAAAGGAACGTGGCGTTGTTATGACTTTTGTTTATATTGCTTGTTTTAATTCAGTGCAGCACAGTATCGCAGCCCGGATTCCTTTTGCATTGAATATAATCTTTCTGCTTTATAATCCTTCTCGTGGTTAACCCCACCCTCGCTGCTCAGCGCACCCCGTAAGTACATTTATGTTGCCAAACTATTGTCACTTGAGGAGGTTAATGCAAGCTTTGACAACAGAAAGGAACGTGGCGTTGTTATGACTTTTGTTTATATTGCTTTTTTTATTTCAGAGCAGCACAGTATCGCAGCCCGGATTCCTTTTGCATTGAATATAATCTTTATGCTTTATAATCCTTCTCGTGGTTAACCCCGCCCTCGCTGCTCAGCGCACCCCGTAAATACATTTATGTTGCCAAACTATTGTCACTTGAGGAGGTTAATGCAAGCTTTGACAACAGAAAGGAACGTGGCGTTGTTATGACTTTTGTTTATATTGCTTTTTTTAATTCAGTGCAGCACAGTATCGCAGCCCGGATTCCTTTTGCATTGAATATAATCTTTATGCTTTATAATCCTTCTCGTGGTTAACCCCGACCTCGCTGCTCAGCGCACCCCGTAAGTACATTTATGTTGCCAAACTATTGTCACTTGAGGAGGTTAATGCAAGCTTTGACAACAGAAAGGAACGTGGCGTTGTTATGACTTTTGTTTATATTGCTTTTTTTAATTCAGTGCAGCACAGTATCGCAGCCCGGATTCCTTTTGCATTGAATATCATCTTTATGCTTTATAATCCTTCTCGTGGTTAACCCCGCCCTCGCTCCTCAGCGCACCCCGTAAGTACATTTATGTTGCCAAACTATTGTCACTTGAGGAGGTTAATGCAAGCTTTGACAACAGAAAGGAACGTGGCGTTGTTATGACTTTTGTTTATATTGCTTTTTTTAATTCAGTGCAGCACAGTATCGCAGCCCGGATTCCTTTTGCATTGAATATAATCTTTATGCTTTATAATCCTTCTCGTGGTTAACCCCGACCTCGCTGCTCAGCGCACCCCGTAAGTACATTTATGTTGCCAAACTATTGTCACTTGAGGAGGTTAATGCAAGCTTTGACAACAGAAAGGAACGTGGCGTTGTTATGACTTTTGTTTATATTGCTTTTTTTAATTCAGTGCAGCACAGTATCGCAGCCCGGATTCCTTTTGCATTGAATATCATCTTTATGCTTTATAATCCTTCTCGTGGTTAACCCCGACCTCGCTGCTCAGCGCACCCCGTAAGTACATTTATGTTGCCAAACTATTGTCACTTGAGGAGGTTAATGCAAGCTTTGACAACAGAAAGGAACGTGGCGTTGTTATGACTTTTGTTTATATTGCTTTTTTTAATTCAGTGCAGCACAGTATCGCAGCCCGGATTCCTTTTGCATTGAATATCATCTTTATGCTTTATAATCCTTCTCGTGGTTAACCCCGCCCTCGCTCCTCAGCGCACCCCGTAAGTACATTTATGGTGCCAAACTTCTGTCACTTGAGGAGGTTAATGCAAGCTTTGACAACAGAAAGAAACGTGGCGTTGTTATGACTTTTGTTTATATTGCTTTTTTTAATTCAGTGCAGCACAGTATCGCAGCCCGGATTCCTTTTGCATTGAATATAGTCATTCTGCTTTATAATCCTTCTCGTGGTTAACCCCGCCCTCGCTGCTCAGCGCACCCCGTAAGTACATTTATGTGACCAAAACTACTGTCATTTGAGGAGGTTAATGCAAGCTTTGACAACAGAATGAAACGTGGCGTTGTTATGACTTTTGTTTATATTGCTTTTTTTAATTCAGTGCAGCACAGTATCGCAGCCCGGGTTCCTTTTGTATTGAATATAATCATTCTGCTTTATAATCCTTCTCGTGGTTAACCCCACCCTCGCTGCTCAGCGCACCCCGTAAGTACATTTATGTTGCCAAACTATTGTCACTTGAGGAGGTTAATGCAAGCTTTGACAACAGAAAGAAACGTGGCGTTGTTATGACTTTTGTTTATATTGCTTGTTTTAATTCTGTGCAGCACAGTATCGCAGCCCGGATTCCTTTTACATTGAATATAATCTTTATGCTTTATAATCCTTCTCGTGGTTAACCCCGCCCTCGCTGCTCAGCGCACCCCGTAAATACATTTATGTTGCCAAACTATTGTCACTCTAGGAGGTTAATGCAAGCTTTGACAACAGAAAGAAACGTGGCGTTGTTATGACTTTTGTTTATATTGCTTGTTTTAATTCTGTGCAGCACAGTATCGCAGCCCGGATTCCTTTTACATTGAATATAATTTTTTTGCTTTATAATCCTTCTCGTGGTTAACCCCGCCCTCGCTGCTCAGCGCACCCCGTAAGTACATTTATGTTGCCAAACTATTGTCACTTGAGGAGGTTAATGCAAGCGTTGACAACAGAAAGGAACGTGGCGGTGTTATGACTTTTGTTTATAGTTTTAAGGTTATGGGCCAGGGTTATGATCATTGTCTATGAATAGTGAAAAAAGGTATGTATAGATTACGGGTGGAAGGTGTCGGCTCTAAAGTCCTCTGTTAGAGGATAGCAGATGCATCACATATGCAGGGTCGTGTGTCTCAAGTCAATTTATTTTCTGTCGGGGTCATAAAGAGGTGGCTACCAGTTACACTTCCTGGTAAAAAAATGATAAGGAGGGCTGGATGTAATTAGGGATGAATAAGAAAATGGAAGAAATTATAGTATCGTTTGGGCGTGTTGCTTCCGTAAATTGGCGCGACTCTCTGTTGGGGTCATAAAGGGCTGTCAACCTGTTACAACCCCTAGTGAGATGAAGGCTACGGAGAGGTAGGTGGAATACTAGCAATAGCAAAATGCGAATGTCCCTGGACGCCAGGTTAGTTTCTCTCGCACGCAAGCATACTCACCCTTACAAGCGCAGTGGTTTGACAGACCACAGACCGGCCGATTTCCTTTGGTCATTTAGTGGTATCTTCTAACCAAACTCTAACTTTTTAAGTTGTAATTTTAATTAAAAATAGTTAATAAATATTGATTCTACTTAAAATTACAAGAAGAATGACACTAAACAACCCATGATTTACTTTAGTAGTTATTAGTAACTTTAAGGTATTAAGTACAGTGTTTTCCTTTTGCGTTTTTACAATGATTTTATTTCGTGTTATCCCCTCATGAATAGTGACAAAAATTTGTATATTGTTTGATATCAATTTTCTCGTAATTATGTTCACAATTAATTTATGTCAAACTTTCTGAGGTGTGTTATCAAATTTAAAATATTAGAGTTTGATCAAGGAAGCACCACTAGTTGACTAATAAACCGAGCGTCGGAAAAAATACGGTCCGTCCTAATCCTCTGCCTTTGTATGAGTTGGACTACCTTTCGTTCAGGGGTACTCGCATTTTGCTTCTACTATAGGCTGGATGTAATGAAACACATATCAACCCCTTGGTCTGATATTAGGGCGAAATTATTGCATCAAGTGTGCAGGGTTGCTTACCGGATGTAAACGGGGGCTAAGAGTGGCTTCTACCAGCTATTCAGTCGAGTAATAACGATATCTGTTGGAGACATCGGGAATATACTTGCTAGGAAACGCCCACTCTTGGCTGTTGAGCCATTTGGTGTCGCGCTGACCAGTATAGACAAACAAGTGGGTCATCATCTCAAGAATGGTTGAGTGCATTGCATTTCGCCAGATAATCCGCATCCATCGTATCGTGTCCACAGAGAGGGCATTCCTGCACATCGGGAATATACCTACTAGCCAACACCCACTCTTGGCTGTTGAGCCATTTGGTGACGTTGACCAGTATAGACAAACAAGTGGGGCATCATCATCTCAAAAATGGTTGAGTGCATTACATTTCGCCAGATAATCCGCATCCATCGTATCGTGTCCACACAGAGGGAATTCCAGCACATCGGAAATATACCCTCTAGCCAACGCCCACTCTTGGCTGTTGAGCCATTTGGTGTCGCGCTGACCAGTATAGACAAACAAGTGGGTCATCATCTCAGGAATGGTTGAGTGCATTGCATTTCGCCAGATAATCCGCATCCATCGTATCGTGTCCACAGAGATGGCATTCCTGCACATCGGGAATATACGTATGCATCACGTCTGTAAGTTCTCATTCCTGATTCTTCTACTTCTTTTATAAGGGCTATAGGAAGTTATTTGTTGCGATCCCCTGTAGGATGAAGCAATGAAACCGAGGTGCAGGCACGGGTGACGTGGGAAGACTCTATTGCTAGTGGGTTGAATGGAGTTCTCCAGCCGCACCCCAAGTCAACGTAACCACCATATACTCGGCAGCAATGAAACCGAGGTGCAGCCACGGGTGACGTGGGCAGACTCTATTGCTAGGGGGTTGAATGGAGTTGTCCAGCCGCACCCGAAGTCAATGTAACCACCATATACTCGGCAGCAATGAAACCGAGGTGCAGCCACGGGTGACGTGGGCAGACTCTATTGCTAGGGGGTTGAATGGAGTTCTCCAGCCGCACCCTAAGTCAACGTAACCACCATATACTCGGCAGCAATGAAACCGAGGTGCAGCCACGGGTGACGTGGGCAGACTCTATTGCTAGTGGGTTGAATGGAGTTCTCCAGCCGCACCCTAAGTCAACGTAACCACCATATACTCGGCAGCAATGAAACCGAGGTGCAGCCACGGGTGACGTGGGCAGACTCTATTGCTAGGGGGTTGAATGGAGTTGTCCAGCCGCACCCGAAGTCAATGTAACGACCATATACTCGGCCGCAATGAAACCGAGGTGCGGGTACGGGTGACGTGGGAAGACTCTATTGCTTGGGGGTTGAATGGAGTTGTCCAGCCGCACCCGAAGTCAATGTAACTACCATATACTCGGCCGCAATGAAACCGAGGTGCAGGTACGGGTGACGTGGGAAGACTCTATTGCTAGGGGGTTGAATGGAGTTGTCCAGCCGCACCCGAAGTCAATGTAACTACCATATACTCGGCCGCAATGAAACCGAGGTGCAGGTACGGGTGACGTGGGAAGACTCTATTGCTTGGGGGTTGAATGGAGTTGTCCAGCCGCACCCGAAGTCAATGTAACTACCATATACTCGGCCGCAATGAAACCGAGGTGCAGCCACGGGTGACGTGGGAAGACTCTATTGCTAGGGGGTTGAATGGAGTTGTCCAGCCGCACCCGAAGTCAATGTAACTACCATATACTCGGCCGCAATGAAACCGAGGTGCAGGTACGGGTGACGTGGGAAGACTCTATTGCTAGGGGGTTGGAGTTGTCCAGCCGCATCCCAAGTCAATGTAACCAACATATACTCGGAAGCAATGAAACCGAGGTGCTGTTACGGGTGATGTGGGAAGACTCTATTGCTAGGGGGTGAATGGAGTTGTCCAGCCGCACCCGAAGTCAATGTAACCAACATATACTCGGCAGCAATGAAACCGAGGTGCAGGTACGGGTGACGTGGGAAGACTCTATTGCTAGGGGGTTGAATGGAGTTGTCCAGCCGCATCCCAAGTCAACGTAACCAACATATACTCGGCCGCAATGAAACCGAGGTGCGGGTACGGGTGACGTGGGAAGACTCTATTGCTAGGGGGTGAATGGAGTTGTCCAGCCGCACCCGAAGTCAATGTAACCAACATATACTCGGCAGCAATGATACCGAGGTGCAGGTACGGGTGACGTGGGAAGACTCTATTGCTAGGGGGTTGAATGGAGTTGTCCAGCCGCATCCCAAGTCAACGTAACCAACATATACTCGGCCGCAATGAAACCGAGGTGCGGGTACGGGTGACGTGGGAAGACTCTATTGCTAGGGGGTTGAATGGAGTTGTCCAGCCGCACACCAAGGCAACGTAACTACCATATACTCGGAAGCAATGAAACCGAGGTGCAGTTACGAGTGACGTGGGAAGACTCTTATTGCTAGGGGGTTGAATGGAGTTGTCCAGCCGCACACCAAGGCAACGTAACCAACATATACTCGGCCGCAATGAAACCGAGCTGCAGGTACGAGTGACGTGGGAAGACTCTTATTGCTAGGGGGTTGAATGGAGTTGTCCAGCCGCACACCAAGGCAACGTAACTACCATATACTCGGCAGCAATGAAACCGAGCTGCAGTTACGGGTGACGTGGGAAGACTCTATTGCTAGGGGGTTGAATGGAGTTGTCCAGCCGCATCCCAAGTCAATGTAACCAACATATACTCGGAAGCAATGAAACCGAGGTGCAGTTACGGGTGATGTGGGAAGACTCTATTGCTAGGGGGTTGAATGGAGTTGTCCAGCCGCACCCGAAGTCAATGTAACCACCATATACTCGGCCGCAATGAAACCGAGGTGCGGGTACGGGTGACGTGGGAAGACTCTATTGCTAGGGGGTTGAATGGAGTTGTCCAGCCGCATCCCAAGTCAATGTAACCAACATATACTCGGAAGCAATGAAACCGAGGTGCAGTTACGGGTGATGTGGGAAGACTCTATTGCTAGGGGGTTGAATGGAGTTGTCCAGCCGCACCCGAAGTCAATGTAACCACCATATACTCGGCCGCAATGAAACCGAGGTGCAGGTACGGGTGACATGGGAAGACTCTATTGCTAGGGGGTGAATGGAGTTGTCCAGCCGCACCCGAAGTCAATGTAACCACCATATACTCGGCCGCAATGAAACCGAGGTGCAGGTACGGGTGACGTGGGAAGACTCTATTGCTAGGGGTTGAATGGAGTTGTCCAGCCGCACCCGAAGTCAACGTAACCACCATATACTCGGAAGCAATGAAACCGAGGTGCAGTTACGGGTGATGTGGGAAGACTCTATTGCTAGGGGGTTGAATGGAGTTGTCCAGCCGCACCCGAAGTCAACGTAACCACCATATACTCGGCCGCAATGAAACCGAGCTGCAGTTACGGGTGATGTAGGAAGACTCTATTGCTAGGGGTTGAATGGAGCTCTCCAGCCGCACCCCAAGGCAATGTAACCACCATATACTCGGCCACAATGAGCAACGAAGATATTCACAGTTTAAGATTTTTCAATGTTTTCAACTTCATAACAATATTTAAGAAGAAAAAGAATTCTAAACTGATTAATAACAAAAAGGCGTAAGCCTAGACACCGTATTCACCAAAATAACCAGTACTAAAACTGTTGTAAGATTTTATTTTATTTCATTTTATTTTATTTAGATAATTTTACAAAAGCATACAAGTAAAATGAAGCGAAATCGGTTAGACTGGGGTATAAACATGTGCTTTATGACCTCCATTCAATATAATTCTTGAAGGTTGTACATCATTTTGGTGTGGAGGGGATGTTTCGTACTCGTTATACACATGTAGTTGAACGATGGTGATTGGTGGGTCATCACGGAAAATCTTTTTCATCATTCCTCATGATGACGCTGACGTCAGGTGGTGTAAGATCGGGGGAGGGGCTGGGTAAAAAACATTTGTTCTAAGGGAGGTGAGGCGGTTGCCGTTGTCTAAGGCAGTGTTGCTGGTTCCGCCATCTTACCGGAAACATTGTGAACGAAAAGGCAGATTTTGGGAACAACAAATTCTCCTTAGCTCTCTTTTAAAACGGAAGAATAGCCCTATATCGTTCATTCCATTACAACCAATTCAGTTTCAGTATTGTTTATTTTGGCGCACATCGTACACTACTAAAAAATAATATGTCATTTAAAAGAAAATAAACACAACTACTGTGTACTATTTTGTAATTAAGAATTTCATTAATATTAAAATAAAATATAAAATTAATTTAATTAATTATAATATTACTATAATATAATTTACTTAATAAATGAATCTGTCGACTTTATTTTTCTACTTTATTTGCAATAAAAATATAAACCTCCGATTTTTCACAATAAATAATATATTACTCCATAATTACAACCCTTAGGGTCTAGTAATAGAACGTCCCCTTGGAAATTAACTTCAGTTTTCAGTTTCAATCCTTAAATAAAAAATCATTTTATATTTGTTTGGTTATTGTTTCTTAGGTCTATTTATATTTTAATAAAGGAAACTATAACAATCGATTTGCTGTGCTATTAATATCGATTAATAACAAAACTTATTAATTACATTATATTGAATCATTGGTATTGAGATTTATCAAAATTTAAATAAATTAATATATTTATTAATTGATCAAAATTATTTAAAGATAACCTTTTTCCTACACAATGTTCAATAAATAATGTACCATAACCTACGTGTTAAAACAGTTGTTTACAACATAACCTATAACATAAAATCAGCTGATATATGCAAATCATATGTTATTATTTAATTCACTTAGAGGTGACTCATAGCGTAACCTGGCGGAAACTGTATTGACGCGAAATTTATGTTTATGTCAAACCAATAAGTTTTTGTAGGCGTTGCTATAAAAGTTTTCATTTCAAAAACTTAAAAAATATTGTTACACAAAACCATATTAATGATAAAAACATTCAATTTAGTTCCAGTAATATTCGAGCATAAGTGAACCTCTGTATATAAAACAATTTCACAGCTTAACACAATCAATGTAACATCCTCCAAATCATCCCCGAAACAAACATAAAGCTTCCTCTTCAACGCGCACAACTTATAACACACGACACGTATCATTTCTCGAAGATCATTCCAAGGTCACACTTCTTAATTAAATGACGTCACGCACAGCGTTGCCGGATTGTGCGGATAATTACAACACGTTTTCTTAGCCGTTAATCATTTTTCGGGCCAATAAAGAGCGACGGTTTTTGTGGCCGAGATCGTGATGTTTGCTGGGTCCAGCTGACAGCGGCTCTAATTTGCTGCGAGACCTTCGAGGAAACAGTGAGAACGCGGGCGCTGGAAATACGTCTGGATTCCCCGATTGTTTGCCTACTGAGAGGGAACTTGGATACTGTTGCCAAGTAAATTATTTAACTCACTTAATAATGAAATAGCCTCTTTTTGAAATAAGCTTTGATTTTACGGGTTACATGGTCCTTAACAATTTTGTTAAATTTAAAAAAATAAGAATTTAGCCGTCAGTGGGATAGGTCGACAGAATTGAATTTGTAATATAACTAGGGGCTTATACGGGCAAATGCCCCTATTCATACTGAAACAAATTTGAAACTTTTGTATCGTAATTTAATTTAATAATACAAATTAAATTTAATATAGTTCAAATTTTTCATAACAAAATAAACTAATAAACTATACTTTTTTGTGGATGCGTTTTCCATTTGATTTTTTTACCAATCGTATTATCAATATGTATCTTTAATCCATTTTGAGATTTTACTAGACTTAGTGCAACATAAAGCTGACCATGTGTAAGAACAGCTTCGGTTAATTGAAGCCCTGAATGTTTTTACCCTGTTATTGAAAATGCAAGTTATTGAAATAGGTTCCTTTTCGTTTAAAATGGTATGTTAGGATCTGTTAATTCTTGATAAAAATATGTTTCCTTTCCCAGAACCAGTGGTTATTTCTAATTTAATAAACTTGTCCAACTTATCTAGTACGATAAGACGTACTCCATTAACTAAACCTGATCCCAAGTTCAAATTTCTAATCAACCTTTAATACTGTTAAAATATTTGTACTCAGCTGTTTTACATACAATATTTGTACAGCTGTTTCTCACCTGTAGTCAGTTGAAATGTTTGAAAATCATACTCATCTGATTTTCATTGCAATGTATTTCTTTTGGAGATTTTGCGTATTTTAAGTTCCTCAAAATCCTATAATTGTGGGGAATTGGAAAAAACCTATATTTTCCCCACTCCTTTGTGTCAATACCTTTGATTTGAGCATCTCTCAGCTGTTCACGACCTTCGAAGCTCGCACAATTTTTATCTCAAAATTCGTAATTATATATATGTTGTTGCACACTTTACTGAATACAATATTTATTTCACGAACTTAATTGAACTCTGTTCTTAAAAAAGGCCAGAAGCGCTAAGACGTGTTCATTGTAAACGCTTATTTAAAAATGTATAGGCTAACTCATTATCATTATACTCATGCTTGTTAGGTTTATTGAATATAAGTTAATATATTTATTAACTGACAAACAAGTAAAATAAACAAAAACATTTTTAAGTCAATTCCTGCTTAGTTCAACAAAAATCTTTTATTTTAGTTACTTTATATTGAATAAATAACTAATATAACTAAAGTAACATGACCTATGCGTTAAACAGCTGTTCTATCACTTAATCTAACAAAAAATCAGCTGTTTTATGATATCATGTTATCACTTATTTCAAGTGAAATGGTACAAAATAACTATATTTCATACCTTGCCCCTTTTTTGAAAGTTTATCCTCCCATATAAAACTGAAATGGGTTCATTGAATTTAACTATTGAATTATTATTTTTTTAAACGTATTAACATCATGTATCGCCCACTACAAGTTTAAAACTATGTATTTGTGCTTGAGTGGATGAATAAAAAGTATTTTATTAACAATTGAAAATTTGAACGATTTAGCGTATATATAGGAAGAGTGTGAACTAATAGAAACAATTGAAAAATATGGAATAATAATATTTTAACCATATAATATACAATGAACAAGGTAACAAAGAATATGTGTTAAAACAGCTGTTCTAAAACATAACCTATACACAAAATCAGCTGTTGCATGAAATCATATGTGATCTCTAATATAAGTTTAAATAGATGTAAACAGCAATTTTATAGATGTGTTGGAGCGTGATCCCAAGTCTAATACCTTTACCCGTACAATTTTCTATTGAAGCGCGCCAAAAGAAGTATTCACTTAAAACAAATTAAATCTGTTTTATGCGTGTATAATAGAACGTTAAAGGTAACTACCATAAATAGTCATAGTATTGGATTGAACTATATCTCTTTCTACACTTACATTTTATTTATTGACTTTTTCTACATCACCACACTTTTCTATACAGTCAAATACTCAGTCAATTTATCCCTAATTTGAAGCGTTTAAATAGCGTAAAATGTCATTTAATATTCAAAACTTCTCCTCAAGGTATCGATTACTTCATATTGCACCCTTAAAGATGTCAACACTCAAGTCCCCCCTCCAAACTATTTTTCACGTTAGGTCTAATGTAGAGATGATTACAGAATACGAAACTATTAGCACAAAAAAGTGAACCTTCGCATATTAGTTTGAACTAACACAAACAATGTGTATGTGGTTAGATAATTAATTAGCTGAACCGTTAATTAAAATCACTGCAGAAGCAATACCATAGCTTGTATGAGAATAGAAAACTAATCAGCCGTTTAAAAAAAGAAACAAGTATTATTATTTTCCTCAAACAGATTATTCTGACCAAATTTTTCACCAAAAGCATGCCATTGCAGAAATAACTATGTGGCCTTTTCGAAATAAAAAAAACCTATAAGACTTTTATAATTTTTTTGTTAAAACCTTTGCAGTAATCTCTTGGACGCAACTCGCTACGCACAGAGGATGCACGCTGTCACAGTGCGACAATTCCCGGTAATACTGAAGCCTATCGTCCCAAGAAGCAATTACCAGAGTGGCACTAAGTTGCAACGTGGCACTTAGCACTTTCTCTGGGGTAGTTATTTTACGCACCGTTTATCCAGCGTGTGACACTATAACTCGCCCAATTTGAAAAGAGGGTGGCCGCAACTCTTCTGTCGTATTAAAACATTGCTTTTGTTGAAGGAATTTTTGGTTTGACGCACTTTAATAACTGCACGATCTACTCAACATTTTGAGATTAGAACGTTCAAAAATATATCCTCTACTTGTGGCCTTTACAGCTTATTCTTCTGTCTTAATGAGGTCTGTCAAGTAAAATGCTTCCTGCATCTTTTGATCTAATTTGTAAGGCTTACTCCAGTGCGAAAGGCCTAATCCAGTGGATAAGGTCTAATCAGTGGGAAATGACTAATTCATTGGTAAGGTTTGTCCTGTGGGAAAGGCATAATCTTATGGGTAAGACTTATTCCAGTGGGAAAGCCCTAATCTTAAGGGTAAGGTTTACCCTAGTGAGAAAGGCCTAATGTTATGGGTAACATTTACCCAGTGGGAAAAGCCTAATCTTATAGGTAATGTTTACGGTGGGAAAGGCCTAATCCAATGGGTAAGGTTTAACCCGGTGGTAAAGGTATAATACAATATACTTATTCCAGTTGGAAAAGCCTAATCTTATGGGTAAGGCTTACCCAAGTGGGAAATGCCTGATCGTATGGGTAAAATTCAGCCAGTGGGAAAAGCCTAATCTTATTGGTAAGGTTTACCCGGTGGGAAAGGCCTAATCCAATGAGTAAGGTTTAACCCGGTGGGAAAGACATAATACAATGGGCCTATTCCAGTTGGAAAAGCCTAATCTTATGGGTAAGGCTTGCCCTAGTGGGAAAGGCCTAATCTTATGGGTAAAATTTACCTAGTGGGAAAAGCCTAATCTTATTATTAAGGTTTACCCGGTGGGAAAGGAATAATCTTATGGGTAAGGCTTATTCCAATGAATTTGTGTAAGGCGCAGTAAGGTGGGTAAGGTTTTACTTCAGTTGATAAGATTTTCTCCGATTGGAAAGCGTTAATCCTGTGGGTAAGGCTTAATCGTAAGGGTAAGGCTTACAGATTATAAAAGCACTGTATCTATACCAGATCGAGAAAACCGCTAACACGCCTTCCACCGAGAGCTGATTTTTTGTTGAATATGTAAAAACTGTTTTCCGTAAATATTAGCAAACAACAACGATTAAATTCAGTTATTCCTGTATAGGTCTGGTTGATTTCCTAGGTTATTTTCTGCTCAATTATCTCGTGTGCCCGTCCTTCGTTTAGATTAGAATTGGTTTCGCTGTTTACATTTCCTTAATCTGCACAAATTTGGCGGAACCGGTTTATGCCTCTCAGGAATGTAACGGAATTTTGCTTACGTAATTACGTGCCCAAGAGTTAGGCCTAAATAGTTTAATTGCCAAGAACAATATCAATTTTTGAATATGGCGGTAATTTGAAATTTTAGGACTTATAGATTGGATCGGCCAAGAATTCCAGACAATGTAGGCCTATATAATTAAACTAAGTAAATCAGTTCTCAATTGAATGTATGCTATTTTTATTACCAACTCCTCTAAATTTAATACAAAGTTAAAACCCACAGACAGTTCATATTAAATGTGTTATATTAAAAAAAAATAACAATTCTTTTGATTCATTCATAAGCTTCTGTACTTTTGGTAACTTCACCTGTTCTCACGTTCACAGCTACTAATCTCGTGTTCACAGCTACTATGTCTCGTGTTCACAGCTGCTATATCTCATGTTCACCGCTGCTATATCTCGTGTTCACCGATGCTATATCTCGTGTTCACCTATACTATTTCTCGTGTTCACAGCTACTATGTCTCTTGTCGTATATTTATTAAACTAATGGCTTTAAGCGGTATATCCGACCATTCACCCAGGTGAGCTGGCTTCATACAACTGTTAATCCCGAGAATCCCATCCTTTTAGTCTTAATACCGTAAGGAGAGGTTTTTATATCACAATTGACAAAGAGTTTTTAATTTTATTCGTACAATTATACTCCTTTTAGTCTTAATGTCGTAAGAAAAAGGTTTTTTTTATCACAATTGTCAGTGAATTGTTAATTTTATTTCTACAATTGTACTCCTTTTAGTCTTAATGCCGTAAGGATAGGTTTTTTATCACAATTAATTAAAAATGAATTTTAATTTTATTCGTACAATTGTAAGCCTTTTAGTCTTAATACCGTAATGAGAGGTTTTTTTACACAATTGATAATTAATTTTTAATTTTATTCGTACAATTGTTCGCCTTTTGGCATTAATACCATAAGGAGAGATTTTTTTATCACAATTGTCAGTAAATTGTTAGGTTTATTCCTAAAATTATACTCCTTTTAGTCTTAATACCGTAAGGGAAAGGTTTTTATATCACAATTCTCAATGAATTGTTAATTTTACTCCTACAGTTGTACTCCTTTTAGTCTAAATGTCGTAAGGAAAAGTTTTATGATCAGAATTGGCAGGGATATGTTGATTTTATTCGTACAATTGTAAGCCTTTTAAGTTTTAATGTCATTGAAGAAATACCGCACAAGATACAATACACGAAGGAGAAAATATATATTTATATATAGGATATATTCTCCATTTTCGCACTATAAAGTTACATATATAGGGCCTACTTCGGGACGCTGACATATAAGTCCGGGACGTTGATACTCTAATGTAAAACTAACGGTAGTAGCTAGATTTGGTCTTACAATGTTACTTTCCAGACAGAACTTGCATTGCTTTCCCTCATACATAGACTAAAAATTTCTGTTATTATATAAAAATGCCTTTTGAGATATCAAAACTACATAATTTTGTTAACACTGTTGATGGGGATTTAGTGTTTCACAACAGTGCGTGCATTATTGTAGAAGGCATTGTTGTCAGTAAGTGCTCATGTTATTTTTAGTAGAATTTCTTTAAACGAGGTTCAGAATGAACGGCAAATACGTTTAGAAGCAATACGGTCGTAATTTAGCAACTCCCCTCGCTCTAATTATTCCCAAACAAGTAATTCCGAACCCGTTCCTTAGGAGCACTGTACCGGATTCGATTATAACAATTTGCAACTCGTTCCCGCGATCAGGTTATATCGGCCCCGTCTTTAGGGGAAAGCCGGGGTTGCGGCGTTCACAACCGGGCGTCCAGTTCTGGAAACCGATCGGACTGGAATTCGATCGACAAATCGTGCCTTACAATTAATGACCAACTAGTTCCACTGGTCAAAACTTTGAATGCATTCCCACGGAATAGGTTTGTCCGATAAAGACTTGAACGGGCGGATGTATATGAAGCCTTGTGTTTTATCCTTGCGTAACCGGTGTTTCCAGATGTAGACCGATGGGATAGAGGATCTCCAGTTTTCTCACACGGGACACAAGGGAATAAATTAAAGTTGTTAAGAACTTTGTAACTGTCATCAAAAATAAAACTGGTGTGGGCATTTTGCCCCATCATTTTTCCAACGTCTGGGCCTTCCATAATGGTCGTTCTCAAGGCTTTACTAAACCCCTAGGAGTTTATTGCACGCGGTAAATGGAGACTTGAACGCTGCATGATTTTATGAAGAGGAACTCCAAACATCAAATTATGAGATAATAATTTTAATATTTAATTTAATGAATATTGCGAACAAATGTAAAGATAATGCTGGGACATTAGCTCATTTACCAACTGTATGTTATAAGTTAGACGCTCGTCGGAAAACCTTCATTTAAGAAAGCATTCAGAGTTATGTTCCACGCAAAAAGGGGAAAAAATTTGGGACTCCCGAGAGAAGTGAAAACTTAGCCACGTCTATTCAAATTTTGAATTGAGAAAACATTAATTCTTGCACATTGAGAAATTACCTAAACATATGTTATAATATAAGAAACAATAATTTTTACATTTACCATCAAAATTTGAACTGCAACTAACAAATTGGAGCTAAGAGTTTTGCAAAACTTTCAACGAAAATTTATAAATTTTGTACGACTTTATACATAGTTCATTCAACATTTATATTTTTATTTGTGGGATGTATTTAATGAAGATTAATATTTATTGTAGGTAATAATAAAATAATGTAAGCAACAAAAAACATTTATAAGATGCTTACTAAATACAATTCTTTTAATCAAAATCAATTTAAATTGAAACAGAAAACCAAACGGTTTTTAAAAAACATCAGACGCGTCTAAGAATGTTTTCATTTAAAACATTGGATTAAAAATAAATTACTTATTATCGTTATATTGAATTATTTGTATTGAAATTCATCAAAATTTAAATGAATTTTTATATTTATTAACTGATCAAAACTATTTAATAACATTCTTTCCTTGACAATGTTCAGTAAACAATGCGACATTACTTATGCGTTAAAACAGTTGTTCTTCGACATAACGTATAACATAAAATTTCAGCTGATATATGAAATCATATGTCATCATTTAATTCATTTTGAGGCGACGTAGTGTAACCTTACGGAAATTTTACTGACGCGAAATTATATGTTTATGTCCATGCAATAAGTGTTTGTAGGCGTCGCTATAGACGTTTTCACTTCAAACATTTCGATGACGAAGGCCTTTATTAAACGTCAAATGACAATATATCGACAATTACGCTAACGATAATGCTACTACACTTCAAACATTTCGATGACGAAGGCCTTTAATAAACGTCAAATGACAATATATCGACAATTACGCTAACGATAATGCTACTACACTTCAAACATTTCGATGACGAAGGCCTTTAATAAACGTCAAATGACAATATATCGACAATTACGCTAACGATAATGCTACTACACTTCAAACATTTCGATGACGAAGGCCTTTAATAAACGTCAAATGACAATATATCGACAATTACGCTAACGATAATGCTACTACACTTCAAACATTTCGATGACGAAGGCCTTTATTAAACGTCAAATGACAATATATCGACAATTACGCTAACGATAATGCTACTACACTTCAAACATTTCGGTGACGAAGGCCTTTATTAAACGTCAAATGACAATATATCGACAATTACGCTAACGATAATACTACTACACTTCAAACATTTCGATGACGAAGGCCTTTAATAAACGTCAAATGACAATATATCGACAATTACGCTAACGATAATGCTACTACACTTCAAACATTTCGATGACGAAGGCCTTTAATAAACGTCAAATGACAATATATCGACAATTACGCTAACGATAATGCTACTACACTTCAAACATTTCGATGACGAAGGCCTTTATTAAACGTCAAATGACAATATATCGACAATTACGCTAACGATAATGCTACTACACTTCAAACATTTCGATGACGAAGGCCTTTAATAAACGTCAAATGACAATATATCGACAATTACGCTAACGATAATGCTACTACACTTCAAACATTTCGATGACGAAGGCCTTTATTAAACGTCAAATGACAATATATCGACAATTACGCTAACGATAATGCTACTACACTTCAAACATTTCGGTGACGAAGGCCTTTATTAAACGTCAAATGACAATATATCGACAATTACGCTAACGATAATGCTGCTAGTTCCACTGAGGGAAAAATACACCCTTCCCAGACGTTAAGAGGTTAACTAAATATACAGGTAAAAGAATTATGTAAATGTATAAACATTTACTGTATAAAAAATTGATCTAATTCAAATGATCTTGGCTTTAATAAAGGGGGCAGACGCCCTAAGCACGTTACAATTAATACAAATATTTACACAGCCTTTATGTACATTTCACTAGCACATTTAGCATCATCAGAAGGTTACAAAACTTTTCACTCATTTCTAACCAGTTTCTTTCATGATGATAAATGTGTTAGCGAAATGTTCACAAAGGTTGTGGAAACATTTATAGTCAGGGTTTATAATTGTTTATTAATTATAATTACGCTACTATGCACTCTATTGCTTAAGTTATCAATTAAAAAAAAATTTTATATACGCTACGACAGATCACAGACAGTTTGGCTTTTTTAAACATTCAACGTTTCGAATTTCTTTCCCAAATTTTTTTTTCAAAAGCTCAGTTTTAATTAACTATTATACAACATAACTTACGATTTATTAAATACATTACATTATATAAAACATAATAAAAATCAACAATTTACAAAACTCTTAATATCCATTTACAAGTCAAATATTTTTTAAATTTAGTTGATAGACAAAATTTTGACCTCTAAATGGATATTTATTAAGAGTTTTGTAAATTGCTGATTTTTATTATGTTTTATATAATGTTGTGTATTTAATAAATTGTAAGTTATGCTGTATAATTGTTTAATTAAAACTGAGCTCTTGAAAAGGAATTTCGGAAAGAAATTCGAAACGATGAGTGTTTAAAAAAGCAAAATTGTCTGTGATCAGCCATTATCCTATGTAAAAAACTAATAGTTATAACAGACAAAAATTAAAAATATTAATTAAAAAATTGAAATTAAAAAACTATTTGTTTTTATTATATTCAAATTATTATATCCAGGTTTATTTAGATAGAAGAATAAACTATTAATTTTAATTGAATGCAAAATTTACCGATGTACAATACAGAAAATAATACGTCCTATTATTTATTAATGAAGACAACTGTTGCATTAAATGTTAAGAGTAATTAATAATTAGAGTAATTAATTCAATCAAATATTTTTGAATAATAAAGAAAGTGCGATTGAAAAGAGTTTAAACATAACCTCCAAATAACCTCCAACTGAAAACAAATATTATCTTTAATCATCGTATTTGACTTTCGAAATCTTCGAAGCGACCTGTTTATACTCGGAAAGGCAATATGGCACGAAATGAATGTTTTTCTCCAACCGAAAACTGTTAAAGAAGTTTAAACTTTAAAAAAAATCAATTTTGTATACTGGACGTTTAATTTCGCTTCGAAATGAACTTTTCGGGCTGAGATATCGTCACAATAACAATGTTTTAAATCACGAGTTAACCAATCGCATTTCAAAAGTCTCTAAGAGTAAAATGGGTAATAAAAATTCATTTCGTAATTTTTATGTAAATCCCTTCGTGCAATGTGTATTTATTTTACGCTAGCACACTTCCACAGGTCGACTTGACCCTCAACAAATGCCCAGTCACATTGTTTACATGCTCGACAAAGCTTGTGGTGACGTAATCAGCCATGACGTCATTCGGCACTTTCTGTCTCTTCATCTGTATTTTTATTTACTTGGATTTTTATGCCTTGAATTGCAGACGGTAATGTTTTCTTGGACGGCTTTCTGTACGATAGTTTCTAGTTTTGACGTAGCCCTGTAACAAATGGTTTTGGAAAATTTCTGTGGTATGTTTAAGGGTGTAAAATTTGTAATGATTTAGACCTTACTTAAAATGTTCTCACATAGCCGTACAATAGGGCTGTAAAACGCTGTTTTATCCCTACCCGGTTTCAATAAATCCTCCCCATCTTTGTCCCTACATGGGTATAGCTAAGGTGGTCATATTTCTAGAAGATCAAACCGGGATTGAAGTAGGCTACCCTCGGGCATCTTTTGGGGTAATAATATCCCCCCGCATAAGGGTGGGTCCGTGGGGATACAACTGAGTGGTTTTTGTAATTAGAGAGTAAAGTAGCAAACTTTTAAGCATTTTTTAGTCGTTATTAAAATTGTAGAATTATAACTGACACACGTTTTTCCTTAAATAATTTGAATAAAGTCTAAGATGTAGAAAAATATGTAATATTATTAGAGGTAAAAAAATAATAAAACCAACATATTTGTACAGTAAACAACAAATTTAATAACTTTCAACCAAGAAGCTTCTGCGGTTGGACCCTATCATGGCAACGGCAGTAAACAACGAGACATCAGGCCTACAGTAAAATGTACTAAGAATTTGTACTTTCATATCATTATTATGAGTCGTTAATCTTTAAGGCGTTCAACATTTATCTGTTCAAAATGATTTTTAAAAATGTACGTCAGTTAATATTCTGCCGAAACGAAGCAAATAAGCGTCCCCAGGAGGATAGTGGGCACAACGGGATACATGTGTGAAACACGGGACTGTACCGTTTTGGGAAAAGGTAACGTGTAATCACCTTAGGTAGAGCGCAAAGGTACAACTGTATTCATGAGGCAACTCTTCGCCGGAGAACCATAGATTTCTCTGCCCTTTACTCCAAGAATACGTTGTCTTTACCTTATACATATTAATCCAAGGCCATCGCGTAGTGTTATCGCCCGGAACAAAATTTTGTCAGACTTCCCCAAAATATTACGTGCACCCATCTGACATTACAACTATCTGTAGGGATTGAAACAGAAACGTGCTATTTGTACGGTCCAGCTAAGCGTCCACTTACTCACTCCCGCTTTGTCCTGTATTACCACTTCTGAAAACATTTTACATTTTCAGAATGTTCTATACATCATCAGCTTTTGCATCCAAGCTTGTCTACTCATATTTCAAGATTGTTTGTTATTTCATACCGAATCTAATTTATCACCGATTTTTATTCAAATATTGACCATCTAATGAAAGTCAGTGTTTTGACAGACGTTATTATGTTTGTAGGAAAGTATTTATAGTGACTCACGCAGCCCTCCACCTCCCGTCTTGCATATTGCGATCTCTCAAGTCCAAGTGTGCGGTTAAATGATCCCGACTATACGTGGCGCGACAAGAGTAAATACATGTAAGCATATGGGGTTAAACACACAATGAGCGACGCGACTTGGACCGGACAAACTATATTTTGCTTAAGCCTATCACCTATTATTACTATTAGCCCTCAGGAAGTAGGGGACTACTAATATAGGTAGACTTAAAGAACCTACCCTCTGATAGAGGACTTTAGGGGTGACAGCATGTGAGCTGGTTCGTGTATCTGAAGTAAAAGTACTCTGTATCGAGGTCATAAGGGGTGTCTACCCTTTACATCCCTCTGTAAGAAGAAGGTAAGGCATTTTAAAGGCATTGAGTAGGAGTAACAAAAGAACAAAATGATGCCCTGCCAATTGGAATAGAATACAAATATGGCATTGCAGGTAGGGTACTTGTCTGAGGCGTACCAACTTCATAGAGTACCCTACCTGATGCATTCCAACTCTGAACTAGAGCGAAGAGAGATGTCTACCCGTTATGCGGAGATAAAGGCACTTAAGTAAAGAAAATTCTCTACCATCGGTTTGTATAAGGTTGCTCTCTAAACTAGACCTGTTGTTTCCCCACTGTCAGACGTCTAGACTACCTGCAAACTGACTAACATATGTGACACGTTGTGGCAAATGTCTGTGTATTTTTGTTGTGTGTTGTATTTTCATTGACGTGTTCGAGAGACATTTGACCACCTTCATTGTTGCAATAATAATAATATAGTAATGTAATGTAAGTGAACTACAAAGCTTCAAATATACCGTTCTTTGGGTTACTACCGATCGTCCGTTCAATGGATTCGTGTGTTTACTTTCTACTGCTCAACTTTCATTCTGTTATTAAAATCGTTGACTCATTTCGATTTTGTTTTTAAGTAAGTCACGTCCTCGGAGTTTTATCTACATCAGTCTTGTTCACAAAGATGTTTATCAAATCTAAGACGGAGATACCACGAAATTACAAAGCAATTTGACGATAGTTGACGGAATGCAAATTTTACAGTAATAAATCGCAAGTTATCTATTGAATTACAGCACCTATAATCCGTTACAAGTCTATAATTGAAATAAAAAAACACGCTTTCGTAAACTGTTATGACCGAAGAAACACTGCCACGAGGAAACATGTTATGAGGAAGCTGAATATCCATTTCTCCGTTCACAAAAACCGCGTGGGAAATATGTCTAACACTGCTGCCGCCCCTCCGCTCTTCCCGCTCCAGCCACGCACCTATTATTTTCTCCGAGATTAAATAAAGGGATGGTCCTTTTGTTTCCCATGAAAAGGGTTAATTTAGTTTTCGGTTAAATAATGCTATTAAAGGACCAAAACATAGGGTCCATTCACAGGTTGTAACATTATTTGCATTGTATACAGTGCAGACAGTAACCTCATTTCAAGTGGATACACGCTGTCTGTGGACAATTATTTTGGAAATTTTGTCAGCTGAATTGACTAATGTTTCTATTACCTTGATCTTGTTTACTACCCTGTTACTTCCAAAAGAGAGTTCAGACTTCCAATAAACAGAAAAAACAGCAATATAATAAGACAATTAACAATGTTTCCTGCTAAATGTTTCCCGCCAAACCTATGGAGATATTTATCCAAATTTGAAATTCGCCGACATTTTCCCGCTCACCTCGTGACTCATATCCTTGAGCTGTAGTTTACGTTTTGTGGAAATAAATACAGAAAGGTAAGAAAGATTGATCTAGATAAGAACTATTGCGATCCAAAATGAAGACATCTACAAGAGGATGGTCCTCGGAGGTAGAGGTAATAGGAAAGGAATGTTGAGAAGACGTCAAGATAGGTGTGAAAGGAATTCCTTGAAATTATTTAAAGAATGACCGAAGGAAGGTTTGGAGGATTCGAAGATGGGCCCTGTTAAGAGGCAGAATAAAAGGAAAAGAAGGAAACGTCAAGAAAGGTATAAATAAAGGAAATTCATTGAAAAAATTAAATTGGTTTATAGGAAGGATTGGAGGATTAGAAAACTGACCCAGAGGCAGACACAAGGAAAAGGAAGAAAACGTCAAAATAGGTGTAAATCAAATTAATTGAAAGTATTAAAAGAATGAACAGAAGGGAACACCAAAATAGTTGTTAAAGGTATAAATTCAAATTACTTAAAGAATAAATGGAGGATGGTCTGAAGGATCAGAAAACGGACCTCACTAAGAAAAAAAAAATGGTAAATACGTCAAAATTGGGAGGCAAAAAGAAAATTAATTGAAAAGAAAGGCATACAGGATTGGAGAGCTTGAAGATCCCACTAAGAGGAAAAATAGGAAAACGGGGGAAACGACAAGATCAAATAAAAACAAGACATAGTTAATATTGAAAGAACAAAAGAAAGGCATGTGGTGAAGATGGACCGCTCAAAGAAACTAAGTGAAAAAACGTTAAAGTGTAAAGAGGACAAAATGAAAGTATTGGCAGACAGAAAAGAAGGAAGTAGTGGAGGATGGACTCTGTTAAGAGGCACTAAGAAGCAAGATGAAGAAGATCGCTACACTGAAAGTGTTGAGGGACGAAAATTAGGGAAAGAACTTAGAGAGGTATGAACCCTAAGTTAAGAGATACTATGAATCCTTCTATAACTGTACTTCAATCTTTCAAACTTGTTCATTAGTTAAGCCAATAAGCCGGTCTTTCGACATCTATGTTAGGCTTTTCAACGTTTTACAACAGACACTGTCATGTTATGCATGGATGCAGTCAGAAAACATCAATATGCTCGCATAAATATACGGCAGGCCAGCTGATTTTGTCCGGGCAACGCCTTTTGCATTATACAACCGGTGCCAATTTACTGCAATTACACGATAATTTCTAGTATGTAAATTAACACTTTAATCCTGTAATTCATACTGGTTAAAATGATGCATGCGATTTGACATTGCCTAGTCATGTTGTTTTGGTTCTGCAAGTTGGACTGGCGTTGTGGGACATTCAGGTAGAATTAATATTTCGTGTCTTGGGTATCCCAGTTGAGCTTGAGTTTTGGTCCTCCCAGTTGGACTTGAGATGTGGGACAATCAGATAGAATTAATATTTCCTATTTTGGTTCTCCCAGTTAGACTAAACTTGTGGGACATTCAGCTTGAACTGATATTTGGTGTCTTGGGTATCTCAGTTGGGCTTGAATTGAGGGACATTCAGACTGGACTGTTATTTCGTGCTTTCATTCTCCCAGTTGGACTAAAGTTGTGGGACATTCAGCTTGAACTGATATTTCGTGATTTCGTCCTCCCAATTGGACTGGAGTTATGGGACATCTGCCAGAATTGATAATTCGTGTTTTGGGTATCCCAGTTGCGCTTGAGTTGAGGGGCATTTAGACTGGACTGATATTTCGTGTCTTGGGTATCCCAGTTGGGCTTGAGTTGAGGGACATCCAGACTGGACTGATATTTCGTGTTTTCGTTCTCCCAGTTGGACTAAAGTTATGGGGCATTCAGCTTGAACTGATATTTGGTGTCTTGGATATCCCAGTTGGGCTTGAGTTGAAGGACATCCAGACTGGACTGATATTTCGTGATTTCGTCCTCCATTTGGACTAAAGTTGTAGGACTTTCAGCCAGAACTGATATTTCGTGTTTTGATTCTCCCAGTTGGATCAGAATTATATGACGTTCAGTCAGAACTGAGATTTCGTGTTTTAGTCCTCTCAATTAATTGGACTGACGTTATGGCATATTTAGCCAGAACTGAAATTTAGTGTACTTTTAAACACAATAAATATATTTACAAACCTGTCGTAGTAAATTCGATAAAGAGGGAATCAATTAAAGTTCAGAATAGAATGACCCTGCACCGTCTGACATATTCTTTAATTTCTGCTTAAATCAAACCCCTAACCTCTTGCTTACCAGACACAAGTGATAACAGTCAAACCGGGGCAAATTGAGTGTCGAGAGACATTCAATAAGGTTTAGGAACGACGATCTTAGAAAGAAGACGATGTTAGGGAGACTAGATTAAGTTAGGTAACTTGAAAACATGTGACAGCCGTTTTTAGTTTCTATCTAAGTGTATTTTTATAACGTTCTTGGCTTAGTGGTGACTACTCATCTCTTCACGACTCTGTGTACGCTGTCTACGAGAATCCTGCTACTTTTCCGCTCTTAGGAAAAGCGGACAATCTTGTTCTTCTCCCTTTTTCATGCTCTTCCTGCGCAGATGCGTCTTTATATTTTCTGTAGGCAACAGCTTGCTTCATATAAGCAACCCTGCCTGGCCAGTATCTTATTGCTCCCCTATTCCCAATACCAGGGACCATCCCCTCTACTAGTTCGTACCAGTCACGATACGTACACGGACAGACATAAAGATTATCTGTGATAGATATATCGTTGCTAAACAATTTTCGGCGGGAACACGTATGACGATATATCGTTGCTAAACAATTTTTAGCGGGAACACGCATAACGATATTACAGCGGGAACACGCATGATGATATTTCAGTGGGAACACGCATGACGATATTTCAGTGGGAACACGCATGACGATATTTCAGCGGGAACACGCATGACGATATTTCAGCGGGAACATGCATGACGATATATCGTTCCAAAATAATTTTCGGCGGGAACACGCATGACGATATTTCAGCGGGAACACGCATGGCGATATTTCAGCGGGAACACGCATGGCGATGTATCGTTCCAAAACAATTTTCGGCGGGAACACGCATGACGATATTTCAGCGGGAACACGCATGGCGATATTTCAGCGGGAACACGCATGGCGATATTTCAGCGGGAACACGCATGGCGATATATCTTTCCAAAACAATTTTCGGCGGGAACACGCATGACGATATTTCAGTGGGAACACGCATGACGATATTTCAGCGGGAACACGCATGGCGATATTTCAGCGGGAACACCCATGGCGATATATCGTTCCAAAACAATTTTCGGCGGGAACACGCATGACGATATTTCAGCGGGAACACGCATGGCGATATTTCAGTGGGAACACGCATGACGATATTTCAGCGGGAACACGCATGGCGATATTTCAGCGGGAACACGCATGGCGATATATCGTTCCAAAACAATTTTCGGCGGGAACACGCATGACGATATTTCAGCGGGAACACGCATGGCGATATTTCAACGGGAACACGCTTGACGATATATCGTTCCAAAACAATTTTCGGCGGGAACACGCATGACGATATTTCAGCGGGAACACGCATGGCGATATTTCAACGGGAACACGCTTGACGATATATCGTTCCAAAACAATTTTCGGCGGGAACACGCATGACGATATTTCAGCGGGAACACGCATGGCGATATTTCAGCGGGAACACGCATGGCGATATATCGTTCCAAAACAATTTTCGGCGGGAACACGCATGACGATATTTCAGCGGGAACACGCATGGCGATATTTCAGTGGGAACACGCATGACGATATTTCAGCGGGAACACGCATGGCGATATTTCAGCGGGAACACGCATGGCGATATATCGTTCCAAAACAATTTTCGGCGGGAACACGCATGACGATATTTCAGCGGGAACACGCATGGCGATATATCGTTCCAAAACAATTTTCGGCGGGAACACGCATGACGATATTTCAGCGGGAACACGCATGGCGATATTTCAGCGGGAACACGCATGGCGATATATCGTTCCAAAACAATTTTCGGCGGGAACACGCATGACGATATTTCAGCGGGAACACGCATGGCGATATTTCAGTGGGAACACGCATGACGATATTTCAGCGGGAACACGCATGGCGATATTTCAGCGGGAACACGCATGGCGATATATCGTTCCAAAACAATTTTCGGCGGGAACACGCATGACGATATTTCAGCGGGAACACGCATGGCGATATATCGTTCCAAAACAATTTTCGGCAAGAACACGCTTGATGGTATATCGTTGTGAAACAGTTTTTGACCAAATCACGGGCAATGATAATCTTGGTTGGAACATCTAAAAGGTTAACAAACCCTCCGTCCAATTTTGTTCAACATTATATGTTCTCATTAAACATTTTCGTTTCTTTTTCAAAAAATTCTTAGGAAATATTTCTGTTTCCTTTTTCCAATTACAGTTAATACTGTGACGTATCCGATGTTTTCCGTCACTTTAACAACCCCATAAATGTGCTTACCCAAGACACCCACAATGACGATTGACAAAGTTTTTATAAAATCAATCAAACAACCACAGATAGCTTGTAACTAAGTCGGAATTAATATGTAAATGCAGATCACACAACACTCGAAAAGCAATAAAAATTCAAAGCAGATGTTTGTCAGGCGCAAATTAAATGTAAATAACTCTTCGAGCCGTCGCAGCACATTGGATAATAACATATCTATAATTGAAGAAGTCCATTGGCCCAGGAGCCACACTTCTTTTGGTCCAATTATTTATTGAAGTCCATGCAAAAACGTCCTTTAAGGGTTTGCAGAAAATTGGTCATGTTTCAGTTAGCCCAAATATATCAAAACCCCTTTCTTTCGAATTCTCCAAATTATTTACTACCCTCGGATTAAACATTTAGAAACTGTCGGCTGTAAAAACCTTCCCTAGACCTAACCTGTTGCATCGGTATAATTAAATGTAATGTCCTTCCCTTTCTGCGTCACCAGAGCGCGCATAGTCCGTTTACTACATATACAAGTGAGTAAATTCGTATGTTTAATGTGAAAAACATTTGTATACAAAGAAGAATTTGAGGCGGGAAAATATTAGTTCACTCACGGGTTAGAACTCACTTGTAAAACTCCATTCTGGTCACTTGTAATTGTCATACACCTACGATTACCATGCGTCCCGGAAAAATCGAGACAGTCCCGATTTTTAAAGTTGTGTCCCGGAGTCCGTAAAATAATATATCTACTGAATTTCGAACGCATTTTTGTAAGAATATATTTGTCGGGCTTGTTCAGCGCATATGTCGCACGTACAATTTTATTATCTAGGTTCGTTGGGGTTGGCAACAGTAAATACAGTTAACTGTGATTTATTTGTTTTTTTCAAAAATAAAAATTTGAATAAATAAAAAAGCCTAAACAGATATTATATACTTAGAAATATCGTGAAGAAACAGATGTAGACCATTTTACGTGTATTATTTGTATTATAATATACGAGTATGGTAAAACTCTAGTAAATCAGGTGCTTATGAAATGTCGATGGCCTAAGTGTTCCTACATTCTACTGCCCCCGAAATTAGGTTGTCTCAATTTTGAATAATAAAAATATGGTCACCGTACTGTAAGCCTTCCCGATCAGCTGGTTTTTACAATACCGCCTGACTAGGCTATTTCATTTCACGCCTGTTTTGTTCTTTATTTAAAAGATTGTATTTCTATCCTTTTCAAATTTCGTAAATATGGTTCGATTTATAAAAGTATATTTTCGTTATTTCATAAAATGCAACAGCGTTTGTCATAAAATTACTACGAAGTTGTAATATAAAAAAATTAACTGAATTCCTAATTGGAAAGTTTTAACAAAGAAAAATTTTATTTTACTTACTTGTTATTAAATAATTACAATTAACTTAATTAAAGTCACAACTTATTCGTTACAACAGCTGTTCTCCCCCATAACCTATAACATAAAATCAGCTTTATGAAATCATATGTTATCACTTATTTTAAGCCAAATGGGACGAAATAACTGTATTGCATACGTTGCCCCTTTTGTAAAAGGTTTGTACAAGACTTGTAATGGATGACACTTGTTGTTAATAGTTATTTTAAATATTAATTCATTAATTAATTTAATAATTAGTTAATATTAGTTTTATATGGGAGAAAAACCTTTTACAAAAGGGGCAACGTATGCAATACAGTTATTTCGTCCCATTTGGCTTAAAATAAGTGATAACATATGATTTCATAAAGCTGATTTTATGTTATAGGTTATGGGGGAGAACAGCTGTTGTAACGAATAAGTTGTGACTTTAATTAAGTTAATTGTAATTATTTAATAACAAGTAAGTAAAATAAAATTTTTCTTTGTTAAAACTTTCCAAGTAGGAATTCAGTTAATTTTTTTATATTACAACTTCGTAGTAATTTTATGACAAACGCTGTTGCATTTTATGAAATAACGAAAATATACTTTAATAAATCGAACCATATTTACGAAATTTGAAAAGGATAGAAATACAATCTTTTAAATAAAGAACAAATCAGGCGTGGAATGAAATAGCCTAGTCAGGCGGTATTGTAAAAACCAGCTGATCGGGTAGGCTTACAGTACGGTGACCATATTTTTATTATTCAAAATTGAGACAACCTAATTTGGGGGGCAGTAGAATGTAGGAACACTTAGGCCATCGACATTTCATAAGCACCTGATTTATTAGAGTTTTATAGTATAAAACATCTATTTAAACTTGAGTGGATTATTAAAAAGTATTTTGTTAACGATTAAAAATTTGAACAAGATATATTTAGGGATAGTGTGAACTGATAGGAGGAATTGAGAAATAATCATACGTTTGTATTAATCATATATGATTAATTGTAGCCCTTAATGAATCGTATTCAAGGGCGTCTTGTCGGAATCCAGTTGGAATGTTTCAAAAACATTAATATCAAGAAATGATACAATTTTATGGTTGCACAATATACAGATGGTGTTGTGAGATAAATCTAAAATTCGTGCCAACTGGACGTTTAACCTTTGCATAAAAAATGCGATCAGAACATTTTTTTGGAAACAAAAAAAGTACATCTAGATTTCGTTCTACATACGCGACAAAGGTCAGCCTTTCGCTCGGCCTTTACCTTGGTCAGACCTTCGTCGAGCGTGCGCAGACACGAGTCAGCTGATATTGGACTGTCGCTGCGCAGTTTGACAGCTGTTACGGCCTAACGTTGCAACCAACAGATCGCTCAAGGGAAATAATGCTACTGAGTCTTATGATGACATTTCTTAAGATACGCCCCTTATAGTTAGTTATGTACTATATAGGCCTGACATACGGTGCAGCTGAACTACGTATCAGTGCATTTAGTCCTTTTCAATTCGGCATTCCAATTAAGCTGCACAAAGAAATGCTTTAATGTATGTTCAAGTATAACTTTACGGCCGAAAATAGGTACTACTATCCCAGTGGTGGGCTACGGTGAGCAGCCCTAGCCATACAGGACATGCTACACCATAGATGAATCCTACCTAATGGCGTCTATCCTTCTTTCTCCCTATGTTTTACCCTCTTCCACATTCCTTACGGACGATTTAGCCTTATGTATATATAAGTCGATGACAAGCTTCGAAACTTCTTAGATGCGGTTAAAATAATTTCATAGAAATCAGGTTCCATTATGGATGTTTTTTATAACGATTAGCTTATCTCCAAGAAAGATGGGAAAATATTGTGAGTAAATATATGCATACCCTATTTAAAATCCCTGGCAGAGGATGTAGAGTTGATGACGAGAAACTTCGAAACTACTTAGAAGCTTGCTATATTTCATTTTGTTAACGTAAAAATCTGTAAAAAAATATAATAAATTACAATTTGTATGAAACTAACAATTTTGAATACATTTTTCTCAATATTAACATAATAAGATAAAATTTAGTGTTTTTAAAATTCAAGTATGCCAGCTTAAAACAATGTTTTCAGATTCGGAACACAAATTGAAAACAGCTTACAGACGTAGTCTCTGTATTATTGTTTTTGTAACTCTCAGACGTCTGGAATTTGTCGACATGACATGGTAAATATAGGAATTTAAATAACAGAGTATGATTCTGGCTTGTATCATTAGAGTTGGGGAGTAGCTAGGTGTTAGTAATGACGGTTGGAAAATGATGGTTTTGGGAATAAAACAGAGACTATTTGTGAATAACGTTTCTTGCTGCCAAAACGTGCGTCATTAAGGTTATGTTTGGCTAAGGTTTATCGTGTATTTAAGGTAAAACCAAAGATATGCTGAGTATAAGATGGTAAAAGTTCAAAATGAACGATGATCACTAAAGAGTCTGAACTTTTTATATTTGATAAATTATAGTTGCTAAATTTGTGGTTTTATAGAACAATCTTAAGATTGCCCATATACAGGCTACTGCGGTAACACGTATGATAAGGTGTGCACATATAAATTTAATAAAATAGAACTGTTCTTAGTCTACAAAATGGCGGTCGTTGAGTTATTTATTTCATTTTTCGGTCAAAACCAAGCCCTTCTCTTACATTAAAAACCCCACTACTGTAATGAATGTAAAATAAGGGGGATGAAATTTAAAACATTTGCAACGAATTGTACCGCCTGCAAACAATTGGATAAAACCGCCTCCCGTCGACGTTCTACTTCTGAACAGTTCGTCCTTTCTTTTGTTTATAAACAAACCGAAAGCGGAATTTGATGAAATTTTCACGGCCTGCCCTCTCGACCCAAACAGGTGTTTGTGTGATTACCACGAGTACCGAAACCTCAGAGACAGACGGACTGGCCTTGGTCACCCGTTGACCGCCTACAAGCCCTCGGGGCAGCGTGACCCTTGCTACTAGCCGGCCTAAAAACATCGCAGATTCCTTTCTTCCCGTGTCTGTACAATATAGTTTCACGAAACTACTGCACTTGTGGAACGCAGATGGAAATTAGAAATACCGATGGTTGCTGGTGAAATTTGAAATTGCAGTGCCTCTTGCAATGGCATTGACGTCATATCGATTCCCATGAGAACGCCCATGTTTTCACATATGTTTTGCTTCGCTTTATTGCACTAAACCTAATTTTAGACTTGAGCTGTTGTCGAAACATGTTTGTATGAACAATTATATTCTGCTGTGACCAGTGAGTTGTGTGCTTCTATAGGCTTTACCTATAAATATCGTAATCCCTCTGTCAGACAAATTGTTTGTTTTCTCATTTACAGTAGACATCCAAACCGATTGCGACCGAAATGTATTCGGATAAACAAACATATATATTATATTAAATATATGAAGGTATATTTTACGTTTTAGAAAACCTTTAGAGTGTACTATCGAAATGTATCTATAGTAATAGGTTTCTTGAGTACTGTGGACTAACTTTAACTAAATAAATAAAAACCCACTAACCACATTATACAAATTTCTTATTTTACTGAAATTATTTTATGTACATTTCCATTACATGGTAACCATTTTCAGATGTACTATTGCTTCAGAAAAAAACGTACACCTGAAGATGATTACCATGTGACGAAATGTACATAAAAGTAATTTTACTAGAGTTTAAGAATTTTATATTGTGTTTAATGGGTTTTTATTTATGTATGTACAGTAGTTTACATCCGATTAATGTAAAAAATAACGAGTTAGTTATTAGATAAAGAGTAAGCCTTTTGTAAATATAATTAATATTAACTTGCAGTTTTTGTGTTGTACATGTTAGGGTTTTTTGTATAAAATACACTTTTTTGTATTAACTTGGCAAAAAAAACACTACTTACTGTTTTATTCAACAGACGCGTTTCGCGCTAGATCAGCGCATTATTCAATGCTGTGAATTACTGACAAGACGTGTTGCTCAGATGTGTTGTGTTGGTGTAAGTCTGTGGTGTATTCTTGTTCTGTGGTGTGTTATTGCTCATAGAGTAGTTGTTAGTTATGTTCAAATATAGTATTTTATTGTGAGGGTGTTTTGTCGTTTAGAATGTGTTGTGGATAGTATTTATGGTGTTTATATATCTCGTGGTTTTCTACTGTGTAACGTTTGTTGCTTTTTTTATGTAGTGTAGGACTTCTAGATTGGTGACTATGTCAGTCTGTGAGTGTACTGTGTTTTGTATGTGTATGGCGAAATTTGATTGGAGTTGTGTCTTTCTTATCTGTTTTACGTGTTCTTCGTATCTTGTGGTAAATGTTCTCATTGTTTGTCCTATGTAAAAGCTGGGACAGTTGTTGCATGTAACTTGTATACGCCTGCCCTGTCGTGTTTATCCTGGTGTGTTTTTGAACTGTGTAGGTGTTTTTAATTGTGTTGGATGTTGTGAATGCTACTTTGTATTTACGTTTGCGGAACGAGGAAGCTATTTTTTGTAATGTGTTGTCGTGATATGTAAATATTATGTATTTTTGTGTTTGTCTGTTATTGTTTTTTATTGTGTTATGTGTGTGTTGTTTTTTTCGCATTATGTTGTCTATCAAAGTGTGTTGTATCCGTTTTTATAGGCTTTACTGAATAAATCAGTAAATAGTAGATTTTTGCCAAGTTAATACCAAAAAGTGTAACTATATTATGTGCTCCAATATAGTATTTGACTATGAGTGGGTTACGTCATTTAGAATGTGTTGTGGATAGTATTTATGGTGTTTATATATCTCATAGTTTACTACTCTGTTACGCTTGTTGCTTTTTTTATGTAGTGTAGGATTTTTAGATTGGTGTTTATGTCAGTCTGTGTGTGTAGTGTGTTTTATATACTAAAAGGAAAATAAATAATCTGACAAGAAGACAACAAATGCTATTGTATAATTACTCAAACTAATTTATAATAATATGCAGGCCTATAATACTGGTTTTTTTTCAATCTATACATTAACTTTAAAATTTACAGTAAAATTAGTTTTCCCGTGATAAGCTAATTTCCTGTAGCACACTGCCTTCTAGATCGCTGTTATTGCCCTTTTACGTGACGTTACGCAGCTGATTTTATTAACTCGAAAAGCTTTAAGTTACTGTTCTTCTACAGGTGTCTTTCCCAAAAATGTCGTCCATGATGTAAGGGATCCATACACTACGTTTGGAGTCGAGTACAAGTGGCAGAGTATATCAGAATATTCAAGCGCATTCATACAAACCGAGAGACAACGTTGAAGTCTTTTTGTCAACGCAACTGATTTTCCTCCGATAAAAGAATAGAGCACTTTTATAGCGATGCCTACATACACTTATTGGATAGACATGAACATATAATTTCGCGTCAGTATCATTTCCGTCACATTAAAATCGTCTGTATAAATTCCATCACGTTACGCTATGAGTCACCTCAAAATGAATTAAATGATAACATATGATTTCATATACTAGCTGAAATTTTATGTTATGCTCTATGTTGTAGAACAACAGTTTTAACGCATTGGTATTGTTGCATTGTTTACTGAACATTGTTAAGGAAAAGATTAGTCTACTATTAAATACTTTTGATCAGTTACTAAATATATTACTTTATTTAAATATTGATAAATCTTGGTACAAATGGTTCAATATGACGATAATTCTAAGTCATGTTTTTAAATCCAATTTTTGAAATGAAAACATTCTTAGGCGAGACTGATAACAAGTGTTTAGATAAAGTCTCGTTAGGCAAAATTACATTTTTTCCAAAGTTCTGTAGACGTGGCTATAAAGGTTTTTATTTCTGTCGACGTGTTACCGATTGTCGCAATATAATGTGTTTAAGTAGAGTACTTATTTCCCGCCCCTAATAAAAGTTTTATATTACTGAAACTCGTTATAAAAATAAAAGAATCGAATTCATGAACAAACAAGGTGTGTATCTCTCAATACGCAAAATTAAATGTTTTTCTCTATTCAAAATATAAAAGTCTACACTTCTGTCGGCACCCCCCCCCCGAACCGAATTCCCCTCTTTACTAATAGGTATACTGTGAAAAACGGTCGGGCTCTACACACGGGCTGCGGATAGCCGAGAAGGCCTCTAGATGGCAGAGAATGTGGAGCGACCTTCGCTCCTTATTGCCATCGCTTGTCCTCGCCTGGGTCCATTGGAACGCTTATTGTTCTAACAACGTGTAAAGCCTTATTAATCCCCCGGTGAATGGACAGTGTTCGTGTTAGCCTATACTTTAACCGTGGAAAAGGTGCGCAGCACACGTCACGTCGACAGGTTTAATTTTATTTGTAAAAATAAAATACATCTATTTTTAGGAGGAATTAATTTTATTTACAGAATTCAACGGTCAGGCGTTACAAAAAACTTTGTTGAAATTTTATTGTTTATGGATATTTTAATTGAAAGGCCTAAAGACTTCAGCTGATAGTTTGCAATTGCAGAACTGATAATCTATTATTTTAGGATAAATCGGTTTATTTAGAATACATAAACAATGTTTCCCTATCGCTCTTGGGTTAACTGTAGTCATACGGTAGTTTGTATGTAGAAATGTGGTAAGGACTGAAAATTATTATTAGATTTATAGAATCGGTCTGGGTTTCCCTCAGTTGGCCTTCATGGAGATAATAGACCACATTTCGTTAAAAAGGACTTATTGCGGTCAACAAAGAACTGTTTTCACAGGAACATTTTAAGTGAAATAGTTATTTAAAGCACTTTCCATTTTAAAGCAACTTATTTTATACCATCAATATGGTTTAATTTTCACAGGCTGAGTCGACATGGAGGCTGAAATACGCCAAAAACGTTCTTTGTTGATCTCGGGATTCGAACCCGAAATATTTAGCTTACTAGTCAGGTGCTATATCTACTAGACCAGAGTTTCTCAATCTTTTTTCAAAGACTGTACCCCTTAATGAAAACTTAAAATTTTGCATACCCCGTAGTTGTTGTGGGTGGGAGGTGGTTGAATTAAAAACACTTTTTACATAAAAAAGACAATATATTTGGAAGCATATTAGAAACTCATTACAACAAATCAATGGGAAGGATGAGCTTGCTTATTTTTACATAATTCCTCAGTGTTATAACCTTGCGGGATTACTAAACAGAAAGAAATAAAAGTGGTTGAATTTTTTTTTATTCTGCCCCGAGTACCCCCTGAAAATTTTCGCTTGCTCGCAGGGGTACGCGTATCACAGTTTGAGAACCTCTGCACTAGACCATTCAGCCGCCTACTCAGAGTACTTATTAACACTTCGACTGGCTTACCCTGTACAACCCACCAGAATAGTATTCACGGGATCTCACAGGGGCGGGGGGAAGATGATGACGTCGTTAGCCAACCAGTATGACATACTTTAACAGTAAAGGCAACGAGCGTTACAATGATGAAGACGTCACTAAATATAAAATCAACAGCTGTGTAGAACAGATAGATAATCACTACAGGAAGAAAGGTTTAATAATAAAAACATCGTAAATTTTAGTTTTATTATCGATTTAGTACTTTTTATACATCCAAACTGCTAATCTAGGTTTATATAAATATAAACACTTCCTTTGGCCTTTATCTTTCAGACATTTTATAGTAAAAATTAATTTAAAAAATAATAACTCTGAAATACTTTAATAACGGTGAACCTTGGGAAAAGTATTTGTAGGAACAGTTTAAAACAGCCGTGCACAAGAGCGTTACCACTCCACTATCTAATTACCTGCAAGATGGAGGTCAGCGTTCCAAACGGCTGCCCTAAACCTCATTAGTGAAAACGATGCTGTAAAATCCCAGTGACTTTAACGCTTGGTTAGCAAAAGAAGTTCAGCACTTTTAATTGGCCAATTCCATTACATCTGTTAATGGTCGATTTAAACGTGTATTCATTGGTTTCTATAATTGTTTAATACGTGCGAAATGTCAAGCCCGCGATACGATCGGCCAAACTGGTTTCCGATCCTGTTTTTTCTCGAAATGTATCAATTTCATTTGCTAAAAGGTTAATTGAGTCTATAAATATACCATAATCGTTTGGTTTTGTCTTTTAGAAATATTGTCCGTCTTTTTGCTGTCGTAAATTCTAAAGGAAGAGCACTTTTATTATCAAATGTTATTTTCTCCCTCACAAATAGGTGTCGCTTTGATTTACAAATTGTTTATGTGTGACTATTATGTAATACTGTTTTATCAATTTTCACTATGAAGTTAATATTTATGTTTTATTTATGTATCCTACGTGACAAAATAAACAGGTGAAAGTGAATCGGCTTATTAGACCAGCTGTGCCAACCTTTGATTGTTGCCGTGTATTCGTGTTGACGTATTTCATATGAGGTTAGTTTTTGGTGCATACTGCAGAGATAACTTTTATCGTAGAGCAATATTTTCGTAATTAGACGTGCGGATGGGCCAAGTTGGTCGCACACGGCATTACGTTATCAGGAACAATTTCACAAAACCCCGCCTGGTAACACTCTGATCATTAGTGTTGTTGAAAGCCCACCGACTACAGGAAAAATAACCATGTGTACAACGAGCATTAAAAAGCCTCTACACCAAAATGATGCAAAACCATCAAGAACGCTACGAGTATTGCTTCAAACTAAACGGAGGTCATATAGAACACGTTTATACCCGAGTCTAACCAATTAAGCTTATTTTTACTTGTTTGTAAAACTACGTAAATAAAATAAAATCTTACAACTATTTCAGTACTATTTATTTTGGCGCACACAGTAGGGGGCCTATAGTAGGGCGCACACTATATTTTATAAATACAGTAGGGGCCTATAGGCCTATACGAGAATAGGATATAAGTACATTATATTATGAGTTTTTATAGCAATTTTACGTTGAATTATACGAAGTGAAAACTTCTATAGGCGTTTTTAGAATGTAGAAAACATTTCGGTATACGTCATCATTTATTACGTGAGATTTATCTATACACAGATACGCTTGGCAAAAGGATTCCACAAAAGGACTCTATAATTACTTCTAGGTTATGTTGCTCTTTGCATACGTTCCAGGTTATTAAGTTAAAGTGTTATTATTCAACAATTGTTATACATTCAAGGAATATTAATATATCTTACTACGGTGAATTTAAGAAACAAGAGAGCTAACCGATTGATACTTATAATGACAAAATGCCATTCATGCTATGTACTATAGTGCATTAATGTGTAGCAAAATTTACTTCCCTTGTCAAACTATTAGCATATGTTGGGAAATATTATTTTGTTACATTTTGATGACTAAATCTACCTTACCCGAGTACGCTTTAGTCATGTTGTAGCTTAGTATAGCACAGTGCTTTGTTTTATAAGGGAATTAATGATAAAGTTCACTAGAAATAAACTAGTAAATTCCCGTTTGTAAAATTAATTTTAAAAAACCCCCAAAAACCTTCTAAATGTCACTATGTGTCTATATTATAAAGTAGAATAACATAGTGCTCTCTTTTATGAAAACACCCATCATTTTGTGATGCTTCAAGGTTATATATTCTGACTTTATAAAATTGTCTCTATTACTACTGAACTTATTTTTATTTCGATTCAAAAGTTTTAATTTGTGGGGCGTCAACACCAGGTTTAATTATTACTCCCGTGTTCCCCAAGGCTTAATACGTCACCAAGTATAATCTTTTCGACGATACTGATAACGTCTGGATAATCGATAGTTACCATTAGTTATCGTTGAGAGTTTGGTTTTATTTATCTCTGTATTACGAGAATACTGTCTTTACACGTGTTTAGTTATGTTGTTCACTATCCCAATGAGTGTTTCAGCGCACCGTGTATATAAAGATGTACATATTGCTCACTAGCGCTTTACGGATGGAATCGCAACTAGTGGAACGGCCGGTTCATAGAAGCTTTGGCGTTATCCTATCGTGAGAAAACATTCGTGTACCGCGGACAGTCTGTAATTAAGGGCCTGGAAGAAAGCTCAAAAACGTGACGCCCGGCCCGGTTCTGTTCCGATTACAGCGATCCCGGCGGTGTAAATTGAAAGCAGTTAGCGCGCACTTTTCCTCCGTCACGCGGGACTGCAAATAACGCGAAACGGAGGAACGGCGTTATTTACTTGCAATGCTCGCGAACGTTAAAGTAAACGGGGCGAACGCTAACCGAACGTTTAGGCAGCCATCACCTGTTACACAGCTGTTACGATATCTACCTTTACAACCTAAGTATCTTGTCGTCGGGGCAGATCAATGAAGTCACCAGCTCGGAAGATATTTTAAAGTATAAACTCGTGAATGTCCCACCGTGAACTTATTCCACCCTTCCAAGACCCATCCTTGACCTCGTTCCTTCATTGAGTTATTTCCGTTCCAAGCAACCTTCATGATTCAATTACTCAGTTCTTTAACGGTTAAAGTGTAAACTCGTGAATGTCCCACCGTGAACTTGTTCCACCCTACAAGACCCATCCGTGACCTCGTTCCTTCATTGAGTTATTTCCGTTCCATAACAACCATCATGACTCAATTACTCAGTTCTTTAACTATTAACTCCTCATTCGATCACTCTTTCTCACCGTGTATACCTCTCTTCACACTGGTTGTTAACAGTTTGACCCTGACCACAAGATGGCCTTATTTTCCTCTATCTCACTAATAAGGGATCATTATAGCCTTTCAATAATAATAAGTAAAATAGTTATAATCAATATTTATCATCAGTTATTAAATAAATAAATATATATTCCAACAAGCCTTACTACGATTAATTCAATATAATAATAATAATGAAAATAATTCTAATTCCAATTGCTCCTGATTATTCCACATCCTTCCTTGTACTTCATACAAGGGGATTTGACAGGGAGACACCTCCTTACGATCCCGGTGGAGCGTGGGTCTACATCTTCACACGTGACTGCAATAGATTCCCTTACATCCTGTACAAGGCGAAGTAAGACCCTAACTTAGTCCTTCTTACATTTACAATCCTTTCTGATCCTTCGTAGACGATAACAGTCATCTTGGTTAAGTATGATGCTAATAGTCCCTTGATGATGACAACAGCTGACAGTTCCTGTTCAGATAAGCAGGGTTGCATCACTATGTAGGGCTGCTATATGTATGTTTCGTAGAGGAAGGGTGAAAATAGAATGATATGAAAGCAAGGGTTGAAATGAATTAAGGTAGTAACAAAAACTTCCTTGTGATAAGAGGTACAGGGGAAGGTTGTACTAAATATGTTTAGGTTACCAAGCTAATATTTCATGGCTAGCAGAAAATCGTTCACACTAACTAAGACACTTGATGAAGCTCACTGTGAAAGAGTGGGAATCATGGTCTGCATGGCCAGTATTACTTCTCTGAAGTAGAACTGCTCTCTAACGAGGAACGTTTATTCTCTATAAACTACTGTTCTCTACAATTATTTTTCTCTGCAAACGTCCGTTCATTCTAAACTTATGTTCTCGATATACGTCTTTTCTTTTCAAACGTTTTCGTATTTCTCTACACAATTCTATTCTCTGCAAACTCCTGTTCTCTGTAAACGTTTATGCTCTATAATCTTGTCTTCTCTGCAAGCTTTAGCTCTTTACAAACGTCTATTTTCTGAGACGTCTTTTCTCTGCAAACTTCGGTTCTCTTCAAACTTTGGTTCTACGGAAACTTCTGTTCCCCACACTATTCTGTTCTCTACAAACTTCTGTTCTCTGCAAACTTTGGTTCTCTACAAACTTCTGCTATCTAAAAACTTGTATTCCCTGCAAGCTTTAGCTCTACAAAGGTCTGTTCTCTGTAACTTCTTGTCTCTGCAAACTTCTGTTCTATACAAGCTTGTGTGCTCTGCAAACTTTGATTCTCTACACACTTCTATTCTTTACAAACTTGTATCTTCTCTGCATGCCTTAGCTCTCTACAAACGCCTAGTTTCTATAACGCCTTTTCTCTGCAAACTTCGGTTATCTTCAAACTTTTGTTCTCTAAAAATTGTGTTCTCTGCAAGCTTTTGCTTTCTATAAATGTCTGTTACCTGTGACGTCTTTTCTCTGCAAACTTTTTATCTTTTCAACCTTTCCTCTCTGTAAATGTCCGTTCTCCACAAACCTCCCTCTGCACTCGCCTGTTCCCTGTTAGCGTTTGATATCTGATAACTTATTTTCAATGTTGTATTGACGACGAGAGGTAAATATTTTATTGAATTTTCATGCTAGAGCAATTATCTGTTGAAAAAGTGAAGTTCTATGAAGGAAGCGACAACTTCGCCAACACGTCTTTAAAATAAAACAGTTTTAAATCTTGTTAAAGCTCTTGTAATATTAGGCAAGCAAGCTGGAAAGCTCAGTGGAGGAGACGTGTAATAAATCAAAACGCCTGGATCGCTTGCGGTGAGCGTTCGCGCAGTGACAGGCTGTAGGCAATTAAAGCGGGCAGTAACGGCAATAATGCCTTACAAGAAGCTGTCAATGGGCAGATACGGATCAAAACAGCGCAGGTGCGTCCAAAGGGAGAAAGCACTGCGTTAGGCCAAAAGTTCAATTATATTCGTAGATGGTTGATTTTAGAAAGGCATCCTGCCATTTGATTGTTTGTTGGCCAACGGGTGTGTTTTATCATGTCATACCTATTTTTCAAATTTCTTTAACGAAATTTGCTATTAGCTGACAATATTTCAAGAACCTACAGATCTTTAAAACTATCTGGTATATTTTTTTACTGTTTACGATTGTTCTGAATATTTAGATTTTTCTGTAATGTTTACTGAAAGTATCATTTCAGTAAATTTTGAAATATATTGTTTATATTCAAATTTTATTACAGTGATACAACAAAACCTGTTTAGGTCTATAAACTATATTTTTAGTGACTGATAAACGTTTTTTATTCCTTAAAACTCTCTCGTTTCGGCTCATTATGGCAACGGCAATTCACTGTTACTCCATTGTTGGCCTTTCTTGAGACCTCGGAAACGTTTCTTCCACTTACCAAGCTCCTGATCGCTTCCCCACACCTTCGCGCATTCAATTCACTCACAATTATTACTCAGATCTTTTGTATTTATTGATAATATTTCACTTACTAAGCACAGTATTTTGTACAGTTTTGTCGAGAGCTCGTAATCCTCAACGGCCATTCGGCCTTAATGTAAACGCTTAGTGTCTCACGTCCTACAAAGCTAACGAGGGCCTCTCGTACTACGGTAAGTACTAGGAAGTCAGTCACGTTCTAGCGTACGCGTAGAGGGATTCCAGAATCTTGTGAATTATGATGGCATATCGTTAAGGGTCCAAAAGCATCGAGGACATTCTTGAGTGTTTTAAAGACTTTACAACATATTCTCAATTATTCAAAGACACTTTCGCATATCCGCGACAGTTCAGGAAAATGTTAGTATATCCTTGGCTGTCCAGAAACACTTTCCCACGTTCTTGACTTTTCAGGAACATTTTACCATGTGCTTGACTGTCCAAAGACAATTTAGCATGTTTTTGACTATTCAGAAACATTTTAACTTGAAATTGACTGTCCAGAGACACTTAAGCATGTCCTTGACTGTTCAGGAATACTTTCGTATGTCCTTGACTTTTCAGAAAATTATAGCATGTTCTTGACTGTCCAGAGACACTTTAGCTTGCCTTTGACTATTTAGACACATTTTAGCGACAGTTCAGGAACATTTTAGCATGTCCTTGACTGTCCAGAAACACTTTCCCACGTCCTTGACTACTTAGGAACATTTTATCAACTCCTTGAGTGTCTAGAAACCCTTATTTATGTCCTAGGCTGTCCAGAGACACTTTAGCATGTCCTTGACTGTTCAGAAATACTTTCGCATGTACTTGACTTTTCAGGAAATTTTAGCATGTCCTTGACTGTCCAGAAACACTTTCCCACGTCCTTGACTATTTAGAAACATTTTATCAACTCCTTCAGTGTCTAGAAACCCTTATTTATGTCATTGACTGTCCAGAGACACTTTAGCATGTCCTTGACTGTTTAGAAATACTTTCGCATGTCCTTGACTGTTCAGAAACATTTTAGCATGTCCTTGACTGTCCAAAGACACTTTAGCATGTTTTTGACTATTCAGAAACATTTCAACGTGTGATTGACTGTCCAGTGATACTTTAGCATGTTTTTCACTATTCAGAAACATTTCAACATGTGATTGACTGTCCAGTGACACTTTAGCATGTTTTTGACTATCCAGAAACATTTTAAC